>CM069867.1:39998944-40578944 GCA_036172795.1 Pelodytes ibericus
GGCCCGGACTGGCCATCGGGCACACCGGGCAAATGCCCGGTGGGCCGCGGTGGCCATGGGCCGAGGCCGGCAGGGGAGGTCCCAGAATCTCCCCTGCCGGTCTATGCAGGGCCGGCACTATCCGAGCGCTGGCCCCACTGTTTGACATGAAGGGCCGGTGAGGACATCAAAGATCTCCCTCACCGGCCCACATGCCTTCAAATACGGCCGCCGGCGGGGAGAGAGGGAGAGAGGACCCGGCGGAGCTCTAACTTGCAGCTCCACCGGGTTCCTCTCGCGAGATCCGGAGCATTGCCATAGCAACGACCGGATCTCGCGAGAGTGAACCTCTCACCACGAGGGAACAGTCGCAGGTACCAGCGTGCCGGTCCCCCCCTCCCAGGCTAAAGGTAAGAAAGGAGTGATGGGTGTGAGAGTGCTGTGTGTGATGGGTGTGAGAGTGCTGTATAAATGTTAGAATGGATTGTGTGTGTGTGTGTAGGGGGGGGGGGGGTAGGTAAATAAACAAATAAAATAACAGGCATTATGTCCCCATAATGCCTGTTATTTTATTTGTTTATTTACCCCCCCCCCCCTACACACACACACACACAATCCATTCTAACATTTATACAGCACTCTCACACCCATCACACACAGCACTCACACACCCATCACACACAGCACTCTCACACCCAGCACTCTCACCCATCACACACAGCATTCTCACACCCATCACACACAGCACTCTCACACACAGCACTCTCACCCATCACACACAGCATTCTCACACCCATCACACACAGCATTCTCACACACACAGCACTCTCACACCCAGCACTCTCACCCATCACACACAGCATTCTCACACACAGCACTCTCACACACACAGCACTCTCACACACACACAGCACTCTCACACCCAGCACTCACACCCATCACACACAGCATTCTCACACAGAGCACTCTCACACCCATCACACACAGCATTCTCACACCCATCATTCTCACACCCATCACACACAGCACTCTCACACACATCATACACAGCACTCACACACATCACTCTCACACACCATCACTCTCACACACCGCCCCCCTCGCACACCGCCCCCCTCACACACCGCCCCCCTCATCACACCGCCCCCTCACACACACATACTGCACCCCTCACATACACACAGAACACAACACACTGCACAACAGACATACACAATACTTACATATATATATATACACACAGCACCCCTCACACACATACTGCACCCCTAAACACATTACATTCCAGACACACACTAGATCCCTTACCCAACTCTGGATCATCTACACACATACACACACTAGATCCCTATATACACTCTGAAACCGTTATAAACACACACTCACTAGATCTCCTAGACACATTCTGGGTCCTTCAAACACACACTAGACTCATATATATATATATATATGTATATATACACACACTAGATTCCTTGTAAGCAAACACATACTACACCCCTAAACACACACTAAATCTATATATATATTCACACACACACACTATAGCCTGTATGCACACACTTGCTATATCCCCTATACACACATTCTCTACAGCCCCTAGCCACATATGCATCACATTACACCACAAACACAACACAACTAAAACCGAACCTTATTACACAATACCACACCACAATCAGCTTACTCTACACACACGCAATCCCACAAGCAGGCTCCAAACACATGCTCAATACTCTTTCCTGGCATTTTTGTCTCCTGGTATCCATTTATTGAGACACCAGAGACAAGTTGCAAGGAAACACAGTGCAAGCATGTTATTACATTTGCTTGCACTGTGCAGAACACATACAGGGCTTTTTTCTCATGCTAGAGCTCTTCAGCAGAGCTCTGCGCATGGTCTGCCCTGGAAGAGCATTGAACCAATATGCTCACTTTGAGAGGGAGCGTGTTTGTCATTGGTGATGACAAAACACACCTCCTCTGCCCCGCCCCCTTCTTAGTGGGCCGCTGTGATCAAAAAATGCCCGGGCCGAATTTTTCTCCCAGTCCGGCCCTGGTGGATATAATTCTTGTTTTTGGTGTGTCTTATATCCTTGAGGCGGGTCCAAAATGGCTAAACTAAGCCCCCAACAAGGCGGGAAATATATATAATTTATAAAAATGATAGTGGTAAAAATGTTATTACACTATATTTTTGCTTTGTCTACTGTCTTTTTTTGAAGAATTCTATACAAGATTTGTTTGGTCCAAAAGATTTTATTTATTGTCATATTTGATTTAAATGCTCACCCTCTTTTGGTTTTACTCAGCAAAAAGCTTTAGTCTAGAACTTTTAGGGTGAAATGTAATGGAGTCACACTAACATTATAATGTTTTACATTTATTCTGCATGAGCAAATTTATTTAAAAGAGTGCGTAGGATTAAAAAATATGTATGCAGTTATCTCATTTGTTGTTGTTTTTTTAAGTGTACCGGTGAAACTGAGAGGCAAGATAAAAATGTAAAATATTAATTGTCTAAATCAGATGTGAAATACTATTCCTCTGTCCTAATATGTTTTACACCATTAAAATTTCTCCACGATGCTTGCTCACATAGGACTGACAGCCAGTCCTACACAATGCTACAAACTTACATTAGATATGTGCACAGTTTATACGCAGGACTCCTTAGAGACAACTAGACTTGGGTCCTTATCAACCCATCCTGTTATAGTTTCCCTTGACCATGGGATTCAACATCTCATACTGTACCTGCAGTCAGTGGTGTATCTTGATTTTGTGCTGCCCTAGGCAGACAAAATCCGGGCACCCCCCTACCCAAGCTGCACACCCACGTTACACACCTAAGACATGCCCCATCATTCAGACTCACATCAAGCTCACACTCCCATCACACTCAGTCACACACTCCTACTCCCATCACACTCAGTCACACACTCCTACTCCCATCACGCACACTCTGACTCCCATCACACTCAGTAACACACACTGTCTCCCATCACACACACTCTGACTCCCATCACACTCAGTCACACACACTGTCTCCTATCACACACACTCTGACTCCCATCACACTCAGTAACACACACTGTCTCCCATCACACACACTCTGACTCCCATCACACTCAGTCACACACACTGTCTCCCATCACACACACTCTGACTCCCATCACACTCAGTCACACACACTGTCTCCTATCACACACACTCTGACTCCCATCACACTCAGTCACACACAGTCTCCCATCACACACTCTGACTCCCATCACACTCAGTCACACACTGTCTCCCATTACATACACTCTGACTCCCATCACACTCAGTCACACACAGTCTCCCATCACACACTCTGACTCCCATCACACTCAGTCACACACTGTCTCCCATTACATACACTCTGATTCCCATCACACTCAGTCACACACACACACACACACTGTCTCCCATCACACACACACTGTCTCCCATCACACACACTCTGACTCCCATCACACTCAGTCACACACACTGTCTCCCATCACACACACTCTGACTTCCATCACACTCAGTCACACACACACACACACACACACACTCAGTCACACACACAGTCTCCCATCAGCACTTACCTTTCCCTGGCAGGCAGCATGGTCCCTCCATGCTGCCTGTTCGGCTTCCCGGCGATTGTGCCGACAGCTCACGTGACCGGGCGCGCGTATGACGTCAGCGCGCCGGTCACGTGACTGTCGGCACTTCCGTGTCGGCACACTGCACAGGGAGCCGAACAGGCAGCACGGAGGTTTCTCTGTGCTGCCTGTTCGGTTCCCCGTGCAGCCTGGCAGGCAGAGCGATGGTGAGGGGGGATCTTCCGATCCCCTCTCACCTCCGTCTCTGCCTGTAAGCGCGGTGGGGTTTTTTTTTTTAAAGGGCCGGATTTTTAATTTTTTAAATTTTTTTTTTCCAGTGCTGGGGGGCGGCAGTGTTTTCCAGTGCTGCTGCCGCCCCCCAAAATTTGCCGCCATAGGCATCCGCCTAGGATGCCTCGCGGTAAATACAGCACTGCCTGCAGTAGCCTGTAGGAGTGCTTTATTTACTTGGTATGTTACTTATGTGATATTCCAAATACCTCATCTGTAGATCTGACATAGGTGTTATTTTTAACCAGTTTCAAACTTTATGATGTTAAGGAGAATATAGTTATGCTTCTAGTTATAAATATTTTGCAGGCGACTTCCTTGTAAGGTTGCTGAATAAAGAGAGGGACCTCTTGTATTATTCCACTGACCCATGGAGACTGCCAGAAGGACAAAGTGGGAACGGCATGGGCATGAGAGCCAAGTAATATATTGATCAAGAAGATGGTATGAGTTACATCAGGTAACTCACAAAGGTTAGGAAGCAGGCGGCAGGTAAAGGTCAAAGCAGGGCAGGTCTTAGGGGTCTGCCACCTATGCGGTCAAACAGGGCACAACACCGAGGGGTGCTGGCTGGGGAGATCAAAAAGATCTCCCTTCATCAGCCCTCTTTGTGAGGAGGGCATGCAGCTGATGTCGGTGCGCTGCCCAAGCGCACAGACATCCTCTTAGGCTGCCTCACGCTTCCTGCAATTCAGTGCGTCAGAGTCACATGACCTCCTGCCGCCCAGACTAATTAAAGGCGTAAGGAGTGCATAACAAGTGTCAATTTTTGAGGGCAAGTCTTTTGTACAATGTGAGTGCTGGGTGCAAGTCCTTGGTGCAGTGTGGGTGCTGGGGGCAAGTTCTTGGTGGAGTCTGGGTGCTGTGGGCAAATCCTACGTGCAGTGTGGGGGCTGGAGGCAAGTCCTTGGTGCAGTCTGAGTGCTGTGGGCAAATCCTAGGTGCAGTGTGGATGCTGGGGGCAAGTCCTTGGTGGAGTCTGGGTGCTGGGTGCAAGTCCTTGGTGGAGTCTGGGTGCTGTGGGCAACTCCTAGATGCAGTGTGGGTGCTGGGGACAAGTCCTTGGTGCAGTCTGGGTGCTGTGGGCAAATCCTTGGTGCAGTGTGGGTGCTGCGGACAAGTCCTTGGCGCAATGTTGGTGCTGGGGGCAAGTCTTGGGCGCAATGTGGGTGCCAGCGTTAAATTCTAGGTGCTGGAGCAAGTCCGGTGAGTGCATTGGGTACTGGGGGAAGTCCTATGTGTGCAATCTTGGTGCTCTGGATAGTCAATGGATGGTACAAGGTCATGGGGCAAATCCTATCAGTGGAATGGGTGCTGTGGAATGTTATATGGTTGCAATCGCTTGCTGTGGGGGCAATTTTGAAAAGAAGGCAGGATAAATGGAATGAAGGAACAAAGGAAGGAAATAAAAACAAGGAATGCATTTTTTATTATCTGATAGCTATACCACCGCCTGTGACTGGCAGAAATGGCTGGGGTAAGAGGAGGAGACGTAGGGTGGCTGATACACTGGAGACATATTGGAGTTCAGTGAAAGGGCGACACAGTCAGATTGACAATGGGGGACATGCTGTAGAATAACTGAGCAGTGGCAGCCAGGTTAGCTCAGACTCTCCAATCAAAAAGTCAGTAACTCTGCCCCTTCCCATGCCTGCCATATGCTCCACATTCATATGCAGGGAGACTAGGCTGAGCACCATGCATGTGTACTGTCTCCATTACACGACAATCCCTGTCCCCTCTGGAAAGCTGTACCTACCCCTTCTCAAGAGGGTGCAAAATACCCTGGATTCCTATGAGCTCAACCAGTCCAGCAAATAAGCAAGGCACTGGTTCCACCATTTGTCGAAACATGTAGTTGCAGCAGGCAGCACAGCACTCTAAGCTCCATAGGTGTTAAATATAAAGGGGAATTGTGAGCTGAGGTCTAAAAGTGGTCCACTCACCCCAAAATGTTCTTGTTGATTGGATCACTTTTTGAACTTTGCCCCAGATATTACCTATATATATATATATATATATATATGGTATAGTAATTGTTTACTAAGCTGCTAATATAAACATTTAATTCAATATTGAGTAGAAAGATTTGTCAGTTTGTTCTATGACAGGAAGCGACCCTACACTTTATATTAGAACAATTTTTACTGTACTAACAGTCACGATTCCTGTCAATAAAAATAAATACATTTACAGGGGCATGCTGCGTGTGAATAGACTAGTCAATATTCCATCTTTGCAGCTTCGTTTTAGGATTTCTTTGACTCGATAAACAGACCGTAAATGTTAAATGGGTACTTTTGGTGGACACGGTGCGACAATTATTCACACTTTGTCAGTTTTTGGTGATTTGTCCATAAGAAAAAAAACCCTATGTGAAGGGCTAATATGATGACAATCTGCTTTTATCTCAATTGTAACCTAATCATGAATGCACTTAAAAAAAATTCTCCAGCTTTGTGATAATTTTCCTCTCCAGACTCGTTGAGAGGACCACTTCAAGGCTGCCTCGCTAACTGTCAAAGCAATGTTTGCTTTTGCTCCAGTGGAAACAAGACAAAGCAACATGAAAGGCCGTGGCAGGCTCAAAGCAGGTTTTCTTAGCAACTTGGAAACTTGCAATGCAAATGTAGGCATTTGCTATGCAAAGTGCGGTTGCATTAGTGTAAAAAGCTCTTAGAAAAAAAAATGGCAATAATTGCTTATCACATTTCCCTAAACTAATTCATGCCTTGACTTGGCAGTCTTTTGGTTTTGACAACTAAAGGAAGCTCAGAACAGGCAAGACATGAGCAGTCAGACAGATAAGCCGAAACTTGCCTAGAAGAATCTGCAGAATATTGCTGCTTTTTTCTAATAGGTTGCAGACAGAATACTCCAATCTTTTTTTCTGTTTTATCATCGTTATAGTCAAATGAAATGATGCTTGTGTTGGGAAAGTTGGGTTAGACAGATTTCCCTCCTTATAAAAAAAAAGATGGAGAAATGCTCTGTTGTCTTCAAGCCATGGGTTAATCTAGTGTTTCATGATTATAGGTCATTGTGATCTTGGAAGGTTCCCCATCACCAGAACAATGTTGATCATCGTGCTAGCCGAATTGAAAGCAAATGCATAAATATAGAGAATTTCAAAAAAATGGTACCAGTGATTTTACCATTGAGTTGATTATATGTATGATTTAGGATATAGCTATATTCACTATATTGTTTCTTTTTGTTATGTTTTAAATGTGTCTGTGGTGTGTCCATTTTATGACATCACCTTCTGACTTGACATCGAAATGACACATTTTTCATTGAAACCAAATCTTTCCACGGACACTTGTGTCCTTGTACAGACACTTTGTCTATCCCTGACGATTATCATTTTGTTTTGTTCTCTTCTCTTTTTGATTCTAATCAGTGACTGTATGTTTGAAACTTGTGCCTCATGTCTGAACCAATTTCATTTATGATAAAATGTGGCATCTTTTGGCACTTTCCCCATTGTATGTTGTTTCCAGTGGACCAGCTTCTGCTGAGCTTCACAAGGGGTAAAGAAAATATCCATAGCTGTATTATTTAAAAAACGTCCTCATTGAATCCTTTCCAAAGGCACCCTCTTGCAAAGTTTCTAAAAAGGGAAAAAAAACATGATACTAATACTATAAACTAATTTTCTGGTGACGCAGAAACTCTGCATTTCAAATTCTAGTACTTTGAACAAACCCAAACTTGATATATCTGTTTATCTTTGAGTACTTACAAGCAGGGATTGCACATGGTACTGTGTTCATACCCATTCATGAGTAGTTTTGGTTTTTCCCAGCTTTGTTTTTTTTTTACTTACACTGTAAGCCTGGATGTGTGTCCCTATTTTGTCCCTCCATCCTCGTGCCATACCTCATTTTATAGTAATTATATAATTTTATACAATATTTTCTGTTGCCGGAGTTTACTATTTTGTTTCCCTACCTTATTTTCTTCACTCTTCACAATGAATAAACTTTGGATCTTCATTAGGCGATAACGAGATACAGATTTTTTTTCTTCTTTTTAATACATTTTTTTTTTTTACCCTTTTTGCCTGTAAGAGGGTTTATTTTTTCATTTGTGTGTGTGTGTGTATAAATATATATGTGTGTGTGTGTGTATAAATATATATGTGTGTGTATGTATGTATATATATATATATATATATATATATATATATATATAATCAAATTAGAAAGGCTTATCTAAATATAAATGGAAAAGAAAAGGTTCATAAAATGTGCATTAAACTACGTTTTTGTCACTGCCTATGCGGGTGGTAGGAAGGAAAATTACTTTAGTCTACAACTCTTGTTGAAGTGCTTCAGAGTGATGATATCATAATCACTCTAATACATTTAAAAGCTTGAAGGGATTTAGCATTTATTGAACGGAGTTCATTGAAAGAATCTAAAGGATGTCTTCAGGCTTCCTATTACGATTAAAAAGGACGATATTGTTCATGGCCTCAGTAAAATCAAATGTATTTTTTTTATTTTATGCCATGTTGTAATTACATTCCAAAAGCTTTCTTACAAGTCGAAAGAACAAAGGGGCTGTTTTTATGACTCATTAGGAATGCTAATTTCAGAACTGTCAACTTCATTGTTCCATTCTTCATTAAAAAAAAAAATAGTCTTTGTTGTACATTGGCCTAAAAGATGAAGGAAAAAAAGAAAGAGAGAAATTCTATTCTTGTGAGTTCATGTTAATGTGGGTTCAAGAGCAATACTCTCATGACCGCTAGATATCAACTCCTGGTGCTTCCGAAATTGCGCTTACTGTCACAGGTACAGAACCAAGAAACCAAAAAGCTGAAGCATTTGAATTGTATTGTATGAAAAAAAAATATATTTTATTTGTGGAAAGATGGTTGCAACGTTCACCTAAAGAAAAAGGGGGAGATGGGAAGAATAAAAAGAAAAGGCCTTATTTCATGATAACAGTGTTTCCATCTGCCAAAGTATATTATCAGTAGGATCAGGCTCTATGCCACAAGGTTATGATTGTTCTTGAATATGATTGCAAAATCAGCTTACTACAGTCACCAGATCTTTATGCAATAGTCTCATGGATGAGATGGAACAGGCTATGGGAAGTAGAGATGTACTGCCAACCGGCTTGATACAGCGGTGGGAAGAATTGGAGTCAACACATGCCAGCATCCCAGTGGAATGTTTTTACACCCTGCATAAGCTCAATGCCCAGATGATTTAAGACTTTAAGTTTTGAGGACAAAAAGGATGCAACTTCCTACTTGGACATTGTTCTTGCTGTTTTGCATGTGTATATGAGTAGTGAAAGGAAGAATATATACCCAGCATAAATAGACACCAATTCAGACCACTTTCAATTTTGCTCAGACTAGTTGCCAGGACCTAAGTATGGATAATGAATCCTTTGTCAGAATCAGCAGACCATTCCGTTAATCACAGCTAACTTCCTAATGTATTAGAGCAAATAGACAACCTTCCATTTTGGGACAAATATTTAGTTCTATTAGCTTAACTATACCAGTGTTCAAGTTCCTACTAAGGACTGTATACATGGAATGGTATGTAAGAATGTCTGGGCTGATTCTGACTCCTATGTAGGCAGTGTGATAAAAGGACTACAAGTGTTCATCTAAAGCACTTATCTCGGTGAGGTTATATGTACATGAAAGACACTAAATATTTGCATACTTCACAGGAACTTGACTTGTTATACAAGGGTTTATTGTCCCTTAAACAACCAATTATTGTCACTTTCTGGTCTATAAACCAAAATCATCTATTATCCCCCCACCCCCCAAAAAAATAGAAACTTATTAATGAAGCCCTGGTCTCCAAAAAGTAAATAACTGAAGTTTTTCGATGAACAAAACTCTCAGCACCAGCTGCCGTTTACTTCCAGACTCTAGATAAGACCTCATCACAGCCAGAAATATCTGGACTAGAAGTCCCATCACTGATCTCCATCATGGAAGGAATAAAAGGAGGAAACAATATGCAAGCTTAATGATTAAACATCTAATGTTCCTGCAATCAATATGAATGGGAAGTAAACACCAAATCATAATGTGTGTGTGTTTGTATTAAAAACATATAACATTATCTCATTAATTTTCCATCTGGTTTTTAACAACCTTAGAACTGAATTATTAATGTGTTTCCCACTTAGATCCTTTTAAATGTGCAAAATTGCTTTAATGATGATAAGCCACTGTTTGCCAGATTTTTCTTCAGTTACCCAAGTTATTTGCATTTTTCAGTTGAAGAAGCTTTAGCAGACCTTCACTGCTGCATACCTTAGCTCGAATCACACCCTGCTCCCCTCCATCTCTGGTTACAAACCAAATAATGCCATTTGTACACACAAAATGCAATAAAGTCTTGGTGGTTGATACTATAGTGGCATTTGAAGAAGACACCTTTTCTGCTTTTGTCAGTTATTTGGCTTTTAAGCTTAGCATTTCTTCAAAGCCAGAAAGACTCTGTATTTACTCTCCTCCTTTACTATTTTCAGAGTGGAAAACAAACTTCAGCAGCAAGCTCTCTGTGCTCTGCTTTTTTATTCCTGGTCTGTTTAATGTCTGCCTCCTGACATTCCCGGCCAGACATCATTTTAATGGTATGTGTAGTGATAAAGCCAATAATATGTCAAGATGATTGATAATCTAAGCATTACAGCAATATGACTTTGCTGTCCTCCTCTCAGCCGGCTGTGATGGTTTCCAAATTGAATTCTTACAGCCTAGATGTGTGTGTGTTTAAAGTGTGCAACCACGGTTTATCTTTTTTATTTATCATTATGAAGCTTGGTTGCACAATTAAACCAAGTAAAGCTTTTCATTATATTCTTAAAGTTGGTAAGTTGCATGCTCCTCTTCCGGATCCTGTCTTGACGATTCTTCAAAAGAGAAGCCATAGAAAATTGCTAATTTTTTTTTTTTTAATGCGCTTTTGTAAGACAGATAATAAAAAGGAACATCATATACTGCTGCTCTATACAAATACATACCACCCAACATGCGACAAATTATGCCGGGGGGATTGGGGTGTGGCTTGGAAGGGAGAGTGTCAGCTCTACTGCACATGTGCTGACACAGTGTAGAATTCATACTCTGCCAGTGTGCCACATAATGGAGACACAGGAAGATGAAGGTGGAAAGTGATGCTGAATATCCACGGTCCCACATTGGTCCCCAGTTGGGCTGCATGGTAATGGAAGACAAAATGATAAAAAATAAAGTAAAGCAGTTGTGTTGATTAAATGAACACTCCAGAAACAGATATATCTGGCAGTGCATATTATATTGAGAGTTAGGACATCTTTCCCAAATGGTGCTTCGGAATGTTTAAGTTATGATGCATTTAGCTGTTTTGGATTTAGCAATACTTCTATAGTATTCCAGTTCTTTTTTTGGAAACTGTTTCCTTGAGGTGTCTTGGGTATCTTGAAATTAAGCATGCAGTCCAGGGTAGTCTTGAAACAATTTAATATACATTAACAAAACAATTTTAGGCCCTATCCACTCATCTTATTGTATAAAAAAGAATAAACTTACACTAATCAATAAATCACCAGGACATACTTGAAAATGAGAGAAATCTCAGTGTAGCCTTACTGGTAAAATACCTTCTAAATAAAAAACAAATAAGTCGTGTTTGAACAATAAATAAAATGTTTTTATTTTTCATTTTTATTATGGTTTCATGATACAAAATATAAATATTATCATATAATCAAGCGCACAATACAAAAGTCTTATCCTATAACAATACAAAAAAGCTTATTTACATCTCCTTTCCGTAATCATATCATTTTCCAATCTTAAGGAGAGATGCGTAAACGTCCAAGTGGATAAAAATACTTCCATTAATACATTTAGAAGTGCAACCATATCTCGCACAGTAGGCTAGAAAAGATTTGAGCTAGAGACATTTTACAATTATTCCACGGCCCCTCACAGCAAGATGGCCGAGGTCAACCACACGGGAAACACATGCATGTGAGTGTACGTATCAGCATACAAAAAAGACCAAAAAAGGAAAACACTTAGTCCATGGCTTCTCTATTCTAAAGAGTAAGAGTTAACCAGAGAGCAAATACGTTTATTCAGGTATGCATTATGTAAATGATTTAGAGCATTCAGGAAAAACTATTAGCCCTATACCTCATTTATATCTCAAAAGAGTTCCAGTTACTTCAAATCTTATGATAAATTTCTAGAGTTTGTTTATCTGTACAATAAAAATATCTTTCAGCCATTGCCTGTACCCTAATCTGGGATTCTACCTCCTGCCAACTGGGGATTTCCTGCAATTTGTGCCAAACAAATTTTTACAGCCATGAGTATATTAATGAGTAGGAGTCTCATGTGTTTACTAGGAAAAGGAATATCAGTATGGAACAGAAACATCTCGGGGGACAGATGGAAAAAGGTACCAGCTAGAGTAGCGCAGATATCCATAACCCTGGTTTTAATGGGTGTAAGAGAATGACATTCCCACCAAATGTGGGTGTGCAAACTTCTTTCCTTCCGACATCTCCAACATAAATCATCATTTACCTGTTGAAACTTCAGAAATAGGTAAGGTAAATGTATTTTGTAAATCTGTGAATGACATAAGTCGCTCTCCCTCATTAATATCTGCGATGGGTCTAATATTATAATTATTCCAATGAGACAAACCAATATCCGAATATATAAAGAGATTATCTCATTGGAGCACATCTGGACAAAAAAAGGTAGTTTCCCATAGATATTTTGAGTTTATATACATTGTTTACAAGGCCCTTTATAAGGGTATTGAGATTTCCCATTTTCTTAAAGATTTTTGGGTCCAGCCATTGGAAAAGAAAAGGATCAGCTTTGCCAACGATTGAACTTTCTATATCTAGCCAACCCAAGCTATCCTTCTTTGTGATCTTCCATGGTATAAAGTTGGCATGCGGTCTGTAATCTATATAGGTCAGGGTACCCCAAACCATTCTGATGAAGGCTTCTTTTCAAAGTCTTCCCTGAGATTCTAGGTTTTTTGAGGCTTAAACAAACCTCGAAAATTCTAGATCAAACTCCCTCAATATTCTGCTCGGATCCCCGACCGGAATGGCTTTAAACAGATTTTGGGGATTACATACAATTTTATTATAGTGACCCTACCAAACCATAATAATTCAAGACCTCGCCATTTCTGGAATGAGCCTTTAATATTCAACAGGACGTTTGAGTAATTTGTGAGAATTGTGTCTCTCATATTGCTATAAAAAAATCAAAAAAAGTTTTCAAACTTTGTTTAAAAATGTTTTATTTGATCTTCCTATGTCATTATGCTGCTGGCTTTTTAGGGACCTCCCAGAGCATTGATGATTTCGAGGCCCAGTTCATTGTACCTATAAATCATGGGAGAAGGACTCATCCATGGGGATATAGGATGTAGACCATGAGGGAGTGCTGATAGAGACCTATGTCAGGGCATGCACAGACCATTCTTATTCTAATTACTTGGTAGTAGCAAAAGGCCAACAAAGAAAAAACTAACCCCTAAAGGGCCACTACTCTATTACAGATCCTAATTAACCACACATTTCTCTCTTGAAACACCTTTCTTGCATTACTTATAAAACAAAAAAACAGTAGAAAGATTTTAATTTACACAAACCAAGTTCTCAAGCCAGTGGTGCTCGGCAGCGATTACTATAAGATGGGAAATGAGTTGAGTAAAAGTGTTTTATAATATTCCAGCTTTGTCTGTGGCTTTGTTTATTAGTTCAGGTGAGTGGAGGCATTAACTAGCATGTGTATTTCAGCTTGGTGCTTTACCATCATGAGATTAATTCTTATGGAGACAACAATTTATTATACTCTCATAGCTGTCAAACCTTTTGCTAGTTTGAGAATGAAAAATACCACTATTTTTTTTCTACAGGCCAAAGATAACTGGTTTTATGTGGGTTTTGTACATCTGGTGCTGTTTTAAACATTGATTTTGCACAAGTATCTGAGACAATTTTCCCCCTAGGTTGTTAAAGACTTTTTTTTGGCACCACTTGAAAGTCCTTTATAAATGATGTCCATCATTGCCTCTGGATCACATTGTGATGCCGAAGAGTTAATTACGGTCTTCGTTACCTAATGCAAGAGCAATGTACTCATTGCAGTGGCCTCCGGTAACAATAGACTTTGATATTTTGTGTTTTTGTTCTCATCACAGACATGGAAAATCTATTTGTTTCATTTCCTAAGCTTTATGAATGCACTTTCCTGCTTGGTGGACACCTGGTTTATCACTATAATAAAAAAAAAAATCAACGAATGGAATATATATGTCATTTTTCTTTCAATTTGTTGCATCTTTGCATTAACTAGAATCCTAGTATTCATATAGTCATTCACTGTGCCATTATTATCGTCATTTTACAGAATTTCACAGGACTGCGCCATTTTTTGAAGGGTAGGGGGGTTATCCTGCTATGACAAGCAACACTGGGGTAGATACTATGCCAGCCGTTGAGGCCGGCAAAAATGAACGTTTTTATACCAAACGTTATTCCTGCAGAAATAACATGCGTTTCAACTGCAACGAGGGCCTGAAATATCCAGTGCCTTAAAGGGCGCAGGACAAATGTAAGTAGATTTTCTCCAAGTTGAGATATCCCGGGCTCCACTAAGGCACAAATAACTTCGTCCAGCACTGGCGGGGTGTCGGCTGGTCTGCTGGATCAGGGTGCCACTTTTACTCACTGACCAAGCGTGTATTCATAGCAGTTCATAGCAAATTCCACAATAAAAATGGTGATTTTTATATATAAAGAAAAAAAATCATCCTTTGAGCTTCACAAGGGTGGGCAGTGACAGCCTGGATCCTCATCTTCCAGACCAGGGAAAAGGGCCATCATTAAAAACAAAAAAAAAATATATATATATATATATATATATATATATTTTTTTTTAATGATGGCCCTTTTCCCTGGTCTGGAAGATGAGGATCCAGGCTGTCACTGCCCACCCTTGTGAAGCTCAAAGGATGATTTTTTTTCTTTATATAGTCAGGGCATTTTTGTACCTGGGCAAGGTAGTGGTGGTGGGTAGGTAGGTAGGTACTAATTTTAATTCATGTATTTATTCATCTATCATTTTAATACTTGTTCAGTAGAAGAAGCAAGGGTTAAATGGTCCCCTTTATAGATAACTCTTGGCTCTGCCTCCGAGCTGAGGAAGAGCCATTTGGGAGGCTGGTGAGTCCATTTTGCCATCTTCCCAGGGACACATGGCAGCTGCTTATCAAAAAATAAACAATTTATCCTCATACTAGGAATACTGAATGCTTTACTTGTGCTTCTTATATTAGTAGCACAAGTGAAAAAAAAAGTTCAGTTGTCCTTTCAAACTACGTATGTCTTTGAGACATTCATAAACAATGAAGAAAAACTTGATTGAAAAAATCCTGTAATTCCGGACCACTTGGCAAATCCATCAACAGAGGCTTAACAAACGTTAAAACATCTTTCTTTTAGTTTTGTTGCACTCTAATAAGCATTGTATAGGGGGGGGGGGGGGGCAGAGAACAAGAAAGCCTTACGTGTGTCAAGCTACAAGACATTAATAGTGTAAACACTAAAGAAGGGAGATCCAAACGTGTCTTTTACTACACTGTATTGCTATCAGCCACCAATCAAGTGTCTAATAACAGAGCTGACGCTAAAAATGTCCACCTACATTATAACATTATAATTAGATCATTGTTTCACTGTTGAATGTCACAAATGAAATGATCTGTTAATGTGGTAAGTGTACCTTTTGGTGATGGTAGGGTTAACATTGTTTTTAAGTGATGGCATGTAATTAATTGTAACTAATATGAGTATCCAACATTTATGTGGCACATCATGATTGCACTGTTTAGCATCTAGTTGCAGAAATATGGTTGTTTAAACACTCTTATTAGTTATATAATCCTAACAAATTCCAGTGTGTTATTCCACTGTGTTAATTTCAATAAATATAAGGTACTCAAAGCTCAGGCAGAGATGAACCAAAGCATTCTAAACTAGACTAGTTCTTATTTCCCATATATAAAACTGGCAGCAGGAGAGCAATAAGATGTAACATGGTGTGCCATTTCATTCAGTAAATTTGCACAAATGGTCCCAGTGTTGAAAGAGAGAAATTGTTAATATTCCTATTAATTAAATGATTTGATTTATTCCATTATTGTATTTGGAACCATAATATCAGTGACATGAAACCCCTGTCTAATGCATCCAAAAGAAATGCCTGAAGTGTAATACTGCAGTAAATAGGTCAACATTTTGTAGGGTCACTTTCTTATTGCATAGCCCTCTACTCAAATGGAGCATCCAATTTGACCTTTCATTGTTTGGAATTTGTACAATTTATTTTTTCCCCCTGTACCAGGGGAGAACAAGTAAATAATTATTAAAGGTTTTGTATCCGAGTTTAACACAAAGTGGAGATCCTTAGAGGAGAAATGTCCCCATCTGATAGAACAACTGCAGTGATGGTGAACAATTTTGAAATTGAGTGTCAATTCTTCTGTAGGAAGCCAAGATGAAGTTCTCAAAGTGTTATCTCATATCAGGCATTTCTCTGGCCATTGATATAAACCACCCCTCTCAGTCTTGTTTTACTTCCCTTCCAATTTCTCATGCATCCATGAGCAAGGAGACTAGCTCGGGACACCTATTAGCGATACAAAATTGTCCAAAAATTATGCATGTAATGGAGCTACTTACAAGATATATAGAATATGTAGTCACATCAGGGACAATAGGAAAGGAACCCACAGGACACATGCTTCTTGTAAAGGTAAAAACAGGTCTGTATGGAAACCAGATACTTCCGCCCTACTATATATAAGTATAAGTATGAGTATTATTTTTGCACAAATTAAACCAATTAAACTACTCATAAGCAATTGATCATTTTTAAAAAAAACACAACATTTTTGGTTCCTGAGAAAGTTTTTCAGGGCACTGGGACAAAGCATCCAAACCAGGATGTCTGGTAACCCTGCCAATGAGTTCAAATTGTGCACTAAAGTGCCTTATATACACAAAAGACAGTCTGAGATCGTACCATTCACCGGATCCTCTATAATTGATGGTGATACTGTATGGGGCAAAAAAAAAAATCTAAGAAAGAAGAAAAGCAGACTTTGAGGCAAAAGTCAGATATTGTTGACTTCTTGATCTAGCTTACTGTGGCGCATAAAACTTCTCTGCACACGAACACTGGCACATCTACGGATGAATCTGACATTGGAAGCCGGCAAGTGCGCCAACTGAATAAGTCAACTCATAATATGAATGAAACTCCCTCCACAAAACACAAACTCTGGAAACTATTCCAAGACTTCCACGCGATGTGGAAAGCTTAGTTGACAGCAGTACGTGGAGACGTCACAGCTTTGCAGAAACAGGTATCCTATTTGGAATCCTCAAAAAAGGAAACCCAGCAACAGCGGACTGTTAACCCTGATATAACTGCGTCCCTCATACAATGGATTGAAGGTCACACTTCTAGAAGCCAAAATGAGACACACCCGCATTAAAGGGGTGCCGGAGCTCTCACAGCTACTTGCATTTATAAGACCTGCCACTGATAACATACTTCTCCAGAATCTGAAAGGCTCAGAGAGCTCCACGTGATGGACATCATGCAAGGATTTGCACCCAAGCTGATTAAAATAGCTCTTTTAATCCGCAAAAGTGGCCACTTCATGTATGACGGTGACATGATCTGATTCTTTGATGACTTGTCTTCAGCCACAATGATGTGAAGAAGATGGCCCCCTTCACCAGCCATCTACAAGCCTTGGAAGTGAAATAAAGGTGAAATTTGCCACACTCCCTCTCGAAGATGTGAGACAATAAACTTTTATCTGAAGATGACATGGCAGGTGCTGACAAGTTCCTCCAGAGCTTGGACTTACCCCCAATGCCATCTTCTAACAACCTGACATAGAGGTTCTTGAAGGTCAGCTGAGAGTCCGTGATACAAAGGTATCCTTACTCACTCTGCAAGCAGAACTTACACTTAAGGCATTGCAGTGTAAAAACCGTCAGTATGCAACTGAGCACCTGATTTGCCTGCCAAGGCAAAGTACATTGTTTTGCAACATGCATTGGACTTTATACATGTGTAAACCCCAAGTTAGAGTTATATCTACATCTTTTGGATTTTCCAAGTTGAACAGTTCGAGAAGTATTTTTGTGTCTAAAATGCGCAGAGACTTTATCCTTTCTTTGATACCTGCAGCCTTCTCTCTCTCACAGCTTTAATCTGTATATGTACCCCCCAAAAAGGCACTGTGTGCACCCAGTTTTGTAAAGCAGAGCATTTGGGTCATACAGGCTGGACGTAAGCCCCCCTTTTTTCCACATAGTCCTCCTTGGCTATGTGTTGTAGACAGTCTTTTTGCCTGCCTTTGCCCTATAGACTTCTGACTTTCCCCTTGTACTATTCCCTTCCTTACTCCTCCTTACCCAGCTCATGCAATTCTTTCTAATTTCTTCTCTGCTTTTCTGTTTGTTTGATTGTTTAGTTTGTATTGGTTATTCGCTCTCCCATCATGACCTACACGGAAATTGTAATGGGAGACCCTTGTGATATTTCCCTTGATTATCTTACATAAATAATATTCCACTCAATGTATAATTCTATGTTACACAAAATGAAACTTCATGTGAATGTGGAAAATGTTGAAAGAAATAATAATATGTGGCCCTTCTGGTTCTGATGGCTTAAATCTCCCATAATACATTGTCAGATAACAGTCAGGGGAGGATGGGATTTTGAAGTAGATACAATTTTAATGTAAACAATTCACTTTAAGGTAATAACCGTTTACTCACTAATGAGTCACAGAAGCAGCCACTTGCCATCTTTAGACCAGTTGTTGACAAACTTGGTAAGTTCTGCCAGTGAAAGAGTGAGCTATAAAAGCATGTCAGTCGTATTCCGCTTTACGATGCAAAACCATTATAGTTTTTAATGTGCATTGTTGACACTAGAGTGGAACATGCAGACAGGCCATTTAATGGTCTTCAGTTGGTGTGAATTGGCCCAGAAAGAAAACAGAAGATTCCACTAAGGAAGCACGGTTTATTGAGGACATATCCTTTACGTCCTGAAATTAAATTATTGAATGTGGAGTTTCCCGTGACACCAGCTCTCAGTGTCATGTGAATCCATGCTTGACATCTGTAGTTTTCCTCCTGACTTTTTCCTAATTTCATATAGTTGCTGGTAGTTTGGCACAGCTTTTATGACCTCTGATAGTTGTACTCCCATGGACTCCATGTAGACAAAAGACATGAATCTACTTTATGTAAACTCGGGTCATAAAGGCATAGCGTTCTTCTTAACCCAGGATATACTTGAAAACAAGAGAAATCTTTATAAATAAATAATAACATACCCCAGATGATCAGCATTCATGCTAATGCAAGATCTGGATGCATCTGAAACCCTATGGATGTATCCTCCTTTTTAAGGGCTAACTGAGAGAGATCATATTTGATAGGCTGCACTGTTGCTGAATTTCAACTCCCATCATGATGATTTCTGCTGTTTTTCCACCATCGCTGAAAATATTGTGCACAATTGTTTTCTTTGTTAGACCAAATCATTTTAATTTGGTTTGCCTGGGACATGAATAGAACATAATCAGAAGATATTCGTACAGTGGACAATTTACTTCTTAAAAAATAATAATAAAAAAAACCCATTATGACACAAATGTGCTTTGCAGCCAGGTCTTATTTCCACTGCCTCCCAGCAAAAAAAATAACTAAAAGTAATACAATCATTGTGTAATTGACACATTCCCAGCATATATACTTCATAGGAGTGTCCTGCTGTGGTTGTTAACACCAGATTCATGGTAAAGAAGTGTATCAGTAGGTTTTTATATATTGTTATACACAACATGGTGGAAAACTGTGATGTTAAAAAGGTGGAATATTTGCTATACCTCTTGCTATGATCCTGAAAGTGCAGTGCAGATCTATGAACTGGGCATAACAAGTCTGGGATGTGTCTAGTAGCAAGTACTCTATTTTTAAGCAATTGTACAGGTTCTGTTGGGGAATGCTCTTCTTTGTCTTCACATCTTTCCTGTGGTCTATCCACGTCTGGCTCAACCCTTGTATCTGCTAGTTCAGGGAATTTTCAAAAACTTTATAACTTTTCCCCAGAATTCTTTCCTGGGGAGACGCACATATTCAGATGTGAACCCAAATTGCAAAGTGCTGCTTTGATATAACATTCAGACCTGGCTGCTCTCAGTATTTGTCAATGTTACACAGATCAAAGTTATATCCCATGCCTTGACACACTTAATAGAGTTATGGCATATATTCTATACTTTTTATATCTCATCCCCCCCGTTCAAATGTCCAATCTGTGTCTTTTTGCAGGATTTTTTTGTAACTTGTGTTATGTTAACAAGTAATAATGTCCATCACAGTTTGGTGACTGTACTCCTTTCATCTACACTGTTCTGAAATGCCCGGCAAAGCCATGTGATGGAGAGGTCAGAATTATTTAGTGCTCTCATGTTGTGCATTTCTATTATTTAGTGGTTGTTTGGACTTGTATGATGGATAGAAGCCACTGGATGGAGTATAGTAAAACGTATAAAGCAATACCCGTTTGGCCGCATGAAGTCATTTTCTTTGGCTATAATAGGTTTGGTTACTTTTTATGTTTTGAAATCTTACAGTATATCCATTTTCCTACAATATATATTGCCAGCTGTTTTCATGAATCCACAAGGTAACAAAGAATTGTAGTTTGCTGTGAAATAATAAAGTACTTTTTCTTGCACAACAGGACTGTGATTAACGGGACTTAATTTTCTTCCCGCAAAAGAAATCTAGAACTTCAAATATCTTCGAAGGAGAGGTGGGGGGCACACAAAACTAGATTAATAATAATAAAAAAAAGTCTTCAGACAAAACCTGTGTCTGTACATAATACTTTAATGTTTTGCTGAGATATTAACTTTTTGGGGAGGCAGGTGGTGTAAATTGATCCAAATTAATCTTTTAGGAACCTTGCTTCTACTGGAGTTCACCAAAAAGGTGAGTTCTATAAAATCTACCCTCTTTTATTACCTAGACTATTCCTTAATTCTATTATTATTCCTCGTCTGAGGGTTTAAAAAAATCGATATATCTCTATGCTGCCCACTCTTCTGTCGGCGCTGCTGCAGAATGTCACAATAATGTAGATCCAGCATGTAGGAGGCTGCTGAATCTACTTACTTACCTGTCCATCGTGCAATGTGATCAACCGGATTTGAGGATCACTAGTAACAGGAAACAAGTGGATTTTAGCCAGCCATAATATATTCGCATATATACATTTACAGGTCCCCATACACTAGCATCAGTACTGTTCAACATGGTCATTAAAGGATATTGGAACATGATTCACACGTAAGTAGTCTAATGCACCAATTGTAGTATCTGTTCGATCGTTTGAGTTGCAGGTTAAATTCCTGGCAAAGTCGACTCGGCCCTTTATCTTTTCAAGGAAGGTGAAAGGAATACTGGGAAATTAGGCAAAAATTACATTTCAACATTTCAAACCCCGGACGTACTTGAAAACTAGAGCTGAACGTACCTTTTTCTGGTTAAGTTAAATATTGTTTGTTCATGGAAGAGGGAATTGAGGGGAATTTCAAACTTAACACCAAGGTAGCTGCACTGGAGAAATTTTTGCAACTCTGCTACTTTGACCTTAAGTTTGAAATTCCCTTGTGAATTTCCTGCACTTGCCTCTTTCATAAATAAAGCCCATTGATATTATGAAATATTCAGCTTTGGAACACCAGCGGGTAGTTGTTAAATTCAGAATTCTTCCTGGACTTTGAGGACTGGTTAGAGAATCCTGCATAATATCAAACACAGACATGCACAATGAAAGCTTAAAGTTTGATGCAAGAAAAAAACCCAAAACATTAGTTCTGAATATTGGAGGTGACACATTCTAGTAAAATAGCAATGAGTTTGCGGCAAGGGATAAGAGATTGTCCTTAATCTGTGTATATTTAAAACCCCTTGCCCCGCTTCAAGCCATAAACGCTTGAAGGAGAGACTGTTGCCCATGAAATCATCCTGTCCAAAAGCCAAAACTCCACCCTGCAACTGCAGAGTAAATAGATTCTCATGACAGGATAATAAAACTCGAGTCAAGAAAACATCAACTGTAAGTGACAGCTCACAGAGATCTGGTGCTTGTTAGGGCCGGATCAGAAGCCCAGATGCCTGGGATGTAAACTCATGAAGAGAAGATTAATTTATCTGTCATCCCAGACTTTGACAGTTGTTGTAAATCTGATTTAGCTGTAAGCGGAAAGAAGGAGGGAGGATGGAGGGGAAAAAAAGGTGGAAGAGCGGGGAGGGGTGCAGAGACCTCTGCATTTGTAAAGGGTGACTCAAATGGAGGAAGAAAATAAAACTTCAATGCTTAGGCTTTTGGAGGCACAAATTAGAATGATTGCTCCTCCAGAGCTGTGATGGCATCCCTTACCACTGAATATAAAAGGCAGTAATAGGTGTGGATCACTCCACAGCCTCTGTGAATCACTAGAAAGCCCCAGCTGATGAATGGGGGCAGTGTGCAGGAAGGCTATGGTTTTTTTTTTTTGTGCTGATTGATGGCAGCAGAGGGACACACTGCACCCACGCCAAGGTTGCTGTGAACTTGGCAACGCCTTGAATGCCGGATGTTTGGGACTAAAGTTGCAAGGGGAATTGTGTGCTGGGGTGAGATTGCAGTTGATTCGGGTAATAAAAGCCAAAACATGGAGAGACTGTTAACTATTCAATAGGACAGACTCTCCAATGTGCGTTATTCAATAAAATACAGTCTGCCCCTGCCGGACTAAAAGTATATCAGAATCTGAAGGGTGCAAGGAGCATTCAAATTTCCATTGAATTGCCAATATTACTGTCTTGTAAAGTAAATCCACCTATGCTTTGGTAAAAGTGATCACTGCAACAGTTAAATATCTGTTAAGTTAGTTAGTTCCTATTAAAAATCTATAACAGGATGACAATGCTTTCTCACCATCCGTTCAATACTTTTTATGCTCTGTGTATTATCCCATCTGTAGCACCCTGGAGAACAGCACTGTTCACACTGAGCTTTAAAGAGATCATACTGCTTTTTACCCACGGCCCCTCCTGCCTCCTTGAAAACAGACCTTGTGTCACATAGCTGGGGGCATAGAATAGACTCTGGGATGATTGCATTTCTCCTTAGCCCTACAGTACTCCATTTAAAGGTCATTGTATCATATTCAATAAGAGCTTCCTACCAGCCCTGTGCCTATGGCAAACATCTGTGATGAATAAAGGCCTGCTGTGTTAACAACAGAAGAGCTGGTACCACATTGGTATGTTACAGGAAAGTGGCTGAACATTGACACAGTCCTCTTTGTGACATTGGCATCCCAAGTTACAATTGGTTTTGTCACTTCGCTCTACATGGTCTGCATTCCTCACAGTCTAGCAGAGGTCATTTGTCCAGGGATTCCTTACCCTCTAACTTGTTGCAGCATTTTGGATTGCATTCTGATATCTTGTACAGCTTTTGGTTCAATAGAATGACTGGCTTTTAATAATATTAGCACTGATTTAGACACAACTTTCATCAAAGCAATTTTTGTCAAAGGTTTAAAAAAAATCTTTATAAGCACAAATATTTTCTCCATTTTATAATATTCCAGTACATTCTATGGAGCTACACACTATAATAGGGTTACAGTAAAGTGGACGTACAATATAACATTATATGATAGACATTGTTTAATAGTATACTGATACAGGGGGGTTAGAGGGCCCTTGTGAGGTTACAATCTATTGAGAATGACAATAGGTTATGGCATTCTTACTCTTAAGGCTTGCAATCTAATTTGGATGACCTGGAGGGACAAAATACCTTTTGCATGAAGAAATAGAATATTTGATCAAAATGGTTAGTAGTTTGTTTTTCTGTACCATAACAATGCACTGAAACCACACTTCTGAAGAATTACAATCAAACGTAGCTTGGCTCAGAGTATATTAAACGAAATCGCAAAAAAAACAAAAAGGCTGTGTTTTATCAGAGGAACCGACTGGCATGTTTATTTCTGAAAGCTGAGAGTTCAAACAGGAGAAGCTCACTAAGTTGAATGGAAGAATTTTTCCAACTTGGCTACTTTGGCCTTAACTTTGAAATTCCTTTCTCAATTCCCTCATGATTAAAGCCCTAATTTTGTCCTTTCAAAACATATAGTTGAGTCTGTAAAATGAACCGTCTATCTTGCCTTTCAGTGAGTAGACTCAACAGCAGCGCTCTCAATTTAACGTTATAAATCGACATGCTTTGTGTTTAGTACCCTAAAGTGAAGCTATTTGACATGTACCTTGCGCTAGCATTGAACTCGGTGTATCCTAGTGCCATCTGAGGCTTTGTTTAAAGAGCCCGTCTTTTCTGTGGCAGGTTCTCTGCTTGTGCCTCTCCATCCTGTTGGCTCACAAATTCATTGTGCCTGTTTACAAGCTCCTCTGCTTTGGAAACTGTTCCTCCCTTCCTTGCCTTTTGGGCATTCGCTGTGTCTGAGCTCAGCCTGCCCTGACCTATAGCTTTGTGACCTCAACTTCACTGATTGTCTTTCGTTTTGGTTCCTACATTTGGTAATGCACAGTGTGGTGGGGAGAAACTACAAAGACCCCTGCTTGCTGCTTCTTACAGCCTGGGTGTGCACCATATATCTATTTATTTGAGCTTTTCTAAGTCATTTCATAATGCCTTATTTCTGTAGCAGTGATGCACCAGGTTGCAGCCACCTCTCTTGGCTGTTCAAAATAGTCTAGTTTATTGAAAGGAAAACCTGATGCTCCCTCACCCCTTTCTAGTAAAAGTACTCTGATGTTGATTAGGTGTGTAGCATGGATGGAAGGGTAGCAGGGGAAAGATGTCTTTATGGCAGGGTGACTAATGTATGAAGTCAGATGGTGAAAAGTTGATATATTTCAGTTTTTCAACAGAGTCCTTGAGAAACATGAATTGACAGGTTTAATAGCTTAGCCTACGATATGCAGCTTTGATCTTGTCGACAGTAATTGAGTTGCTGTTTTCCCACATGTGCCCCAACTTTTCAGCTTCACTTTTTTTCATGGTTTACTACTTCTTATGCTTGACATTAATACTCAGGTTTTTCCAGCTCGTGTTGGATCTTCTAACTGTCTCTACCAAGTTATACACTGTGTTTAGTTATTAATCTGAACCTTGGTGCACACTGTCCGCTCCAGTCTATGACAATCCGTGTAAGGGAGTAGAGATGGCCTCCCACAGTGGAGGTGGAAGGTCTGGTCTGTTAATTAGTGCCGCAAGAAAAATGATCCTGATTGGAAAAAGTAGTGACTAAACTGTATTTACCCCCTTATCCCTTAGTTGCTGCAGCTGGGCTTTTAATCCTTTTCTTTCTACGTACCAAGAAAATCCAACAATCAGCCTTAAATCTGATGTCAAAAGAAAGTGGGAGAATCCAAGACAGAGGGTCACTAGAGAGTGCTGAATGGTTTTAAGCCCTAGAGCATGCACAAAGGATCCTGACAGTCCACATTTTCTTGAGCTTTAAACTAAGTCTTTGGTAACTTTAAAAAATCCTCTGCTTGCATGACTAAACCTATTGAAGATTTGGAGTCTAAAGCCGCCCCAGGCTTAAGGCTAAACATTTAATTCTTTACCAGAATAGATAGGGTTCTCCAGAATCATGTACTGGTCTTGGCTGATTTATTTAGAAAACGACTGCACGTGATAGTTATGGACAGCGAAAAGGGAAGGTTTGTGTGTCTGCCCAATGTTTATCTGAAACTACAACATGTCGGGAATAAGTGGAAGGAATTCGGTTATTATCCAATCGTCTGGCGCTTTTTCTTTTTTGACTTGGATATTCATGTATTAATTGAATAATTATTTTTCCTGTGTTTGCAACAGAGTATTTTTTTTTTTGTTATTTCATAGTTAATTAAATTTTTTGTATATGAATATATAATTTAGGTGTGTGATAAATACATATGTATACACACACAAACACATCTGTGTAACTGTAAAAGCTCTGTTTTTGTAAAGATATACATATTGTGATTGAAATATTGTGTTTTAAAGCAGACTTATCTAAATTAAAGGAGAACTGTACCCATACAAATAATATTGTTTAAATCCAAGTACCTCTCCTTGATTTATGAATGGTACTCTTTAAAACGATAGATAAAACTTGCATACCTTTTTTTAATATAAAGCTTCTGCGATGCTGCAGATTTGTTGCATCTGTGATGTTCTGACCGAAGATGGAGGCAGCATGTGTTTCAGTGTAGATACACGACTCTTAAAGGACTAATAAACTGTTTTTTAACCCTTGCTTTCTTGTCCTGGTAGTGTGGAGTAAACCCGACATGTATCTTAATAGATACACGCAGGTTTACTCTCTGCTGTGTCTCACATCTGAGACACAGCAGTTCCTGGTTGCTGACAGTGTCAGCGCGTGACAATCAGAGTGGGGGCTTGCTATGCTTTGTCTGCTGAACCCGGGGGTCTCTTTTTGCTAGCGCAGAGAGAGACCCTTGTTTTTTCATGGGATCAGCAGGGGGGGGGGGGGGGGGGTGTAGTTTAGGTCCCCCCTGCTGCTCCCATAGTCCTCAGTGTATCTAGTAAGACTGTATTTAGCTTACCTCAAGCTTTTAATATTATTTATTTTTTTATAAAACCTTAAAATGTTAGATATTAAGCCACATACACAAATAGTACACATCTTAAGAACCTGAACATGTTGGTGCGTTAGAAAAAGAAATCCAAGGAAATGGTCACCTAGCCTGTCATTTCTGTACATTTTTTGTTCACCGATTTGAGATCCTTTATTGCCTTTTGTTGCACTTAGGCTATAGACTGTCACAGAACTGAGTGAAGGTTATTATTAGTGCCTAGTCATTAACGTGTGACATCCATTATTGGTTAGTGAAACAGTTTAAGGAAAAGCAATTGGCAATCGATAATAACTCGCACATTAGTGAGCTCTTCCCCATTGTCTGTCCTATGAAAATTGTGGACTTTGAACTCCTTTGAAAGGATCAAAAATGTCAGAGTGCCTGTTCAGTAAGAAGGGTCGGGTGAGAGGGGGAGGGCATGAAACCTCTCGCATGGAAATTATTCCCAAATACAAGTGGAAATGTATTACCTTTTACAGCGCGTTGTCTGTCCTGCTGTCCTTTTTGATGTATATAGTTGCAGCTTTGTGATGTGTTTGTTAGAAAACAAAAAGCTGGCTTTGTGAAGATGCTCTCTGTAAACAGGTAAAAGGAGAGTGCTGTGTTAGTAGGGACAACTTGAAGTCTATGGAAGTATTTTTCTTTAAAGAAATGAAGGAAACCCTATTTGTTGGCTATGGAAATACAGAAAACCTGCGAGTGGAAATTATAACATTTATTGCCAAGTTGCTAGGTCCCATAATGTACAATGTAGCGGTTAGCCTTTTTTTCATCATAAAAAACAAATAGAAAATTAGAACTGGTTACTTTTCTAGATAAGGAATGCACACACGGTTATAACAAATACAAGTAGATTACATAATGTCCTGGGTGAGCCTGTCTGCCTTGGAGTCAACAAGGATATTACCCCCCTTGGGATGACATTAGTGGTGCCTTCTTCTGGATTAGCACATATGGGTGTATGGATGAGTTGTACTTCATGGACTACATGTCTTTTTATTCATCTGAATTAACTATTTGCAGATAAGAAGCATTCGACCCATCTAGTCTGCCCATATTTCAGCATACTTCTACAAATCATCATACCTTATTTGGTTCTCGACCTAATGTTCAGGATAGCCATACACTTATGCCATGCATGCTTAAACTCCTTCACTGTACTAACCTGCTGTAAAATCATCATACCTTATTTGGTTCTTGGCCTTATCCAATATTCAGAACAGTGTTATGCTTAAAGCAAACATATATATTAACTATGCAGAGCAACCAGTGTCTTAAACATTTATCAAGGCCTTATGAACCTCAGAGCTTCTGATTGTCTGTACTAACTGAGCTATTTCAATTAAACGACAGCACTCGACAATGAATAGCTGTTTTGTGTGTGTAAATTGAGGTTATACAATTCAAAGGCTTCATAACTACACTCTGATTTTAACAAAAAGAAAAAAAACAAGATAAAAAAAAGTACTTGGAATGTTGCTTATGAAAATGGATACTATAAGTTCCATTAAAATTAGTGATAAACTGTACGTTCCACTTGCCATAACAGCTCTCCCTTAGTGGGGCCTTCTGGTCACTGTGACCTATAGTCAGAATTTTTTCCAGATAAAACATATGTCCTGCTATGTCATATGTTAATATTGCTCCACATAAAAAAATTCTGGCATTGTTCAGGATTATGAAAAATCCGAGTGTGTTTGTAATGGAACCTGGTTACAAAACACACACGGGTGGAAGAGGGAAGGAAACCCTAAAAGCATAAAATATAAGGATTTGTACAAGGTGAGGGAAGGAAAACAAATCCAGGGAAATCAGCAATAAGCTTTGTCACTAAGGCTCATCACAAATTGTGAAGAGGTAGAAGATTGAATGGTATTTAGAGTGTGTAAACACCTTAGCACACTGTATTCCATGTGGACATATACCAAAACTGTAATTCCAACTATAGTACATAAGTGGATAAGATGTCCATATCTAACAACACTGGTCGGCCTCAAAGCAGTGATAACCTGTAAAATGCGGTAGACGGTAGGTATAGTCTTGGATGGCTCAACAGACAAAGGTCCTCCCAGCACTCCTGCTCATGTCTACTGAGACTTTTTTAATAGTTTCCTCAGTGTCTCCAAAAAGTAGGGCACCGGATCAATATTCTGGGATAGAGCATATCCCAAATCATGACTGTTTTGCCGAGGCACTCATTGTAAGTCACCTTTGAGTCCCAAATAACAGCACTCTGCATAGAGGTTTTAAATAGTACCAAGACTCATTGGTGTATTTAGGTTTTGTGCTGCCCTAGGCCTGACTAAACTCATGCCCACTTTAATCTTAATTTTCCCACCCCTTCCTGTGCCCAAACACCTTCCCAGTACCACCTTTGTGCCCAAATTCAGTTCCTATTGCCATCTTTGTAACCAAACGCCTTCCCAGTGCCACCTTTGTGCCCAAACACTACCCCAGTGCCATATCTGTGTCAATACATATTCCTAGTACCACTGATGTGCCAAAAACTGCTTCCCATAGCCAACATTGTGCCCAAAACAGATTCCTGGTGCTATCCCAGTCCCCAAAATTCTTGCCCGCTTACCTGGCTGTGGATCTCCATTGTTCCGTAAGCATGCAGGTGCGCAGCAAAAAAACAAACAAAACAAAACAGAGCAGGCGAGCTCCAAAAAAGTGTAGCTAGTGGACTTAAAATAAAAAAACAAAAAAAAAATTAGAACGTGCGTGCTTTCCGGCAGAGGTGGGAAAAAAGCCCCCTCAATGGTCTGAAATCTCCTAGTCATGTACATAGATGCTCGCATTTAAAGGTACCACATTCCCATTTATGGATGTTTCATGTCTTTTGTACTCCAAAGTGACACAAGATGCAAACTACTTTTTAATTGTTTTAATATGACACAACGCTGTTGGCTCCATGGCTAGGGTGATTCACAAGACCTGGTGACCTCGTACACATATTGTATCATGTTCATAACATGCCAGTGCACCTCTAACCCCTCAGCTATTGTTCAGCTGGATCCCTGTGGCTGGTGGAGGATGATCTCAATGTAGTCCATAAGGTCGCAGTTACATGGTGTTATTTCCAACATCTCAACAATATAACTGTATACTTGGCAAATCATTTTTTAAAGTGATACCAGCCCACCACACAACACTAGGATTAACCAGATGTGTGTGTACAGTGCGCCGTTTAATCTGACTGGGCATGCTCACAGTCAAAAACTATTCCTCCCACAAGTGTCCCAGAGAACCAGGACAATGGAGGGACCGCTAGGCAGTGTGGGGGAGAGCAGGCAATGATATGGGTATTCCACAATTAAAGATGTAAAGGGCAGGTGACCTACCGGGAAATTTATCAGTATCCCAGTAGGCCAGCCCAACTCTGAAAGTGTGGCTATTACAGGGATAAGGTATGAGAGAGAGCGCAATCTTTGAAATAAATGGACACTAGCTCTTACACCCAAAATAGAAAAGTGATCACTTTCATGCAGCCAGTGTGTGAGATCAGACATACTATCAGAGGATATTTTTCTCAGGGAGGTTTAAAGTGTTACCTTTACTATATTGTTTAAGGAGGATTATCTTATTAAATGAGGTGAGCTAATTGCTTCGATAGCATACATTTACAACAAGAACTCATTGTTATACATCACTACAGTCTACTGTTTCTTAACTGGTCTGAATACCTTTCTTTGATACATCCTAAACAGTATCGCATAAGTAATTATTAACAGACAATTACTCACAAGTAATTGTAATTTCTTAAGTGATGTGACCACAGAAAAGGTTTATTTTTCTGCCATCCCATGCCTGATCTCCTGCTGATATATTGCACTTGAGAAATTTCACTGCTTTACTGACAGGATCTGAGTAATTCTGAATGTAAAGATCCCTGGATTCTGCTCTGTGGTGGTCTGTGTTTTTTGGCTTACTTAAAAGGTTGGCAGCTCCACCCCATTGCTGTCCAAACAAGGTTTCACCACATGCGCCGACATCAAAAGAACTGAGCTTTATGTCTTCAGAACTTAGAAGTACACAAACAGCCTTGCATTTACTCGTAGGGTGGCATTATCTTGAATGCTAACTTTCGTGTCCTCTATGAGTTTCTTATTGTGTAAAAAGCTAAGCACTAGTAGCTGCAACTTTCATCATAAAAACATTCAGACGTTTGTTTTTATGGACATACATAATCTGATTTGAAGAAGATCCAGATGTTTATTAGCACATTCATTAGGACATGGAGAAAAAAAAAAAATCAGACCATGCAAGGACCTTCTTTGGGCAATACCACAGTTATTCATGCCATGCAAGTACCTTCTTTGGGCAATACCACAGTTATTCATGCCATGCAAGTACCTTCTTTGGGTACCTTGAAAAAGGGCCTCACTGTGATCTGAAACACTACCTTTTACATAGAATCACTCTATGGAAGGAGTTTCCGTAACTTTGAACCAGTAGGTGCTTCATGAGAAACATTATATTTCTATATTTATAGGGACACTACCACTTACATAAGATGTAACTAGATAACCTGGTCATTTAAAACAAACACATATATAAATCATATGCAAATGTTTTTTTTTTTTTTAATATGATTGAATTATTTGGTTCCATTTTGTGAATATTTCCCATGATGCAACAGCAAGTCTCACTTTACAACTGTGGCCAAAGCCTACATGATGATGTCATAAAATACTCCCCTGCTCTCTTACTGGCACCCAGTCACACTTGTTTAGTTACATATTTTATTAAATACAGTCACATAACAAAAACAAAAGACATTTCTGAAATCAACAATACAAAAAAAAGTAAAAAACCCTTTTCATTTTTTCATTAAAAAAACCTAATAAAGTACTTAAAAAAATACTGTGATTATGAGACTCTACTCCATCCATTGATTATTTAAAAAAAAATACAATATTTCTAGCCAAATATACAATTAGGAATTAAACATTTTTGGTTAAGATGGTGAAAAAAAACATGTTTCAATATGAGTATGATTACATAATTATAACAAAGTATTTTAGCAGGGAAGATACATTGAGATGTGCTCTTTCTTTCAAGTGTGTGGCATTAAACGATTGTATTGGTTCCTTGTTCAGATTACTTAAATAACTGTTAAAGGACAACTGTTGGAGAAAAATTAAGTTATGTTTTAATTAAATTAATGCATCAAGTGTAGACATTTTAAATAGCAATCTTTCAAATAAACACAATTTATTTTTGGCGACAGTTATCCTTTAGTACAAACAAAGTAAAAAAAAAGTCTGTGCCAACTGAGGCAGAGCTAACTTGAAGCTAGTACAACGCGTACACAGCTAGAATGTTTTTATATGCCATGCATTGAGGGGCCTCGTTATGATCCCCTCTGTTAGTTGCATGCAAAAACAAGGGTCTTTCACTGCTCTAGTCAATGTAGCCTGTGTCTGAATCAGCCTGCCTGCCTTAAAGAGAATCATGGCAGCTGATGATGAAAGGATAAAGTACCGTGAATATGTACATGCCTGCTTATCTGGAAACTAGGGCCACTGGATGTTTCACTTGTGCTTCTACAGAAGAAGCAGAAGTGAAAACATTGTTTTTACTATTTTGCCATGGCACAACATCCAGTCAGCATTACAATTGTCCTCCACAATGACTCATTTTACTAACCTCTGAAAGGCCTATTTATTTTTGCAAAGAATCAAACTTGTAACCCTGATGATTTATCAGACTGGTGTATTTGCCCATTGAACAATCTCAAATTGGGTAAATGTAACATCCCCAGGACATTAAAAATCAGAGAATATCTGAACCTACCTTTTCTTGTTATCCCCTCGAGGAAACTACGAATTTTGGAATGTAGCACATTTCACTACACTGTGCTGTTTTAACACTTTTGCAGTGTTTGTGTTTAGCTGTAATTTTTCACATCTTTCACATTTGCTATACCCAAACAAATTATTTGTTATTTTTTGGGGATAAGAAGGGCCTTCTTTGAAAACCATTATTTTAATCATGTCCTGTAATTTACTATAAAAATAATAATTAAATATGATGGAAAATGTAACTTTTACATGAAAATGATTTTACACATCTACAAAAGCTAATAAAAAATTATATTATTAGTTAAGTCATGTTTACATATTTCTATGTTATTTTTTGCAAATTATTGGGCAATAACCTTTTTCTCCTACAGTGACCTTTTGACCCCAACCTTAATAACCATACTAACCCTAGTTGCTAAACCTAGATCTTAGTCTCTAGAGGCAGTCTAGCAAAAGTAAAGAGCAGCGGTGATCACAACAGGCCAGCTCAATACGCTGCCATTCAGATTAAGTGGTTGCAGGTCATTTGGGCAACAAATCTCAGTATTGCATAATGCTTCAACACTGATGCATTAAAGCAACAATGATCACATCCTCTGCTTGTTTTAACAGTGGACGTTCCATGTCATTACTATGTCCTCATGACCAGTAGTGTATCTTCCACAAGGCAAACAAGGCATTGGCCTAGGGTGGCACTTTGCCAGAGGGCGGCAGTTTGCCAGAGGGCGGCACTTTGCCAGAGGATGTTAAAGCACACTTCTGGTGCTTCAAACATTTTCGCTCCCTCCCCCACTGTTCAGCAAGCTTTAGCTCCTTCCAATTAATCTGGGTGATGGGGGCATGTAATGGACGTGGTGGGGGTATGTAATGAGGGTGATGGTGGCATGTAATGGGGGTGATGCGGCATTTAATGTGTGTGCAATGTGGGCGATGTGACATGTAATGGGCTTATGGAGCATGTCGTAGGTGTTCAACCCGAAATTTGTCTGCCTAGGGCAGCACAAAACCAAGATACACCACTGCTCATGGCAAAAAATGTCATCACTGCATTGAACATCCTTGTGTCCTCAACGGGTTAAAAACATTGTTACTATATATTTTTCTTATAAATATAAGACCCTTATCACAGTGATCACGTTTCTTGTTGCATCTTTCTGTTCTGGCACCCTGTTGCTTGGATTTTGCATGGACTCTATGTATGAATGACTTTTAGGAATTCCCATTGTCTGTTGATGTTTTTGTGTTGTTCCAAGTTCTTATTTGTACCCTGACTATAAACTGACCTGCAAAGAGGTCTGTTAATACCAGTTTATTAACTCACTACAGCGACATCAAATTCATTATCACTTTCTAGTTTTGTTGTGTTCAGTTTGTGAGATTCTTCAAATAATATCTAAAGCAGCAAACAAATGTAAAGCCATATATGTGTAGCAGAGTTTATTTATAAGACCGTTGTATGTTCAGAAATTCCAATATAGGCCTTATTTGCTGTATTTTACAATGTATTTAATATGGCACGTGCTGTCACAAAATTAAAGGGCTACATTTAAGAATTGGTTTGCAGTACATGTATTTTGTCCTTTTATGTATCTGCAATATGAACAAAACCATTTATATATTTAATTAATGAAATGTAAATGGTTCATGTCATTACTACTCTACTGGGTACTGTGCAGATTTAAAGTGCTTAATATCTGTTTACACGTTTTATAACATTTGCCTTTGCACCTAATACACTTTACTAATGTATATTTTATATATGAGCATAAATATAGTACACTCTGTGCAGTAGCATCACATAAAAGAAATACAGGATTCTTATGTTCCATACTAGACCCTAAAACAAGGTAATAATAACTACAATTATTAGTGCTTACCTCACATAAATCAAATGATGAAATCCATAACATTAAAAAAAAATTCTCAAAGTGGTATCATTTATTCAAGTTCTAACACATCTTATTTTATGCGTTAGTGCATTAGTGAATCCTTTGAATAAAATAAATATGTTGGCAATAATTCATACAAAGCTCCCTTGCATTAAGTAAAGTGAAGTGCTAATGTTTTTATTGTACATTTTTCAGTTAGAATATTTGGAAAATGGAAATTGAAACCAGTAGGTCATTGTCTGTAGGGCTGTGTGAACCTCTTAAAGCAGCAGTTCCATCTACAGTGTTAGATAAGTAATCTATCACCTAAAGCAGTGCTTCTCAAATCTGTCCTTGAGGACCCGCAACGGTCCATGATTTAGGGATTACCCAGTTGGGTTTAAATAGGAATATATATAAAACTTGGTGTGGTTCGCTAATGCTTAAGGAACCACACCATGTGTTATACACATTCTTATTTAAACATATCTGGGTCATCCCTAAATCCTGGACCTTTGGGAGTCCTTGAAGACAGATTTATGAAGCGCTGATGTAAAAGTAAAGAAATAGAAGATCTTTCTCATCAGCCCCCCCCCCACAAAAACAACAACAACTTATTATGTCCTAAAAACTGCATATAAAGTGAAATTGTTATTGCTGTTGCCAGAGCAGTACTCCTGGCTATCTCCACAAACACTTCTTCTTGTGTTATATCACCGCACACAGAGCTGGCTAAAACCACTTCTCCCTTTGAATTCCAAACAGTTGAAACGGTTGAGTTCACCAGAAAGAGCTCCGATAATGGCTAATGATGGCACTTTCTCACATGGGTGCATGAAAACTTCTACAGAAAAGACTGTGTACTCCCTTCCATTGATGTCACTGAACGTGGAAGCCCTTGTGTAGTTTTTCTACGTTAAACTACAGGACACCTGCAGTTTTGTTTTAAAGTAAAAATAAGTTTCACATACCTATATTAAAACATCATAGAAAAGCATCTCATGTGACATTATTTGTATACTATATAGCTCTAGACAGCAGCAAACATGGAAAGGCATCTTATATCAAACATTGTGGCCCCACCGTGCTCTGGGTGCAGGTACCTCAGCCTACTATAGATAAACCTGGAACAAGTAGGAGACTCGGGTAATGGATCTATTGTAAAACATCACTTTTAATTAACCATTAAAAATAACAGCACTTGGCAAAAATCTAACAGACTCGACCTGACATGTTTCGTCCTTAACGCAGGACTTAGTCATGGTATGACTTAATTAAAAGTTATATTTTACAAGAGGACCATCACCTGAGTCTCCTACTCTAAGTGGATGTGTTTAATCCAGGTTTATTTATTGTGTAGAAATGTCCAATCCCATGTCAACCCAAATGAGGTTTGTACCTGCACAAAGGTAGGTGCAAATGAGGTGATAAAAGGCATGCAACATGTGATAGATGTGTCAACCAACAGCCTAAAACCATAGAGATTTAAAGAGTTTTCTTCTTTTTAAAAATAAATAAATACTATTTAAGTAAATGACTTTGGGTTTAAGGACAGAATTGAACCATGACCATATAAATGTTACCAAAGCTAGGTATTTTTCCCTGAGATGTAAACATCGGCGTCTCTCAAAACAGTTTCTATTTGTTTCTAGTGTAAACAAGTACAAGTAAAACCATACACAACAGTAACCGTAAGAAACAAAATACAGGTCAAATTGCATCTGTACTGCAATTAACATGCAGTAAAATAAGTTTTAGAACTAATAAAAATGTGCCTGTTTAATGATCGCAGGTGGGTTTTTTTTTCCAAACGAAAGGTGGTAAAAGTTTATTTATAAGACACCAACACATTTGGCAGTTTCATAACAGATTCAGATAAGTGTGATTAATTAACTGCAAGAAACAAATTCTTTTTGCAAAGCTGTATAGTTACCTATGCTTTGTAGCATCATATTAGTATATTGTGTTACTATACAGGTTTGACAGCAGTTTATATAGCACATTCATAATTATATGGTTTGGACCTCTTAAACTAAAACTGTCATCTACCAAACTTGAGGATGACAAGTTCATCTTCTGGTAAGTAATATAAATATTATCTTTATTTATGGTAGCAAAATGTTTAATCAACGTTTACTTGCCTGAAGCGCTCTTCCATCCTCCACCAAAATGGTGGCTGTGTGCACCAACATGGCCGACGAAACAAATGCACATACATCAGTCTGCCCCTAAATTATAATGTCAGTATTCCACAATGGCTAGCATGACTCCATCCAAACCATCCATAAGCAGGTGCATGTATGCATATCCATTTTGGTGGCCGTTTCTTTCATTTTTGATAATCTGTCATAAAGGTGATATTTTGTAACCAAAAATAATTTCTTACCATGTGCAATCTCATTTTACATGAAGAAAACACTATAGGGGATGCTGACTAGTGCCACTGTATCATTGTTGAATAATAGGAGAATTCCCACCACCAAAGCATTTCGAAAACATATGGTTAGTAAATAAGATTGCCACCTTTTCTTTAAAAAACGTACCCCTTTGCTATGGCCTCCGTAGGCTAAACATTGACCTGAAACCAGTTCTTACCGTGGCATCCTTACTGGTAAAAGGAAAACCTGGCTATTTTCTTTGTAAATTAAAAACAAAATATAGAATCAAGAAATATTGCAAAAAAAAATATTATTTTTGTACATACTACAACAACATTTCTTCATCATATATAGAAAACAAGATATAGAAACATATAAACTCCATATGTTTTTGTGCTATGTAAATTCAAAATAGTGAAAGAAAAAGGCACTCTTCTTCTGGACACTAATATAATAATATTCATAATTGAACATTTATTTCACGTTTTTTCAGTGTAGTTATTGTCACTTCAATTATACAGTGTTATTTCTTTCTCGATAATGTCCCTAGAAAAGTGGTCATAATCAAAAAGTGTACTCTCTGCGTAGCTGGTAACTAAGAGCACTTTTAATATATCCTCATCAGTTCTGCAGTAAAGCTTAATTATTTCTAAACAAGTGTTTTGCCACTCTGAAATTCTTACTGGTTCATTTATCTGTTTGGTCAGGTGCGAAACTTTAATGAAGATGCCAGTTGCCTACATAACAGTATCTACACTGGAAAATTTAGTCTTAATGCTAAAAAGCTGTCGGGAGCTAATGAGATTTTTTTCTTTTTTTACTGTGATTGTTTTATTTATTTGTCCTTTCCAACTTCCCCCTTCAAAAGAGTGTTTTTGATGTCACAAATTCTAGCAGTGTCTGCGCAAGCTTTTTTTGTATACACTGTTGCACATTGTGAGATGCATAGATCTGATAAGGTGACACCTGCTGTTAACTTCAAAGACATTTATTAAATTAGGTTGCAGAATGTATTAGGAGCATCGTAACTCTGTACAACTGTGTACATTCAGCGTTCACACCACTTTTCCACTTCTCATAATGCGAGTGGCAAAATTAAAATATTTTAAAATGCAAACCATTCATCCTTACAGGAAAAGCATGGGGAATTTAAATATATCTAATGTAACTAATAAAATGGATATATTGTTTTAGAAGATGTGTAGTTTTATATCTACCAATCATAACATCATGACCACCTGCCTTATATTGTGTGGGTCCCTTTTGAGGCCCAAACAGCCCTGACCTGTCAAAGCATGGACTCCACTAGACCTCTGAAGGTGTGCTGTGGTATCTGGCACCAAGACGTTAGCAGATCCATACAGACCTTCATTATTGCTCCCCTGCAGTATGATGCTTTCTGTGGATCTTACTGTACACGGAGGGGTATGATTCTGCAATACCATGCACTTGATTACATCCCCAGACCTCATGAAAGTAGTGGCAGAAGTCTGTGCAGCAGTACATACAGACCTCAGCGTTACAGTATAGGTGGATGAGAACACCAAATAACTGTAGATAAATAGTAAACAAAAGTGTCTTGCTTACATTCCAAGCTACGGTTGACACCCAGCTGGTATTTTACTGTAAGGCCGGTAAAGAAATGGCTTGCTGCCAATGTTAAGTCTATGGAGGCAATAGAAAGGCTGGCACTTTATTGTGGAAAAGGTTGGCATCCCTATTCCAAGCCCTAAAAGGTGTAGTGGCAGAGGTCTGTACCTCAGCTTTACAGTAGAGGTGGGTATGTACGCCATACCACTAGATTTATTATCATTTTGTTTCTCTAGTAGACCGCTAAAGAGCAAGTCAAGAACATCCCACAATGCATTTTTACCAGACTGCAGCACTGCTTCCAGCATCTTTTATACCCTGTTTGATTAAGGTTCTGCTTCTGATGACAGATTACCATTGGAAAAGGCCTCTGGCTGTGCTGCACAGAATGAGTTAAGCAAAGGATTAACCGCTGCACTCTCACTAATGCAGCCAAACTCTCAACAAGATCAAAGGACTTCACAAAAGACAAGAAGCAATCTAGCCAAGTGTCCCTTTTATTGAAGGGAAGCACAAATGCAGACACACAGAAAGAAAATCAAAGCTTTTTACAACTCTTTAGCAATGAACAAAATGGAGTTTTTACATCTTTGTGTGACCTTATCCTTTATTTCAAACAAAGGTGATTCAAGGGAAAGTGAGAGGTCATATTGAATTTGTTTTCCATCACATGTATGTGAGAGCCAAACCCCACTTCTGAACTCCAAGGATGGTATATGGCATGACAAGTGATTAGGTTGCTTTTACAATTTTGCTGTATAATGTATGTCCAGCAGTATCCATATTGCCTTTGGGAAGCATTATATATCGTGGCCACACTCTTATTGTAAACCTATTCTACATCAGCGGCGGATCCAGAGTCTGATCTCGGGAGGGGCACATGTCTGTCTGTCTTTTCCTCTCCCCCATGTTCGTCTGTTGCTCTCCTCTCCCTTCCCGTGTCCATCTGTCTTTCTTCCTTCCCATGTTGCTCTTTCTCTTCTTCCTTCCCATGTCTGTCTTTGTATCCTCTTCTTTCCCATGTCTGTCTCTCACCCATTGCTTCCCATATCTGTCTTTGTATCCTCTTCTTTCCCATGTCTGTCTCTCACCCATTGCTTCCCATGTCTCTCTGTCTCTCCCCTCCCTTCCCATGTTTGTCTCTCCTCTCCCTTCCCATGTCTGCCTCCCCTCTGCCATCCCATGACTGTCTGTCTCTCCTCTCCCTTCCCATGTCTGTCTCTCCTCTGCCATCCCATGTCTGTCTGTCTCTCCTCTCCCTTCCCATTTCTGTCTCCTCTCCCTTCCCATTTCTCTCTCTCTCCTCTCCCTTCACATTCCTGTCTCTCTCCTCTCCCTTCTCATATCTGTCTGTCAACTCTCCCTTCCCATGTCTGTCTCTCTCCTCTTCCTTCCCATGTCTCTCTCTGTTCTCTTTCCCATGGGCGGACCTTTACCTCCGCACCTAGTGCGGGCCGCCCCCTCCCTCGTCTCTGTGCACGCTCCCCCTCCTGGATCTGCCACTGTTCTGCATGGAGTGTGTGGTGAACATTGGGTGATTCCTGCTGAAACCTGAGGACCAAATATATTGTATGTGAGGCTGTAACTAAGAAAAAAGTTGGCTAATTTAACCCCTCAATAACTAATACAATTCAAATCCAATGGCATACTCTAATCCATCAATAGCATACGCCAATATAAAATGTCCTGATTATTATCATTTGCAGCTCTATAGACTTCTGACCAAAATTGAGGCGATTCCATGTCCGAATATTTCTGTAAAGACCAGCTTGCCGGACCTAGCTTGTCATGCATCTTATAGAATTTACATACAATTTGCAATGTTATTGATTCTTTCTTTGATACTCCTTTGTTTTGTGCATTATAACATCTTAATTTACATATATTACAATAAATAATAATTCCATATACAGTAATTTATGAAATTAACCAGGTTTCTGCCAATTGCACACAAATTGATGACTGCTTCAGTATATGTAAGATAGTGAATAGTATTAATTAACAAATTAATATATATCCCATGATTTATGTCTAGCTGCCCAACTAAAAAAAAGCAACATTTTTTAAATATTTTTACCAAATTTAATAGCAGATCTTTTATGCAGTTATTCATGTTCCCACACAGGAGCTGAAGGGAAAATAAAAAATCTCCCAGATTGATTGCCTAAAACAAAAGTCTAAATAAATAGATGTTTCTCCAGTACACTGCCATTTAAAGCAAATTATCAGATAGTGCCTGCCCCTTTAAAGAAATGACAGATGTACACATTAGTAACGAAAATCGTAGTGGCAGCTCTGCTAAGAAAACTGGAGATATTGAAGTTAATGCAATCACTTTCACATTAAATGACATCATCATTAAGTTCCGGCACAGGGAGGGTCAGGGATCCAGCAAGAAAAGGACTCCTGGGATCTGCATGGAGACTGAATAGGCAATTTAAAAAGTTAATGTAAAAATGAAGATGCTTAACATTGCTTCAAATAGGTCATTTATTTTGTTAGCACATGGATAAATAGATAACTGCATTAACAAAAGCATTTTTGGCACAGCTCACAGAAAGAGTTGGCTGACACGCCAGAACTGATTGATTGGCAACATTTTCTGGCAATGCTTAATTATAGCCTAATTGGCTTTTAGATCAAGAATGATGAAGAATTATTTATTATGTAGTCTTAAACTGACCACTTGTATCTCCAATTCTTAAACCAGCAGTATTATTGCTAGTGTTATGTGTGTATTTTATTTTCTCCCTAACATAACTCCCTGATTGCCCCCCAAAACCCAAACCTTCAGTTTATTTAAATTCATTGTATGATCCCCTGTGATTGATTGCGGTCGTGATTGAATCAGGAATTACTCCGTGGGCCTTACATTCATTCACTGTAGAGCAGTTCAAAAGGCCCTTTGTGTGTAAGAGTAACTCATTCTATAGGTCAAGTTAATATACTCAGTTTTGATATTAACTCTCTTGGGTACCTTTTATTTGTTTACTTGGTTCGTCTATAATCAAAAGCATGTGAGAGGTTAAATGGACAAAGGGACCAAAAAATCTCCAATGCTGGGAATATGCCAATGCTGGAATAGAACATTATAAAAAATGTCCCAGTAAAATGCACCCTTAGACAATGCAAATTAAAACCTATCCTGATCATTCATCATTCTCCCTCTTTTTGTAGATCCATATATATTTCCACCCACAGAAAGTGATACTTTCCATATTCACTCTGTCAACCCGCAGCTATTATCTTGCAATAACAGCATGAGTGTAAGCTATTAATACATCAGATACACAACAAATACAAATATGTTGTCCTTTGAGGTATACTTTTTTTAAAATAAGATTAAAAGTCCTCTTTAAAGTGGAAATCCTACTATAGTTAATACCCATCAAAACCCAAACTTTATTTGTGTTCCACTCTAATCTGTTCTTAGTCTGCTAGCTAAAGCTTACAAGTCCATACTACTTTGGTAAGTAATAGAATGCCTTACTCTTTCATTGAGACCATATGATCACTTACTTTACAAATAATATGCTCTGACAAAAAGTAGCAAGCAAGCAATGGCTGAGCAATGCCAAATAATTGCCTACAATGGCAAGTCCCAAATCATCATAAAATAAGTAATGTGTCAAGAAACACAATGCACTTTTCTTCAAAATTATGCTTCTGGGTACCATGATGTATCATCAGTGTGCACTAATTATCCATTTACATGTATCTCTCTCTAGCACCAACACACACTGTACGCAGCGATTGGGAGTTACAGAGACAGACCCATTCATAAAGTAGAGAAAGTCCAGCTCACGAGCTTACAATCTAATAATGTATAGGATGTGTGTGCATGCCCAATGCACCTCCTTTATAACTAGATTTATTCACATTATCCGTAGCAAATCCGTAAGCTGACCGGTAAACAATTTTACAGCTTTTTAGTGTGAAGTATAGATCTTTAAAAGTCTGGGTTGTGAGACAAAACATCACTGGTTTATTATTTCCATCAAAAATGTATTTTTTCTCCTCTCATTTAGCTGTAAAACAATTTGTAAGGAGCACATGGTACAATCTGCAAGTATGTGCAACATTTACTATAATCAAAGTGCTTTTTAATCAAGATCATTGTAGGAAGATGTAACACTTTGATGCTAGTAGTGTAACACTGTTTACAGTTTAGCTGTGTTGTTTCCTTTTTTACACGTCAAATCCTTTCGTAACAGCTCAATTCCCATTACAAGATAAGGTTACAGCTATCTAGTCTTTGCAATCCGTGGTGGTGCTGTTGAAATAACAAGAGCCATTTCCATGTTAAGGCTAAGGGTTTGTAGCCAAAGGACATCCATAGCTATAAAATGCACATCATGCACCATGAACGGAGTCTGCGCAGGTTTTACTAGACTGATAGGACAATCTAAATTAGTCTCAATAATTGATTACATACATTGAAGGCACTATCTAGTGGCCAAAATGCATGTTCCAAATATTAATGCATATAAATGTGTTTTCAAAGTACTTTAAAATGCATGTTTTACATTTTGCATTGCCTTAAATATAAAATCTAGATGAAAATTGTGAAATTACAGCAGTTTGCAAGAAGCCAGGACTGCCCACACTAGCTGAGTAAAAGTAATCTCCTTTTTTTATTTTTTTTTGAAAGATTTCATTCAAGTGAATGGAATTTCCAGTCTCTCTAGTGTTGTCGTCGGAAAATGTCTCGCCCTGTTAAGAGATCCTACTGTGTACAAAAGCAAGGTTACTCAGAGTCCAGATAATGTATTCTGTATAACTGGAAGAGCACAGGAAGTGACTAAATTAAATAAAACTTTATATCCTCAGTGACTATAAAATCAGTGCTGCCACACCTGCAGAAGAGATGTAGAGTAATCACAAGGTAGGGCTTGAGTCAAATATTAAAAATGTGATTTATGCATAATGCCTGCATGAAATCGCACTGGAAAAAAGCATGTGGACTATACAAGCAATAATCCTCAACTTGCACCAAAGTGAGTTTGAGGACTAGACTGTCCCTTTAAGACTTTAAGTCCCTTTAAGACTGCGCTGGGGATAACCCTTTCTTGTATCATTTAATATATTGTTAGGCTTATAAACTGGAATAGCTATTTACTAGTGATGGGTAATACCGGTCAGAGCTTCCATTTTGTCTGAAACGTCTAATTCATTGTAATAAAACAGATGAGCTCAAATGATTCTTTTGTATTGCTTAGTAGCAGGTTATTGATTCTGTGTTATCCAAGATACTGCTTCTTTTATAATACACTGAATATCAGTGTGCTTTGCTGCATGTTGTTTTTAATATTTTAATTATAGCTGCAGTACCTTCCTCCAATAGCAGATCTCTGTGAGGATTTAGAAAGAGCTATTCTCGGTCAGTAGGAGCAATTTGCTTCTATTGCATCACATTGCTTCACCCTATGGGGGGGATTTATAGAATGTAACGTTAAAAAAAATAATGGGTGTCTTACATATAATGCAGGTTATGCGTTTTATGGACATATCGTGTATGGTGCAGGTGGGCATCGCACCTAATAGTGATGATATCACCATGTGTACCAGTGCATAACGCTAACACTCAACACATTTAGTGAATTTCCTCTATTTACACCAGTCCCACATTGGTGGATTGCACATGCACATCCCATGTAAATAGAAGAAAGAGCTCTTCAATTCTTGAAAAGCGTCAGACAACCTGCACCATAAATGAGAAGTAATGATATCAAAGCACAATCATTATGATGAGTAGGACAGTGCGATCTTATATTGTAAATGTTTAATTCACTTGCATGGGCTAGACTTTAGACATAACCCCCATTGCCTTTAGTGTGAACTCTGCTTAGGAGCTCAACTCATTTGTAGTGGTTTAGTAGATAAAAAGTGTGCATCTCTGCTTGCTAAATGAACATCATCATTGGTTCTGTAGGTCTTAAATGTAAGCATTTTCAGCTCTCTAGTCATCATTGCAGTCATTATTGAATGTGAAATAAATTGCAATTCTTGTGGATGCCCCAGGGACTGGCAAGTGCTTTTGTCCACTTGTTGACTCCAAACAGTCCATCAAGGATTATGGAGCTTTCTTGGCTGCAAACAATAAGTAGACAAAGTGTAGTAACTTAGCTGTAGCATGTTCTAGCATGAAACCAGTATAGGTTTTTAGTTAGGAATGTTATTGTTTTCAATTTCTAGTGCACGGACTTCAAGCATGGCTGCCATTTTGGAATACCAATGTCTCTACAAGTATATGGCAATATCTTGGGATTGCTTATAGGTAAAGTATTATTCAACATGAGAGGTGTGTAGGTGCCAGACTGATTACAATATAAATAGGTGTAGGCGCCTCTCTAATTGACCAGAATATAGTATACATTTCATACAGTTCCTTTATTCTATAATCATAGTTAATGCATATATAACTTTTGTATATGCATTGCCTGTGATGATAGATTAAATATAATATAGATTCCTTCCATCTTGACAAATTAATAAGAACTTTTAGAATTTTTTGGAGAATATATGAAGCCATATTTAGAATACATTCATTTTACCCCTGAATGCATTCTGATATCTGTTTTACATGGAAACCTTATGCTATGGAGAAAAATACAGCAAGTAAACCATAATAATGTTCGGTTTCCTTGAATTGAGTATAACAGCTGTGCCTTTAAGCTGTAGCTATGTGACATGACTGAGCTTGCTCTCTCTAATTTTTGGCTTTGGTGTCATTCAGCTCAGTCAAATGTCTGTCAGTCTCCTCTAATCTGGGAAAATTGAACTGGGTTTTACAGAAGGATTCAACAGCTCAATTACAGCAGAGCCATTTTGTCAGATGGCTTTTTCAAGGCCCCGCTACATAAATATTTCAGGAGCAGATTACACTTTTCTGCTGCTTTGCCACAAGTACCTTATCCTCTATGCTGGCATTGATGGCTAGACCTAAAACTGGTTCAGGTTACAAGCATTTAGTGCTTGTGATAATTGCAACATATTGTATCCAGTCTTTATATTATTGGTGCCTGTTTTCATATCTGCACTGGAGCACAAAGTACTTTAATCATTTTAATGTATCAATGTGAAGAAATGCTGAATATATAAAACCATTGAGTGTCTGGGCAGGTACATGGTTCACTATACTGTCCACAGCCACAGGGCAGTGCTCTTCCATTCCCATTCTTAACAACTACAGACCCATTGTGTTTTTGCTAAATATATCACTGCATGTGAAAACAATGCTGACCTGGAGATCACCTCTTCCCCTAGGGGCATGTGTCAAACACAGAAATGGATGATGTCAGGTGGTAGAAGGCAGAATCTGACCCAATTTGGTTGAGACATACATGTGAAAAAACTGGAGCTCTGAAAATGTGCAGTGGAAAAGTAGGCACAGCTGGACGTGGAATAAGCCCCCACTGAAACAAACAATTAACTTTAACTTTTACATAGAAAAATACCTGCATAGGGAGGAAGCAGCCATTTCAGTCACTATTCGATCAGTCAAGCCTGATCAGTGTGAATATCGCTCTAAGCACGCCCAGTGATCCTGTTTGCCATGTTTAGTGCTAAGTATCATAGACCAGCATCTGTCTGTGAGCGGAGAGTCCTGTTTCATCAATAAGCAAAAATACACAATGTTATCAAGGTGTGTAGTTTTATACCGTTGGTAAAATATGGCACGGCAAAGGATAGCTTGCTGTCCTTGTCATTAAAATAATGAAGAAAAAAACAGCAAAAAAACTGAGTGGTGGCGGCAGCAGTTCAGCTAATGTAACTTTCTGGAACCACATGTCATCTTGGGCCTGGGCGCGTCGTCAAATTTAAACCAAGGTATAAACCATAAATGTAAAAAGTCATCAGTGACTATCACATCATTTGTTAAATGCACTCAATGCATACAAAGCAGAGCCGCGGTAGCTCAATTCCTAGAAAACCTTAAGCACTTCCAGCGATGTCTTGGATGTGTGTAGAGAAATCCTGTTTGTCACGGGCTGAATAAATATTTAAAGCCACCTGCAATCCCATGTAAGTTTCCTGCCTTGACTATGATTTATAAGGATAGGCAAATATGTTCTGCGTTATGTATAATTTCAATATCTTGCATAGATGCTTGGCCTTTCTATTTTATGGATATCTTAGCCAGAGGTGTCAAACTGAGGCCTTCCAGCTGCTTATAAACCACATTTTCTGTATTCCCCTGGTATTCTTAAGGTTAGAGAGTATAATGGGAGATGTAATATACCAACAGTGGGAGGGCCGCAGTTTGACACCCCTGCCTTAGCAGTTAACGCTTTAGACCCAACTCCAGTTCTAGATCAGCCTTAATGGTCTTACAAGAGATGCTCACCCTTACATAGAAATTAGATTTTAGAATGACATAGTGAGTTATCTTTTCTCTTAATGATAGCCATTTTCTGTCTCCAGCATGAATGCTACCACCTTCAAAAACTACAATATCGATAGATTAATTTTGCCACTCTTGTTATTGTATTAGCAGCAACTGTTGTTGATCTATCAAAAAAAAAAAACCACTGGGCTATTACTGTTTGCACTAATGTTCATCTGAACTTCAGAAATAATCTATCATTTTTTTCATAAGGCAAAAATAATGTAATATGTTTGCACTTTCCAGTGCTTGTTCCAGTCATATATATATTCGAATACAGGTGCACTCACAGTGGTCTGTTTTGGATGGGCCATTTTGTTTTCCAAAGGTTTTCCATTGTGCCTTAGAGTGTGCCTGAAAACCTATGAGCTTGGTTTCTATGATTTGCCATGCATCAACACCAACAATAGAAAGAAATTAAATTGTAATTGGAAATGTGTAGGGTAACTTAGTAAATTAACACCTATATCTTAACACAGAAATGACCTCTAAAGATTAAAATATATATCTGTAAGCTGTTAATGAGAAGAAAAAAATATACATTACATCTTTAATATAGCAGCGCAAGTGATACAGTCTTAGTCTGACTGGTGGCTGCCATTCTTCATGTGAAGCAGGCAAACTGGCTTAGTCGCTGACTGTTACTCGCCTCTAGTGCAATGTGAGACCCTTGTTTTTACATGTCATCAACAGAGGGGACCTTCAGATAAGAAAGAGTTTTAAAAAAAAATCCGTTAATACCACTTTAAACACATTTAGGTAATCCCTGTTTTTTTTATAGTTGTTGTTTTGTGTTTACTGTAATGGATGTTTTGATATGTTGAAACATGGTTAGAATTCAGTTTGGAATTCATAGGCTGAAAGTGAAAAGGAGCAGGTGCCCCCTGCTGTTTCCTAAAGTGCTTATTTGACTGCCCCTAGATCAATGGCCTGTGTTCCCCTCATTGTCACAGTGGGTGTTATCTTTGTAGCCGGGTTAGGAACTGAATCCGTGACCTTGAGTATTCCCTTTGGATTTATTTTATATGCAGCCACACCACACCTTTTCTTTTGAAGTGTAACTGGAGGTTGTTAAGCAATGTGGGTTTGTTATGTAAATATACTTGATAGATGATACCCCACCTGGGCTTTAGAATGAAGCTCTCTTAGGGTTTTCCAGTAAGTAACATGTCCCCTGGCAAAAAGGTTACATGTAGCTCTTCCGTTATCTTGTAAATCTTCCAACCAATAGTGCTGAAGAGGTTTTGGAGGAGAGACCTGGTTCTGTATACAAAAGAAAATTATGTATACGCAAAGATGAGTAGGACTTTGACTCCGGACGTATAAAATGTGCTGCATATTATGATACATAAAAAGCATATACAATCATATTTAAAATAACTGGAAAAGTACAATTCAGAAACTTGTACAAAGTACTGTTGCTATATCAACAGCAATACATATTTTACACTTTATTTGCAGTTTTAGGAGATAGATCTGTGTCTTTTTGGTTACTAGGTAATACCTTTATTGGCTTGTCAGTCTGGGTAGGGGTTTGTGCAAAAACCCCTTGATGAGCACATCTCGACATGGGCCTCCAGTTGGACAGAGAATTGGCATTCTGATATAACGTTCTAAAGGTTGAGTAAGCAGCAGGAACATTTCACTGGTTTCCATTCACATTTAGAGCTTCAAACTTCACCCTTCAATTTTTTTTGTGCTGGCACCCCCCCCTCTCCCAGAAAAAGACTTAGCCTCAAAACAAGACAGTCTTCCGAGACCCTGCCCGACGTGCTTTGGGGCATATATTCACTGTGATAACAGGCACAGCGATCATAAAAGATCAATCTTTTACTGTGGGGATACGATTTCAATGTTCAAATTATAGCCATTAAAATACAATATCACACTAATTCTCTTAATAAGTTAATTGATTTATATACCCAGCATTGGAAGATTTCGATTTAATTAAATTAGCGGATTTGACATCATGTATTTTTGGTACTTGAAAAAGAATTTGTTAAATCAGTAGTTTTTATTTAATAACATATCACCGGTGATGGTATTGACGCAATCTATATAAACTTCTGAGCACTGACCATTTCTGTGGTTGAGTTAATTTAGCAGCAATGCAACTCAGTGCTCACAATGCAGTTGTAATGATAGACTGGGTGTTACTAAGTAATTAAAGCATGAGCTGCTTTATTGTCCACTTTCACCTTTATCCAGCTCTACTGTTTATTTTTTCATTTATTACAATCATTTATATATATCCAAACTGTAAGGCACTCTACCTCATAGTTCAACAAACGTCTCTGCCCGGGTGCAGTGATGCTCCAAACCCCGAATCCAAGTAATTCACGCACTCACAGGGCTTCGTTACATATATAGTTGAGTTTTAATCACTCCGTAGAAAACAACTCTAACATGAGTAAATATCGGCATTTCGCTTCAAACCTATAAAGGTTCGTGGTGCAAAGCGAAGCGTCGCTATATACTCATGTTAGAATTGTTTTCTACTGAGTGATTAAAAATCGACTTTATTTGTAAGAAAGTCCCATGAGTGCGTGGATTACTTGGATTTTGAGTACATATATATATATACAGGTTGGGTATGCTTTATCCGAAATTCTTGGGACTGGCAGCATTTCACATAATCGGATACTTTTGGATGATCTGGATCATTTGGCAGCACCAGTTCTAAAAATGATCTACATTACCTAAATCCAATGATTGCAGCTTGCTCCCATTGTATTTAGGTAATATAGATCATTTCCAGCAGAGGAGCTGGTGATCTTACCTGCTCCATGGTGCTGCCGAGATGATCTGTCCGTCGCGTGTAGTCCCTCTGTCACGTCGTAGCACTCTGGAAACTACATTTCCCATGAGCACTGGCTTCTCATTTACTACGCCCGGGAGGATGAAGCAAAGGAGCTTCACTGCCTGATGCCAGAAAGGTGCTTGTCCCTTATCCGATTTGACCCATCTCCGAACATTTTTTGGGGGATTTTGGGTCATTTCGGTTTTTGGATCTTCGGATAAGTGATACTCAACCTGTACTGATTTTATATATATTAAATCATTTTCATGTATTTATTTAGTATTTTCTTTCAGCAGGTTTACACTCTGTCTATTTTTTCCTCTTATAGAATGTTTTCATTTGTTTTTCTTTGTGTTACCTCCATTGCTGCATATATTCTAGTTATCACTCATTACAAGCTTCTATAAGCAAACAGGTTTTGCATGACTGCCTATGTATTCATGGGAAAAGCTTAAAGCTCACATCTCTTGAACCAATGTAATATTATTTTTAATGTACTCTAGATAGGAAGCATGGCATGTTTAAATGAGTAGGAATCTTTTCAAGTGGTACCGTGATGTTTGTGATTTGCTATGTTCACAAAATATGTATAATATTCTGGCTTTGATAAGATATGATGAAAAAAAAGCATTTATGAGAGGGAAAAAGATTGTGTGTTTAACATATTCAAATGTCAATTACATTTGTATTTAACTATATCCTGTCCTTTCTGTGATCAGCATAGAGATCCAAAACACTTTTAGACTATTACTGTACTGGCTATCGCGACTCACAGGAGTAGTTACTACTTAGCATAACTTCATAAAAAGCCAATCAGCAAACAGATGTGGATCATATATTTATTTTATTTATTGAAACAATATTAATGTAGAGCATGACAATCACACAGCAGACCCATACTGATTTTGTCTTTGTGCCCAATCATGGGAGCCAAAATCAAGACTTGAAAGACTTGTGTGTTTCATTACCTGCACGCCTGGAAACTTGGTGATGTTTTTGTGGTGTCCAGCATTTATAGTGGAGTCCAGTATTTTAATAAGAGTCCTTCTATAGAGAGGCAGGGGTGTACAGGGTCAGTCCTTCAAATATTCATAATGCATACCACTGATTTTGGGGTCTGTCCTGCCTGTCCCGCTTTTCAGGACAGAGGTAGAGTTCGGCAGGGTGGCAGAATTTAAACCCACAAAACCTCCAGAGGCATAAGGGTACACATCACATGCACATGATGCTGTATATCCGATGCACACATCTCACTTTGGCGTGACTTCAGATTTACTCATGCCTGTGACTATTGTCCTCTACAGCCAAAGACACAAGTATTATTGGTCCAGAAGTATATGGGCTTTCAGTCTAACATTCATTGTATTCATATATTTTCGCTAGCAAGCAAATACTCCTACACTCCATCATTTCTCTTTTCAATAGGAAACAGGAAACAAAGCATTTGTGGACCCAAATCTGAATTATTACTTTTTCTCATCTCCGAAAGCATTGCTTTCAAATTATGTAAAATGAAATTAAAAATGGCGCCCAGTTTTGTAATCCCAACAATGAGTTTGTTTTTTCCTGTTTCTCTTTGTGTGTATTGGCACCAGTTCAGAAAAAGCCTACCATTAATACACTGATTTTGTATGTCTTTCCCCTTTTAGCTTATATCTTTAACAGAGTTTGGTTTGCTCCAGCAGATAAATAATCAGTTCCAGAGTTTGAAGTCTGTTGATTGGAGGAAAGCCAGTGCATATCAGACAGTAGTAGGTCTGTATGTTCCTCAGAAACTGCTGTCAGGGTACTCTTGCCCGTGTTACCTGCTGGGCCTCTCCTCTCTTTAATGTTGTTATTTTGACAGGTAGATTTATAAGGCTTGAAATTTGTACAAATCAGTTGTCACTCAGAGCAACTTGTCAGTGTGTCAACTCCTTTTGGCCTGCTGTGCACAGAAGAGGAGGTGATCGAAGAGAGGGGGAGGTTTATGGCAAGGGGCAGCTATGGAAAATTAATTAAAATGGGCTTGAAATGGAGATGGGCTATCGGGCCCTCACGACTCCTGTCGCGCAAGCTATAGATTTTTTTCTTTCTTTTTCTTGATGTTGAACAACAGAGCAGGCTGAAATGACATATTGCACACATCTGAAAGTTGCACGAATTTGCCTGAGCATCCACATGGATGAAAAGGCCTGATTAGGGTTAAAATGCAGTGTCTGCACCAGCATACCTGGGAACCTGTGCTTTTAATGATGCTTATAAAAGGGACTGTCTAGTGCCCAAAATGCATCTTCCATATGTTAATGCATATTAATGTGCTTTAAAAGTACCGTATTTGCTCAAATATAAGACAAGGTTTTTTTCAGAGCAAATGCTCTGAAAAATACCCCTCGTCTTACATTCTAGGTTCGTCCTTTAATCAGACCTCAAATAGAGGTCTGACTATAAGGTGGGATCCTGGTCCCCCCGCAGAGCTGCAGGGGACCTGGATCCCCCTCGCAAGCAGCTGGTGGATTTCTGTGCAATGTGTGCAGACATCCTCCGGTGCTCCCCGGCACTTCTATGACGGAAGCCAGGAGGTCACATGACCTTCCGGCAGTCCGTAATAGAAGACGGAAGTGTCGGGCAGCATTGAAGGATGTCTGCACGTATCGTGCAGACATCCACCGGCTGCCCCCACTAGCCACCAGGGAGATTGGGGAAGTCCCGGCGGAAGTGCCAGGCAGCAGCAGAGGATGTCTGCGTGTATTGTGCAGACATCCACTGGCTGCCCCCACCAGCCACCAGGGAGAGGGAGCACAGCAAGTCTGGGGGAGAGGGGGAGTGGGAGCACAGCAGGTCTGGGAGAGGGAGCACAGCAAGTCTGGAGGAGGGAGGGTTAGAGGCTGCACAAGGAAGTCTGGGGTAAGGAGGGGGGAGACAGAGCACAAGCAAGTCGGAGGTAAGGAGGGGGGAGAGGGAGCAAGTCGGGGGGAAGGAGGGGGAGAGGGAGCACGAGCAAGTCTGGGAGCGGGAGGGGGCGAGGGAGCACAGTAAGTCTCGGGGAGGGAGGGGGGAGATGGAGCACAGTAAGTCTGGGGGAGAGGGAGCACAAGCAAGTATGGGGGAGGGGTGAGAGGGACCACTGAAAAAGCAATTTACATGTGGATATATACAAGTTAAACTTTTTTCCTATTAGGTAGTCTTATATTCAAGCTTTTATTTTTTCCCTAAAGGAATATCCAAAGTTTATTCGATCAAATACGGTACTTTAAAATGCATTCTTAACATTTTGCCATGCTTAAAATACACAATACTTAAAGCTAGATGAAATTGTAAAATTACAGCAGCAAGAAACCAGGACTGCCCACACTAGCTGAGTAAACGCAATTTCCTTTTCTTTTTTTGCTGCAGGAACCAGTGAAAATAATTTCATCCAAATTAATGGAATTTCCTGTCTCTCTAGTGATGTCATCAGACAATGTGTTGCACTGTTAAGAAATCCTACTGTGTACAAGAGCAAGGTTATCACATTCCACAAAATGTATTCAATTCCAGGAGCACAGGAAGTGACAAAATGAAACAAAACTTTATATCCTCCGTTTCTATATAATCAGTGCTGCTGCACCTGCAGTAAACATATAGAGTAATCACTGAAAGGAGGGCTTGAGTCAAATATTAAAAATGTGATTTATACATACAATGTTAGGAATAGGAAGCTTACAATGTTGCTTGTTCTGGGATGCTGGGGTAAATCTTGGGTGTGCAATGTGGGTGATGGGGCATGTTATCCTAGGGGTGCAATAAAATTAAATAAAAAATAAAGTAAATTTAGACAGGTAAGCACTGTGTGTGAAATAAACAGTTAGAACAGAAGAGTTGGAGAGTTCTATGATGGTGTCCTGTCTCTCACATATCTGCCAATATTGGATGTTTGTGCTTCTAATAAAGTACCATGTGACCTGCAGGACTGCCAGACCTTACTCTGGTCGTATTCTTGCCATACATTTGGACAGAATGCATTGGCTACAGATTGCCATCATTTATTTTATATATACACCAGTGTACAGACAGCAAAAACATAAACCCATCTCTAGGACATAAATGCTGGTATTCAGTTGTCCCAGACATCATGCTTAAAAGTCTGCGGAGAGGTGCAATGCATTGCTTTTTTTTGCCTTGTAAAAGCACAGCTGTCCTGAACATGACAGCTACAGCATTAGCAGGACCATTAAGAGGTGTTGAACATTCGCAAGGAAATGATTTGAAAAAACGACAGTGCTGGCTGCTGTCGGACATTAATTATACACTGCATTCCATTCAAGGGAAAAGGGAAAAAAATATATATAATGCTTCCCATAGCTATCACATGCAAATTCTCTACTGCTCCTCTTTTGTTTAGGGGCTCAATGGATTTAGATGAAATCCAGAAAGGTAAAGAGGTGTTAATACACTGTAATTATTTTTTAATGGATTTCCTAGTGTCTGTACGGGAGGAACATTGCAAACATCACATATGCTTGAGAAATTTTATTTGACTGTACGCCAGGTGTGTGGGGCGCACTTCTTGCACGATGTTGCGATGTATGCCAGTCATGATGGGACAGCGACAAATCTGATGGGACAGACCGTCAAACCTGGGACTGTTGGTTGTTTTCAGGACATTTATCCTGTCCATTTGATTTTGCTCTTTCCAAATACTCTGTTCTGCAACTGCAGACTTCCTTTTGGCCGTGGGAGGTCCTGGTACATCTTATAGGAAGCCCAAAACAAAATCCACATCTGCAAAGAGTATCCAGCCTCTCTCTGGGAAGAAATCTACCCAAAATGTTAGAGCCCCCCACATATTCCAATATTTTTTCAATGCTACTATACACTGACATTGGAGATCCTGCTTAATCAGAAACTGGAGCCAGAACAAATTAGCATCATTCTTAGAATTCCTGAACATTCTATGTGGGGAGTTAATATGAAGGAGCAATTACTTTGTTATATTACGTTACCATGTTGTTATTTTTGGAGCCACTTACCTCAAAGGGACCCTCTCTGGAGCTGCACTTGGGAAGCTCTCTATGAATTTATTATTGAACTCACTATTATCCTACAAGTTATATTTTCGCATATACAATCAATAGGAATAATATAACGAGAAATATTTAATTTAAAATGACGGGATCAGTGGGAATCAAAGTGGTATTGCTGCCAGTTCATGGGGATTTTTATTATTTTTAACATGAGTTTATTATTTGCACAGTAAATCAGAGTTTTAATCCTCACAGACAATCTCAATTTGGACTTTATAAGAAGAAAAAAAAACGAGGTCTCTCTGGAAATGCATGATTCAAATCAATTATCTTCCTCTGAAAGCGATGGACTATTATAGACTGAGAATATTCTTTTTCTTCTCATTCTGTTGTCAAGTTGCGCTGAGTTTTTATGTGAGAGATGTAAACACTACTCGCTTGCTTGTTAAAGTGCCAAGGCTGAGGAAAATATGGGAAAATTATAGTGTTGTGTAAATTGAGCCAGCTTGGGCTTTGGCTACTCTAAGAATGAGATATAAGGAGACACAATTATATCTTTGCTTGAAACACCCACAGCGAGGCACTTAACCATTCTGGTGCCAACCTTGATTGTGTCCTAAGAACTTTAGCAAGATTTGGTCAGCATCTTCAACTTGTCTGACCTTTCCGCATTAAACCTGCTAACAGCGACGTTACAGAAAGAGATCACCATGCACCAGTCAGTTTTGTGGATGGCATCTGTCATTTCACTCTGACTCCCTGTGTGTCCTTGAAATTTCATACAAGTAAATTGTTTGTGCTTTTATCTTCGGAGGTGGGAAGGTAGAAGCATCAACCTTGTAGGTTGTGGAGCACAGCACGCAAGCTGAATCTTTATCTCTAAATTGTGCACCGACTAGTACTGAATTGGAAGTCTTAAGCTATGCATGTGAATGTTTTTTTTTTTTTAACATTTGGGGAAATATTGTTTCTGTGGAAAGGCAACATCTTGTTTTTTGTTTTAAATGAAATCAAACAAAGATGATCTCTCTTCTTCACAACTCTCTGTTCTTCAGATCTCTCTCTTTCCCTATTTCCCTTACTGAGTAATTGTGCAATGTTATATGGTATTTTTATAAGTATGTGTCTTGGAAATCTAACCATGTATGCTTATCACTACCACAACTAAAAATGTTTAAATTAGTCCTTCTTTTTATTATTTGAAAACTCCCAGCCCATGTTATATGGCAGGTGTATCGTGATTTACTAGGGATACTCGAGGGGTGTGTAGTCAGTTGGTTTTTGTGTATATTTTTTGGCCTCTTGAACAAGCTCCACAGTATGTACATTGTGAGGGTTGAGGGGGTCATGTGGAAATACTCACACCAAAACACCTTTGACTCAGTGGGGGAGATTTAGAATAGTGGTGCAAGCAGAAATAGCACTTAACTGTGGCAATATCTCTTTGCAGGGCCAGATTCATTTTGTGGGTCTGTCCCGTTGTCCCAGTAAGCTCTGCCTCTGTCCCACTTTTTGGGGCAAAAGAGATCTTCAGCTGATTCTCCAGTGTCATGGACACAGGATTTGGAGTACTGCACACGCACAGTGCTATCAGGTAGAGTAACCGTGCCACTGCACATGGGTGGTAGCTCTGTGAGTTTGAGTGACAGCGCCACCGCACATTCATGTCAATATTACTGGGGGCCTCACAGGAACTGAAGCCCAGGGGCCTATAACATTTTAATTTGGCCCTGTCTCCTTTTGTGCACCAATGTATAATACAAATTGGTGGCAGGAGTCGGGTGTTTGCATTACATTTCCCACTTGCTTCCCTGTTGATTCAGAGCAGTTTCCTCCGGTGCAACCCAATTATTATAGAACAGGTACAGCAGTGCACTTAAAATGTCTTTGATAACCTCAGCTCACTCATAGGGTGGCAGAAACACAATTCTAGACTCAAAGTGTTGGGATATGTTACATAGTGCAATCGCTGTTATAAATATTATCACTGAATTGCACCTTTTGTTACTGTTCCAACACATACGTGCATCCATTATAAAACTCCCCTTTGTGTGGTTGGCCAAATCAGCTTTGTAACTCAATGTCGCTGGCACTGAGGCTACTGTGGAGTGCAAAAACACCTACTATCTACTTTTCTTTTGTCGAATGAGTACATTTTTGAAGGATAGGCTGCAGTGCTGTATTTACCGCGAGGCATCCTAGGCGGATGCCTAGGGCGGCAAATTTTGGGGGGCGGCAGCGCCCCCCAGCACTGAAAAGAAAAAAAAACGCGCCCCTTAAAAAAAATAAAAGACTGCGCTTGCAGGCAGAGACGGAGGTGAGAGGGGATCGGAAGATCCCCCCTCACCATCGCTCTGCCTGCCAGGCTGCACGGGGAGCCGAACAGGCAGCACAGAGACACCTCCGTGCTGCCTGTTCGGCTCCCCGTGCAGTGTGCCGACACGGAAGTGCCGACAGTCACGTGACGGGCGCGCTGACGTCATACGCGCGCCCGGTCACGTGACCTGTCGGCACAATCGCCGGGAAGCCGAACAGGCAGCATGGAGGGACCATGCTGCCTGCCACTAGCCACCAAGGAAAGTGCTGATGGTAGACTGTGTGTGTGTGTGTGTGACTGAGTGTGATGGGAGTCAGAGTGTGTGTGATGGGAGACAGTGTCTGTGACTGTGTATGATGGGAGTCAGAGTGTGTGTGATGGGAGACAGTGTGTGTGACTGTGTATGATGGGAGTCAGAGTGTGTGTGATGGGAGACAGTGTCTGTGACTGAGTGTGATGGGAGTCAGAGTGTGTGTGATGGGAGTCGGAGTGTGTGTGATGGGAGACTGTGTGTGACTGAGTGTGATGGGAGTCAGAGTGTGTGTGATGGGAGTCGGAGTGTGTGACTGAGTGTGATGGGAGTAGGAGTGTGTGACTGAGTGTGATGGGAGTGTGTGTGTGATGGGAGTATGAGCTTGATGTGAGTCTGAATGATGGGGCATGTCTTAGGTGTGTAACGTGGGTGTGCAGCTTGGGTAGGGGGGTGCACGGATTTTGTCTGCCTAGGGCAGCACAAAATCAAGATACACCACTGATAGGCTGCCCTTATTGCCTCAGAGTTCCCAGAGTGACATCCATTTTCTTCTAAAGGTTCAATCCATACCACTTTAAATCTAAAACTAATATCTAAACCTGTCACTGATCATCTGCAGTTATCTCACTCCACTCAGTATAAAGCCCAGTATTACCATGGCCTGTTCAGTAGGCTGGCAGGATGTCACTGTCCAGAGTAATTTATAGCCAAAAGGTCACCATATAATAGAAATCTGCTGTCTGACGTGATCCTTTTACTCTGAAAATGAGTCACCTAAATTTGGTAAGTGGAGACTGAGTTCTGTTTTACATGGTGCTGGGTCATCAAACAAAAATAAATTAAGAGCCAAATGTTTGGGCCTATTGTGAATAAATGCTGGCAGGGCACAGTCACGTAAACAGAAGCCTGTGCTTATTTGATCGGATCTAGTTTCTGCAGCGTGTGTGAGAAGCAAAGATAAATTCTGCTCTTCCTAGCACTGTACTTGTGACTCATAAATAAATGGTTACCCTTTGGTGCTTATAGTTTTCATTAGAGTGGCCAGGGCTCTGTTATTGACACCCTGGGTTGCCTATTCAGGGAAATGCAGTAAAATTTATCAGCGCGCTTTCAACACACAATAAATCATCTAAACAGGGAGCCATATGGCAGATAAGACCTTGAAAATGTGTCTTCAGCATGCAAGAGAATGATGCTGTTCAAGTCCTGAATGATTATAGCCTGGGATTTTCCCCCCAGAAGTATTCCAAGCTTATTTTACGTGCCATTTCCCGGCATACAGATCTCCTATTTAAGGTAACGCTTTTGCTGCCGGAATTCCTCTGGCACCAAATATGTAAAAGTAGAAATTATCCTTTTGGGTATTTCAGCTTGACAGAATTGTATGTTCTGTGCAACAGTGGCTGTAGTACTTAGATATTAAGTGTATGTCTTGAATTTGCCACCCAGTGTTTTATAGCATGTTCATTTTTGTTATTTTCCATGCAGCTCTGACAGTTTTTGTAGTTGCATCAAGTGACTCTGCACTAGATTCTAATAATAATGGAATTAGACTGTAAGCCCTGAAAGCTCTGTTTTGTTTGAAGTTGAAGTTAGTTCAGAGCAACATTGATATTTCCCATACATTAACCTTTTGACTGTAGTCTACTTGTCAAGAGTGTGGCAATGTTGATAGCGATGTGTAACAAGTAGTGTTGAGCGAACCCGAACCGCACTGTTCGGGTTCGTACCGAACATTACGGTATTCGGACCCCTGACCCGAACACGGACATTCCACTGTATGTTCGTGTTGGAGTTCGGGATTCGGCTATAAACCGAAAGACATTCGGTTTATAGACTTTCGGTTTATAGAATAGCAATAGCATTACATGTATTCTATAAACCGAAAGTCTATAAACCGAATGTTGTTCGGTTTATAGACTTTCGGCTTATGGAATACATGTAATACTAGAGTCCCCATTCATAAGCATTACATGGCTATTGGCTTTCTATAAACCGAAATAGAGACACTCACCCACATTTTACTTCATTTTGCAGCCCTCTAGCCCTTTCCAGGACTTTTTTAGAGGCATTTTAGTGGCCAAAAGTGTGGGTCCCCATCGACCCCGGACTTTTTTCCGAAGTTCGGCCGAACCCGCAGAACCCGAACATCCAGGTGTCCGCTCAACTCTAGTAACAAGGTATCCCTCCTTCTCTTTGCCTCTCCACCTCACTTCCCTGCTCAGTCAGTGCATGCACATACCTTCCAAAACCTGGGATCAAGTCCCAGAAAGCAGCATTGGTGGTACTAAAAAGGGACAAAGATGATCCTGCGAGATTGAGAATCCACGTCTTTAGCATGTAGCTCAGGGGTCCCTAAGCTTTTAAGATCATGCCCCCCTTCTAATTCTCATCAAAGTCTCACTTAGTCATCAATGACTTAGACATTAGATAGACGTACTCTATAAACTGCATTAGGCGTTTCGTTCACTGCACTGAGCCTGTCACTGCAACAATAAAGCATACCCAGACCCCTTACTTGGAATACTCATGTTCCCCCTGGACACATCAAATGCCCCCTGGTTGTGACGCCCTGGTTTAGGCTACATATGTCTTATAGAAGTACATAATTTAAACAAAATGCTGATTGTGCACAGTGCATACCAGATAGTTTGCCACCTTTTCTACAAAAAAATAGCAGCCTTGCTGGTACCCCCATAGACTTAACATTGTCATCAAGCCACCGGCCTGCCGGTAAAAGACCAACTAGGTGGCAACCTTAATACCAGAACATATCCAATATGAATAGGTCAAGACCCCAAAAACTGTGACTATATCATCAAATCCATGCACAGCACCCAATGCACCAGCTATATGGGCAATATATAATGGAAGCAGGATTGACATGTACTCATGTCTGATGCCAAAACACTGCTATTGTTTCTTTATGGGTGACTCTCTAAAATCACTGTGTGCATGTGTCTTGTAATTTTCTCAAATAATTCTGCATTAAAAATGAAACGAAGCACTTCACACACACATTTCTTTACTGTTTAAAGTTAGGGGTTATCTTACCATTGAATTAGCTGTTATAGACAGGAAAAAGAAGGGGGTTTTCAGAAGGAAAGCCGATAAGGCATTTGCAGACTGTCCTATTGGTTGAGTGAAAGAAGCAAGAGTATGATGTATGAGCCCTAGTCTCATCCTCGCTCTCGTCTAACCTGGTGTCATTAATCATGGCCATTAGTATTTTTCAGACCTGCCTTCTCCTGCTGAGTGCTTAGGAGAAGCTATTGTCCAATCCGTATACCTCCTCACCAGTTACAAGAATCTCTGGATACAAAAATAAAAGAAAAAATATATATATTTTTTCCCTCTGCCACATCTAACCTCTTGTCTACATAGTGACACATTTTCTTCTCTCTCCGGGGGAAAAAGCTGGGCTTGCGGTTTGTTTCTCTGTGTAAGCATTTATTTTGTGACAAGTTAACAGGCTGGGCAGCTGTAATATACATTCAGGAGTTAGAACAACAGAACTACCTCCTGCTCCGTGCTTGTTATATGTACTGAAAGGCAGGCAGGTAAAAAAAAATAAAAAAAAAAATTATTTTAAAAACATATCACTGTAATTGACTCCCTCTACAAAGACTCAATCATTGCCATATTGAATGGAAGGTTGTTTGCCTTCTTTCAAATAAATTAATTCTTTAAAAAATATCCTGAAATGAATGTTCTTTTTGTATTTTCATCACACTTTTTTTTGGCATTGTGATCCTAATTATGCCATAAATAAAAAAAAATACAAATATATAGCATAGTAATTAGTGTCGATGTATTGTAAAAGTAGATTATGTGTAGTTCTAGTAATGTTGCGCAAGATTCCAAACGCCAAAGCGTTGTGACTTTTTATAATTGATTTAAAGATCTCCTACTTTTGTATCCATTTATTGCACTTTTAAAACGATTTAACCTGCACTGCTTAACTATGTAATTATTTTATTGTAGCTTTTAGAGGAGGTAGAATTATCAATAACCCCACAGAACTATTTACACGAGGGCCTTTCAAATCAGTTTAGCATTTGATGTAGTTAATTTTGATAAAAGAGTGCAGATCTCCTTCTGATAACAACCATGCCTTTTTTGAATGGTAAATCCATAGATATGCATTAAGAGGTGGAATTATAAAGCAAAATCTGAAAGGGTCATGAATCCTTACATGGCAGATCTCCTCACTGTGACTGGGCTGCCCTGATTTCTGACCATTTGCACTCAATCTCTTATTTTTGTCAGGAGTAATGGGGCAGTGGATACATTACTGTACAGAGATTACTTTCAAACGTGGTTATCATGCGTGTGTAGCTCTTTTATTTATCTTTCTAAATAACCATAAAGCTAGCTTGATTCTGGTATATTAACATGTCATTGCTATGACCACAAGTTAGAGACCAAATTGCAGCTAATGTGCTTGTTTGAGAAGGCAGGGGCACTGATAGCCACAAAAGCATCTCTTTGGCCTTTGTCACTTAAAATTGTGTAATCCTACAAGCAAAAAGTGTAATTCTACAATTTAATTTACGTTTTTAATTTTCTAATATTGATGCGTATTGTAATATGGTCTAAGATTAGATGGTCAAAGGGGAGTAAAACGCGTGGGTTTTTTTATTCCTTCTGGTTCCCAAATGGTTTTATTCACATACATTTAACAACTGGATATTCATTGGGTATCACTGCTAGGAAGATTCCATTCTACTTCTTTGATTGTTGATGGCTGGAATAATATTGGCGAACAACATTTCAGAATTCCTTTTAGTGGCATACTGAGAAAGCTCCAGCACATAACAACACCAATAAGTATAACAGTATGTTTGTGAGGTACAAGCATAGAACAATGTGCCCATACATCTGTACACTCAAATGGAAACTAATTCAAATGGTTCGATCTTGTGCGATTACAGTCTAAAAAAAACCCCATTCTGGCCTCGTGTTTGCCAAAACTAGGGCCGCTTTAAAACCCTACTGGGCCGTGTGCAAAGTCTTTAGCAGTGGACCCCCTCGATTTTTCTAAAGTCTAATTGTAAAAAAACGTATGTAAAGGTAAACTTTTTAATATTTTATGCATCTATTTTCAAATCACATTCAACTATTTGTATATGTAATTCAAATGTTATTGAAAAATTGCATTTCTTGTTTTTATTCCCTTTTTCTGCACCCACATTTCACCTAAAGGACTTAACTCAACACCATACAGTATCCACAGCACTTGCCATGCACCTATATTTCACCCACAGCACTTGGCTTGCACTCATATTGCATCCACACAATTTGGCATGCCACAGTGTCAATTTTCCCCACAGTGTAATTTTTTCCCACAGAACTGGCCCTGCAGAACAATCCACAGTGTCACTTTCTTCCATTGTACATGTTATTTTGCCCTACAGAACATACAACAGCATCACTTTGACAATTAAAATAAGCCACTTTCATGTACCAATTAACATGCCACAGTCCCTTTGTCATTAACATATGCAACAGTCAGGTTGTCAATTAAATATGCCACAGCTTGCCCATTAATTTGCCAGTGTTATTTTGCCATTAATATGCCACAGCCAATTTGCCCATTAACAGGCCACAACCATTTTGCCATTAATATGCCAGTATAATTGTGCCATTAACATGCCACAGCCAATTGGCCGATTAATATGCCACAGCCAATATGCCCAATAATATGCCAGTGTTATTTTGCCCATTAATAAGCCACATCCAATTTGTCCAATATTATGCCAGTATTATTTTGCCCATTAATAAGCTACGTCCAATTTGCCCAACATTATGCCAGTATTATTTTGCCCATTAATAAGCCACAGTCAATTTGCCCAATAATATGCCAGTATTATTTTGCCCATTAATAAGCCACATCCAATTTGGCCAATAATATACCACCCACATCCCCCTTACCCCAGTACTCACCTCCTGGCTGCTCTGTGTCTCTGACGGTCTCCTCTGTGCAGTCGTCCCTCCTGAGGAGGGAAGTACGTACTGTCATATCCGGTCACAATGATTTTTTAAAACTTTTTTTTCTTCTCTTTGGCAGCCGCATCCAGCAGATGTGGACGGACTGCAGGCGGCTGCCCGCATGACTGTCTCTGTGTGAGACAGTCATATGGGCAGCGAGGGGGTGGGCCATATTTGGCTTGTGGGGGACCCCTTAACCAGTGGGCCTTGGGCAAGTGCCTACTTTGCCCATTGGATAAAGCGGCCCTGGCCAAAACCACCCCAAGGGGACACTTTTAAACAGGGTATATTGTCCATTGAGGCCATCCATGAAATAGAACTCTCATAATGACAGACAAATAACACAACAACAGTTATGTAAAGCACATGTTCAACCCGACTCCCCCGTCAGTCCTGTATTTTTATTAACCTACATTTCTGCATACTCCTAGGTTTTCAGCAGCAGTTTTATCCCCCACCCCAATTGATTCACCTTGCTTCAGTAATGAGAATAAACAGCCGTCCAGGAGCGTTGACCGCTGCAACTAATAAAGATGTATGCTTCAGCTGAACCGCTCAGGATGCTTTGGGATTTAGTCCTATTCTTACGTGGCACTCTGCACCTGAAAACCTCACTACTGAAGGTTTTCTTGTTTAACCCAGTCTATGCCAGACTAGTAAACACTTAATACCTGACACATTTAGAGGTTATTTGTGGGGTTAAATCTAGTACTTTATACATATCGGTCTAAAATATTTGTATCTAGAAAATTTGATTTAAGTTTCAACATGCATCCATTTCATTGCCATGTAGAATTATTAATTTATCGAGATTAATTTAAGAACAGAGAACAAATAACAATTACAAAAAAATCACTAGGAATATTTAATAATTGGGTTCAATGTTTCAGGGAGGGATATATTTTCTCATCCTCTGCACTGTTGAATTAGATTTTATTTGCCACATTTTTCGGTAAGTGTGCTACATGCTATTTTTTCACTTTAAAAATTTGTCATATGGTAATTTATGGAACATTTAAATCTCACTGATTTGTTGAATTTCTATTTAGATTAATGCAAACAAAATAGAAATCTTTTATCCTGAGCACCTGAAAGCTAAGAATTATTTTTTCCCCTTTCATCTAAGTCTATAAGTATAAATCAACATTGGATACATTATAATTAAACTTTATTTTAAAACAAATCTATCGTTGAATAACGCTGATACTGAAGTACTTTTTATTTTCATAGGCCTGGATACATTTATAAAAGGTACTTCATCACTAAAATATTTAGTGTTTTGTGACCGCAGTGAATAAAAAAAAAAATCATCAATACATTGTGTTGAATACAAAAAATGATACAAAAAAATGGGTAAGTAAAGAGAAAAATGTTTTTGAAATTTGTCTGTTGTGTCTACTGTTTATGACATCACCTTGTGACTTGGTATGCAAATTAACTACTTTTAATGGAAAATAAATACTTTGCAGATCAAGATTAAAGATGATATGATAAATAGGAGACTCCACAGACGTGCTCAATCATTTTCTTTCCTAATGTATTCATGTGGTTTTTTACAGTAATAGTATAAACATTGTTGATGTCACAGAGTCACTTTCAACATGCATTGATCAAGCTAACTAAAATTGCAATAATTACCTTTACGTGTTAGCCCACCACAAAGCCAACCACAATGCACAGGACAAGAAAGCAACATCAAGTAACCATATTATTGAGTTTGATAGCAATACATTTAGAATAAATGTCAAATGTACTTATCACCTTATCACGCACACATTTGATAAACAACAGGCCCACCTTTACTGATTGTGCAGGATTGGAAGCCCCAGTATTTTACCAGCTAGAGGCCAGTGTTAAGTCTATGGCGGCAATAGCATGGCTGGTATTTTTATTCATATGGGTGTCTATTACCCTTCTTATTGTGCTAAGCCAGCTTTATATATTACTTTTGCTGACTGGGAATCATTATAACTATAACAAGAAACATCTGTCACTGTACTGTTAAAGGGACTGTCTGGTGCCCAAAATGCATCTTCCAAATGTTAATGCATATTAATGTGCTTTCAAAGTACTTTAAAATGCATGTTTTACATTTTGCATTGCTTAAAATTTGAAATACTTGTGAAAATACAGCAGTTTGGCCACAATAGCTAGTAAAAGTCAATTTCCTTTTTTTTTTTACTAAACCAATGAGAATAATTCCATTCAAATGAATTGGATTTCCTGTCTCTCCAGTGATGTCATCAGATAATGTATTGCACTGTTTAGAGATCCTATGGGGTACAAGAGCAAGTCTATTATAGTCCACACAATGTATTCTATTTCAGCAGCACAGAAAGTGACTAAATTAAACAAAACTTTATATGCCCAGTGTCTACACAATCAGTGCTGCTGCACCTGTAGTATACATACAGAGTAATCACTGAGGGAGAGCTTGAGTAAAATATTAAAAATGTGATTCATGCAGTATACCTGCATCAGAGCACTTTGGAAAAAAGCCTGTGCACTATACAAGCTGTAGTCTTCAACTTGTACCAACGTGAGTTTGGAGACTAGACTGTCCCTTTAAGTACAATTCGCATGAGTATCAGACAGACAAACTGCTAACATAAGGCTGACTGAGCCTCATGGGAATTATAGTGAACTGCAAATTGGTGAATTTTAATTGTGATTTACAATAACCAGCCAAATGTCCCTATTATGCTAACAGTACATTATAGCAAATATAGTACACTAGTTACTGTACAGCATTATCACAACCCCCTGCCCTGTCTTACTTTGTACAGGGGGAAGGTCATCCCTAGTGATCCAGTAGCCTGGTCTTGGTGGGCTAGGAAAGATTCCAGGCTTCTGTTCAATGTTTCACGTGCACTGTGTTACTCATAGAGTTGGTCCTTACAGCATCTATTAGAGCTGTCAAACATGTGTCAGACAATGGTTATTTGCAAATATATATTTTCTATACCATCTGGAACTGAGTACATTCATTAGCTCCACTCCACTGCAATAAAAAAACACACAAAAACAGAGAATCCTAACTTTTCTGAAAGTCACATAAAAATGGTAAGAATAACAAGATAACAGACTTGCTGTGCGCCCTTTTCTGTTCGTGGTTTACTTGAAAAAAAGGATTATAAGTAGCTTCATATGCGAGTGTGCACCAGGTACATAATAAATAAATGGAATAAATGACCATTACATAAAAAAATACATAAAATTACCCTCAACCAACTCCCCTCTCGCCATGTCTCTTCCTCCCAAGTCTCCCTGTTTGTGCTGAATTGGCAGATTTGCAAATTTGTCAGCAAGAAAGTGCTTCAGCTCATCTTTATGAAGCCAAAGTGGTTTCTTGTTAGCTGAGCAGCAAGCTACAGTAGAAAGGGCCTGATTTTGACAACATAATTTACATCTTTGTGGGAAAGTATTGCTGGCAGCTGAACTAATTTGTGCAGGATTAGGTTTGCTTGTCTTTTCTGCTGCTTAACCGCGTTATCTATCAGGGGCCCGTTTTCAAATATCACTTTTCAAGTGCGCCCTGGAGAGGTGGAATTGATCTGGAATAGAGAGAGCAAAATTGCTCCAATAACTTTATGGTGAAAACAATTACTAAATCATACATATGTGAGTAATTCTGAAAAGCAGAAAGAGATGTCAGTCCTGACATCCCTCCAATGCACATTGAAATTATAATTAAAGGCAAAAGCTGAACAGAACAAATCTTTTCTTCCTGTTTTTTCCTCTTCCCTTTTTCAAAAGATTTTTTTCCCTTTTTTTAAAAATGCGAACATGGCAAATGTAATTCTAAAATGGAGGCATTTTATCACAAATACTTGAATAACGCTAGAATGCCAAATTTATACCTGAGCAGGATTTTATTAGCTTCTTACCATAATCAAGACACAGCATTGTTCATGGGAAAAACCATATCATTAAATTTAAACATATATTTGTGCATATAGACCCATATAAAAATAAATAGTTATTCCAAAATGCCTATGGTTGCAGGGTGAAAATCAGCAACATGAGGCACAGTATATCATTTAACACAATTCGGTTTAGCTACTAATATAAAATTTACAAAATTGAATTATGGATGAATGAGCATTCAGGGTTGCAGTCTGCAGATGCACAACACAGAATTTACAGGATTGTATGACCCATGTTGGTCAATGTAATGTTATTTTGTTTCTATAATTTAATTATAAGTTAATTTCTAAATAACCAATAAATATTTCAGTAGCAACAAGAAGAATTTCAAGCATTTCAAATCACTATAAAAGTCATGAGTAACATTAAAAATGTGTTAATAAACAAGTTATATACAATTATAATAATGTTATATCTTATAATCGTATATACACTGATCAGCCATAACATTATGACCACCTGTCTAATGTTGTGTAGGCCTCCTTTTGATAACAATAAAGCCCTGAGCTGTCGAGGCATGGTCTCCACTAGACCTCTGAAGGTGTGCTATGGTATCTAGCACTAAGATGTTAGCAGCAGATCCTTTAAGTCCTGTACGTTGTGAGTGGGGCCTCTATGGATTAGACTTGTTTGTCCAGCACATATAGGCCAAGTCAACACCTTGGACTTGTTGTTATGTTCCTCAAACCAATCCTGAACAATTTTTGCTGTGTGGCAGGGCGCATTATCCTGCTTAAAGAGGCCAATGTCATGAGGGAGTACCGTTTCCATGAAAGGGTGTTCATGATCTGCAGCAATCCTTAGGTAGGTGGTACATGTCAAAGTAACATCCACATGAATGGCAGGACCATGGCTTATTGCCCAAAGCATCACACTGCCTCCATTGGCTTGCCACCTAGCAGTGGTCATAATATTATGGCTGATCAGTGTATCATTTTTAAATTATTAATACATTTATTTTGGTGTTTATTTACTTATATTGGTTTTCATTTATTATTTCTTTTAATAATATTTTATTTTCCATTATTTTCAAATGTAATTTTTTTTTCTTCACCACATTTATGGACCATTTTGGGCATATTTTTGTTGTTGCCTATATTCTCACAAAATGTAACCAAAATATTTCCCTGTGGAGTTTGGCTGCCAAAAGTTCGACATGAAAATTGTCTGCAATGGACCAATTTCGTGCCAATTTGTGATCCCTTAATAGCCCAAATTAAGTGAAGAGAATAAACCTAATGGTCAGATTCCAGAGCTCCAAGGGAAAATCAAAGCTACCTGAGTAAACCCTAAAGAGTTCATTGCTATCATTTGGCACTTCTCCTGTTGTTTACAATCACAGTTTTCAGACAGACATATGGGAAATGTACATACAAACATGTCCGCATGTTTCGAAAGGTAGCATAGCTGTAATTTCTAAAAGGTGGTACTGAATAGCCCTTGCAAGTATATACTTATACTCAGTCAACCACATATTAAAGCTTGTAAGCAAATAGTTTGCCAGCCAAAGCCTGTGTATATCCCCAACTTACCTCAGAGGTGGCTTATGTGTATGTATCACCTTCCCATGCCAGATGTCGCCTGAGGGTACCACCATCCTAATTTAGTGAAGGCCTCTGTATATCACCACCTCTTCACATTTCAACCCCAGAGGTGGCCTGTGAGTATAACTCACTCTCCCAGTGGCATGCATTTATCACCTACCATTGCCTCAGAGATGGCTTGTGTGTACCCTTGCTGCCCACAGAGGTCATCTACATGTATCACTGCCCTGCCCAAAAGTGAACTGCATGTATCAACTTTAAGTCCCCAGAGGTTTCCTATATGTATTACCTCTTCCAGCTGTGTGTGTGACGGGTGTTTCATCTTAATGCCAAATTAACCCCTTAAGGACAGAGCCTTTGAAACATTTTTGTCCTTTCTGGACAATGCCTATTTTAACATTTCTGTGCTGTTTGTGTTTAGCAGTAATTTTCTTCTTTGTCATTTGCTGTACCCACACATATTATATATTGTTTTTATCGGGACAAGAAGGGCTTTCTATGGATGCCATCTTTTTGATCATATCTTATCATATTATTAAAAAAAATAATAAAATATGGTAAAAAAAAAAAAGATACACAAATTTCTTTGTTTTTATTTGAAACAACTTCTCCTCATCGACAATAGCGAACGAAAAAACATGCTAAATAGATTCTACTATTTCTCCTGAGTACAGGGATACCACCCATGCATAGGTTTGTTGGGTTGTTTGGGGGCTAAAATGCCAAATTTTTGAGGTGCAGTTTTTTGTTTTCCAACTTGAAATTTTTACATGCAGACAGCCTGCACCCATGTCCCATTTGGGACATATTTGAAGCCAGCTAGTGTATTTTACCCCATCAACCCATATATTTTTTAAAAGAAGACACCTTAGGCTATCTCAAATGGTGGTATTTTTACACTTTCCATGCACTAATTCTACCACCAGCCTTTGTCAAACTTTGTGGTAGTAATTTTTTTGTGGGTTTTTTTCACAAACCTTGTACTTCAGACATGAATTCACAGATTATGGTATGTGTCACTGCCAAATAACACCCTAATAAGTGTTCAGCAACATCTCTTGAGTACAGGGATACCACCCATGCATAGGTTTGTTGGGTTGTTTGGGGGGTAAAAGGCCAAATTTGGTAGGTGCAGTTTTTTGTTTTCCAAATTAAAATTTTGACATGCAGACCGCCTGCACCCATGTCCCATTTGGGACATATTTGAAACCAGCCAGTGTATTTTACCCCATCAACCCATATATTTTTTAAAAGAAGACACCTTAGGCTATCTCAAATGGTGGTATTTTTACACTTTCCATGCACTAATTCTACCACCAGCCTTTGTCAAACTTTGTGGTAGTAATTTTTTTGTGGTTTTTTTTCACAAACCTTGTACTTCAGACATGAATTCACAGATTTTGGTATGTGTCACTGCCAAATAACACCCCAATAAGTGTTCAGCAACATCTCTTGAGTACAGGGATACCACCCATGCATAGTTTTGTTGGGTTGTTTGGGGGGTAAAAGGCCAAATTTGGTAGGTGCAGTTTTTTGTTTTCCAAATTAAAATTTTGACATGCAGACCGCCTGCACCCATGTCCCATTTGGGACATATTTGAAACCAGCCAGTGTATTTTACCCCATCAACCCATATATTTTTTAAAAGTAGACACCCTACGCTATTTCAAATGGTGGTATTTTAACACTTTCCATGCACTAATTCTACCACCAGCCTTTGTCAAAGTTTGTGGTAGTAATTTTTGTGTGGTTTTTTTTCACAAATATTGTATTTTAGACATAAATTCACAGATTTTGGTATGTGTCACTGCCAAACAATAACCCAATATGTGTTCAACAACATATCCTGAGTACAGGGATACCACCCATGCATAGGTTTGTTGGGTTGTTTGGGGGCTAAAGGGCCACATTGTGAAGGTGCGCATTTTCAACTTGGAATATTGACGTGTAGTCAGCCTGAGCCCATCTTTCATTTGGGACTTTTTTTTAAGTAGGACAGTGTATTTTACCCCAAAAAGTATATATTTTGTAAAAGTAGACACCCTAGGCTATTTTAAATGGTGTTATTTTAACACTTTCCATGCACCAATTCTACCACCAGCCTTTGTCAAAGTTTGTGGTAGTCATTTTATTGTGTATTTTTTCCCACATACATTGCACTTTAGACACAAATTCACATATTTCGGTATGTGTCACTGACAAACAATACCACAATATATGTTCAGCAACATCTCCCGAGCACAGGGATACCACCCATGCATAGCTTTGTCAGCTTTGTTAGGGGTTGAAAGGCTACATTTGAGAGGTGCGCTTTTTGATTTTCAAACTTGGAATTTGAACATGTAGAGCAAGGAAGGGGTTAATAGCTCTTATAAGAGCCTTTGTAGTACTGTACAAAAAAATTAACCCCTAAAAATGCACAGACAAGAAAAAATGTTCTGCTGTGCAGTGATCAGTGGCAGGGAAGGGGTTAATACACTACACTATACAAAAGGTATGGCTTTTATAAAAGCCCTTGGAACTCACAATTTATTAACATTTTATTTAATTTATTACAATTTAAAAATTATGTTATACAGATCTGTCTCTTTCCCTCACTAAAACTCAAGTGAGGAGAGGGAGGCAGATCCATATGGGTCAGAACAATATTTACGGACCAGACGAATGGTGATGCTCATCTGAGAAATCACCAAACCACCTTTGCCACTGATCGGCTGTTACTGATCGCTATACACGCGTTCAGACAGCTTCAAAAGGAATACACGTAATCCCCTAGTGGGTATAATTAACCCCTAGTGAGTCTGACAAAAAAAATGCTGATAGCAAAAAAAATCCTTCGGCGACTAGATTGCTCCATATGCGCTGCTTAGGCAGTGACCATATGCACTGCTTAGGCAGTGACCATATGTGCTGCTTAGGAAGTGATATACGGCAAGGAAGGGGTTAATAGCTCTTAAAAGAGCCTTTGATATACTGTAATAAATCAAAGTAAAATAAAATAACCCCTAAAAAAATGCACAGACAGCAAAAAATGTGCTGCTGTGTAAGATCACTGCGTACACAGCGATCAATTGCAGGGAAGGGGTTAAATACTGGAAACGGCTTTTATAAAAGCCTTTGGGTCTCAATTCTATTAAATATATTATAATTAAAAACTTACATTATACAGCTCTGTCTCCCTCCCTCACTAAAACTCAAGTGAGAGGGAGGCAGATCTACACGGGTCAGATCAAATATTTACACATATTGATCTAACCAGACGAATGGTGATGCTCATCTGAGCAAACGCCAACCCGCCATTGTCACTTATCAGCTGTTACTGATCGCTATACATGCGCTCAGACAGCTAAAAAAATTTTTTTACGTTAAACGTAGTCCCCTAGCGGGTATAATTAACACGTGACGGGTGTAATAAAAAAGTTTTAAAAAAATTAAAAATGCTTCTGCAGCAAGATTGCTGCATTTGCGTCAGATCGCTGATTAGGCAGTGATCTACGGCAAGAAAGGGGTTAATCTCTCTTAAAAGAGGTTTTTTTATACTGTAATGAATTACAGTAAAAAAAAATAACCCCTAAAAAATGCACAGACAGCAAAAAATGTGCTGCTGTGTATGATCACTGCGTACACAGCGATCAATGGCAGGGAAGGGGTTAAATGGCTTTTATAAAAGCCCTTGGTGTTTAAAATTTTATTAAATATTTTTTTTATTATTTTATTTTATATTTTTACTTGATCTGATCTGTCTCTCTCCCTTACTATAACTAGTAAGGTGAGGGAGGCAGATCAATACTTGTCAAAGGCAATATTTAGTAATATTGCCTTTGACAGTATGGTAAGTGCTCATCAGAGCACTTACCATACATGCCTGCACACAGATCACATAGATCTGCTGTGCCGGCATCCATTGGCTCCCCCTAGAGCATCGGAAGTGAAATACTTTCACTTCCGATGCTCTTGCCATTAGAAGGGAAACGCTGCCTGTACAGGCAGCGTTCCCTTCTACTGAGCCGATGGGGTCGCTCAGGAGAGCGACCACCATCGGCTCTGGGCAGCCTGGAGGTGTTGTTAAGTGCCTCGCTGGCGAGGCACTTTAACAACACCGCAGATGCTTAGAAAGCGAACGATCGTTCGCTTTCTAAGCACATGTGTGCAGCGGGCGCAGCCATTTTTAAATGGCTGCTACGATCACTCCGTGGAGTGATCGTAGCGCGCCCCTGCACATTTGGGGGGTGTTGCACAATGCCTCTACCTAGAGGCATTGTAGCAACACCGTTAGAGTAAAGAAAGCGACCGCTGGTCGCTTTCTTTACTCCATTTAGTGCATGACGTGCCAGGCACGTCAGCTGTCGGCAAGTCCACGATTTGCCGTGACGTGCCTGGCACGTCATCTGTCGTTAAGGGGTTAACAAACACTTGAATATAAAAAATTTTTTCTCAACTTTACAAAATGGTGGAGATTGGTGGAGATTGTAGTTTAATATCAGAGTTTTTATGCATTTCTAAAGAATATGAAATAATTTAGCATGTACAAAAATGTTTATTTTTTTCCCTTTCCTTTAACACTTCTACTGAAGAATTCTCACTGCTGCCATTCTGTAGGAGATAATTAATTGCCTTCAGTTCAAGGGTGTAATAATACAATTAATTATGCTGGAAGTTCTTGTCAAAGAAGAGTTCTTAACTGGGCACCTTTTGCTGGAGCTGAGCTAATGAAAGGCTGGTAAGAATTTACATAATGCATGGCTTGAAATCTTTTAACCTATTCACAACTGAAGGTCATGTGCGAGAAGCTTACGCTATGCAAAACTATTTTCTAAAGCCACAAAGGATAATCCGTATACTAAGACTAACAATAAAAATTAATATAAATCAGAAAAATAAAAAATAAAACTCAAAAACATCCATTAAACGCCATAGAATATGCCAAAATATGTCATATGCATCTAAGTGATGCCTTCACTAGGATTGGTGTCACCCAGTGCAGTAACTCGTGGTGTCACACCACTGGTTTTCCTCTAATACCATGCCAAACAGATTCCTTAGTAACGGCAGTCAGATGGCCCATTAAATTAAGCCACACACAGGAGCCCCACAAATTATGCCACACATGGGAGCCCTGTGAGGTGACAGCGGGCCACATTCATCTATTGTACAATCTCTCACTCAATCTCTCTCTCAGTCGCTATCTTAATCTCTCTCTCTTGCATTTCTTGCTTTTATTCCCTTCCTCTACACTTATATTGCACCCACAGTACTTGGCTTGCACTCATATTGCACCCACACAATTTGGCATGTAACAGTGTCACTTTGCCCCACAGGACATCCCACAGTGTCACTTTGCCCCACAGAACTGCCCCTGTAGAACATGCCACAGTGTCACTTTCCTCCCTAGTACTTGTCATTTTGCCCCACAGAACATGCCTCAGCATCAATTTGCCAATTAAAATAAGCCACTGTTAGGCACCAATTAACATACCACAGTCACTTTGCATTAACATATGCAACAGCCAGTTTGCCTATTATAATATGCCACAGTGTGTCCATTAAATAGGCCACAGTTTGCCCATTAAAATATACCACTGTTAGTTTGCCCATTAATATACTACTGTTTGTTTGCCCATTAGTATACTACTGTTAGTTTGCCCAGTAATATGCCACTGTTAGTTTGCCCATTAATATTACAGAGCCAATTTGCCCATTAATATGCCACTGTTAGTTTGCCCATTAATATGTCAGTTAGTTTGCTCATTAATATGCCACAGCCAATTTGCCTATTAATATTGCACTGTAAGTTTTCCCATTAATATGCCACAGCCAATTTGCCCATAAATATGCCACAGCTAGCTTGCCAATTAATATGCCACAGACAATTTGCCAATCCATGTTTAGTTGAATTTTATATCTTGATATTGGATCTGAGTGTGTTCTTTGCTGCATCTGTTAGGAAACACAGAACACTGGTCAGAATGTAATGGATTATAGATTCCACTGTCACAACAGTCACCCAAAAATCAGGACTGATGACTCATTATGATGTATGACAGGGGTGTCCAAGTTTGTTTTGCAGTGGGCCACTTCACCATAAATTTATGTGTGTGTGTGTGTGTGTGTGAGTGTTCGCGCGTCTGTATATATATATATATATATATATATATATATATATGTGTATATATATATATATATATATATATATATATATATATATACACACACACACACACACACACACACACACACTTGGATATACATACACACACACGTGGATATACATACATACACACACACGTGGATATACATACATACACACACACACGTTGATATACATACACACACACACACACACACACACACACACACGTGGATATACATACATACATACACACACACACACACACACGTGGATACACATACATACATACATACATACCTACACACACACATGGATATACATACATACATACATACATACATACATACATACACACACACACACACGAAGATATACATACATACATACATACATACAGGCACACGTGGATATACATACACGCACACGTGGATATACATACACACACACATGGATATATATATACATACACAAACGTGGATATATATACATGCACACACACACGTGGATATATATACACACACACACGTGGATATATATATACACACACACACGTGGACATACATACATACACACACACACACACGTGGATATACATACATACACACACACACACGTGGATATACATATACATGCTTCTTCTTTTTTTAAGAAAGAAAAACCCCGTTATTTTGTTTGCAATAAAAAAAACACTCACATTAAATGCACACATTCAACGTGCATGCACAAACACACATACACAAATACACAGTCACTCTAACACACCATGTTACACTTACATACACACACACTTTTACAATAAGAAAAAAAAAACCATGTTGTTTCCCCTCCCTGCTCGCTTACCTTATATCTGCAGGGAGGGGGAATTGTTCCATCTGAGCACCGGGATGTCACTGACACATGCGCACTTTGCTGGAGCGGGTGAGAGGTGCGTTTACCGCTGCCACTCTCAGGCGGGCCGCACCTCTCTGGCAGGCGGGCCGCACGTTGGACGCCCGTGATGTATGAGGTACATTTTTTTTTTTATGTATGAGGTACAATTTTTTTTTTATAATCCAGGAGATACATTCTCTCCTGTTGATACCTGTTGTATCCTTTAATTGTCAAAGGAAAACTCTCCCCCCAATAAACAAAATGACCCTGCTGTACAAGAGCACTTCTGTGAATGTTTCTGCTGCTATTACAGCGCAGGTTGCCAATGAGAGGGAGGGAGCCGGCAGCATGGGGTACAGGTAAGGGGCACTGTGGATATGTGGCACAAAGAGGGGTAAAAGTGGTCCACACAGTCCTTAAAAAAATGGGTGTAGAGGAAGAGCTTTGGATAGATGGCCATTGAGTTTTGGAGGAATGCAATGAGATTTGTTTGATGCTAAACAAGTCCTTTTTATGATGCTGAGATTTCTTCTCTGCCTATCATTCTCATTTCATGTGTCTGACTAATGATTCATTTCTCTTTGTTGTTATAAGATTTCATTTTTCCCCCCCTGTTAGAAAGTTAAGACATTACAGCACGAAGTGTGAAGTGAATGTTAAACTCCATTTACACCTTCCTACTGCTGGCCGTCGCTAAATGTTTGATTTGCATAACTAGTTAAAATGATATGGGAGAAGCATATTGATTCAATCCCATCTTGCAAAACTGTTAATTAATAATGATAATAAATGTGTCAGCACTTTATTATCTGCTTTGAATTGGTGATGATACGAGTATTAATACCACTTTGGTAATAAAACTGCCCTGGCTATTGTTGGAAAAGCTGCGATAGTTTGAATAACCTAGCAATAAATATTTGTGTAATTTGCCAGAGATCAAATTACAGAATTAATGATGTTTTCTCATGAACTGCGGGATTTGATTAAGCACTAAAACATTTTCACTTACAGTTCAGTGGACTGCTATGAGAAAAGGATGTCCCCATTATTCTTTAATCCCTTGTAGTCTGACACAAGGTATTTTATAGGCAATTTCTTTTCAAATTGGCCCCCTTGCTCCTTTAATTCTGCATCCTTCCTCTGTATTGTAATAATCCCTTTATTGTCAAAGTAAAAACACCGCTCCAAGTGCGGACTATAGATATAAATGACACAATAATTAATGTGCTGTCTTATTGTGTTACCTTAAAATCCTTTGAGTTGTCAAGTGTCGGGAAACCTAGGTTTCTGATCACTTTCTACTATAGCTTCTGTAATCATTAGGATGCTATTAATTAGCACTTTCCACTATTTTCTAATGTATATATTTTGTACAGATTGAAAAAGTACAAAAACACATCAATAATAGCATTATCCTTTTCCAAATTTAGAGTCAATAAACACCTGGAGCTCAAGTTACTGCACGGATTGTGCTTACTGTGGTGATTAGACATTGTCCCTATGTTCAAAAGCTAAACCACAAGGTATAGTAGTCCTGTAAGCTTGACTTATCCATTGGTGAAGTTGGTTAGTTCAGCAATATTGTATTCAGCATGCTTTATACTACCTGCAACAGTGTATTTTAAAATATATATATATATAACTTGTAGTTTAACGCACTGCACCACACATTTCAATAATATATAAATAATTTCCAAACACTCCCTTACCTGCTGTTGGCAGGTCCGGCTTCAACTCTTGCCATCTCCCGGCTACTTGACAACCCAAACACATAAACAAGAAGATGTAAGTTTGCGTAACCGACTTGAAAGAGAGCAGATGAAGATGTGTATTTGCAAGATAAATAGACATTTTCATTAACCACCGAAGCGATGGGGATGTTTTGGTATTTTTGTGCTCTTCGTGACAATGGCGGTTTTAACGATTCTGTGGTGTTTAGCTGTCATTTTCTTTTCTCATTTACAGCACCCACTCAAATTATATATTGTTTGGGAGGAATAAGAAGGGGTTTCTTTAGACAACATTATTTTGATCATATCATATACCGTATTTGCTCGAATATAAGACGACCCTGATTATAAGACGACCCCCCCAAACTTTGGATATTCTTTTAGGAAAATAAGAAAAAGTCGGAATATAAGACTACCCTATAGGAAAAAAGTTTTACTTGTAAATATTCAAATGTAAACTTTTTTTTTCATATTTATTAAAAATTGTGATAGAAAAAAGATGCATTTCTTGTTTCCATTTGCCAATCTGCCCCCCACACAGCCATCTGTCCCCAGACTTCGCCAATACTGCCCCCCAAACAGCCGTGTGCCCCCAGACTTAGCCAATGCTGACCCAAGACTTAGCCAATGCTTACCCCAGACTTAGCAAAAGCCCCCCCAGACTTGCTCCTCCCCCTCCTGTTCCCTGTATCCCTTGTGGCAAGGGGATGTTCTCCAATGTTGCCCGACACTTCCGTCTTCTATGGCCTCCCCGGCTTCCGTCATAGAAGTCCAGGCGGAAGTGCCGGGCAGCAGCGGAGGATGTTGGCACGCATCGTGCATCTCACAGACATCCATCAGCTGCTTGCGAGGGGGTTCCAGGTACCCTGCAGCTCTGCGGGGGACCTGGATCCCAGTCTTATAGTCAGACCTCGATTTTAGGCCTTATTATAAGACGAACCTCGAATGTAAGACAAGGTTCCTATGGAAGCATGGTATCTGTCGGTCAGAGGATAAACTGGTGTGTATTATCAAAAGTACATGCCAGTTTATCCTCATACTAGGGACAACTAACTTTTCACTTGTGCTTCTATATTACAAGCACAAGTGAAAAAAAAAGTTTAGTGTCCCTTTAAGTTTGCTTTCTTTCTTTTTTTCCATGCTTTTTTCTCTTTTCTTTCTATTCTTCTTCCTTCTTCTTCTATCTGGATTGTGGAGGTTTTTAAGGATATATTCTCCAATTATGTAACATGCTTAGCAGCATACTTCATTGTTCGTTCTCTTTACATTTTTTTTTTGTTTGTTTCCCTTGTTTATTTGCTTGCTGATGATCTAAAAGGAGGTGCAGTGATATATTCAAAACACAATGGTGGGCTTGTATACACACGACTCACACATAGATCGTTCCAAATACTGGTGCAATCGATGTGCGCACCAATATATAAAGCAAACTCATAGGACTCTGCGCTATCTCTGCCATATACGTAGATTTAGGTTGTGTCAGCATCTGTTGCGTCAGCACAGCCCATGTATATATAAAAAAAAAAAGGCACTGAAAAGCACCTGATTTGTGTTGGGGAACACAGTTTAACGGAGGTCCCTCTCTCCCACTCTGTAAAGTGTCTGGAGTTAAATAAAAGTGCAATTACAGTTATACATCGATTGCGCTTTTAAATTTTTTTTTTTTTTTTTTATAAAACTCACAACAATTTGCTGTGTGGGAGTTCTTATACATAACCCCCAATATGTCTCCTATATGGAAGAATATTGATCTTCTTATAAAAAGGCTTTGGACAGGAGTGCACAATGTTTGTCAGCAGCTGGAAAGGCCAGAATGCCAAAATCATATATAGCTTTCTAACAGTTTATGCTACTAACTATATGATCCTATCAATGTCTGTTAGCAAGCGTGGATCGAGAAGTGGAGTACTAGCACCACTTTGGTCTAATTCTTTATAGTCATGGATCAGGGAAGTGCCACCCTGGTTTAAATATCACGGCACATTTGTAGCCACTGACATATCATGTAAGCAATGCTGTTAACAGCATTTATTATAAACATATTTTGGTCTCAGCCTGAGCCAGAGTTTTATCGCTTTCCAAACCACACCTCATCTTGAGCACCTCATGCATGAGTCTGACATAGGAATGCTAAATGCACGTTTAAAAACATAGATTGTGTCCACAGATAAGAAGCATTTGGGCTCCCCAATCTGCCCAATAATTCTACCTGTTGTAGCTTGCAGTGTACCCTTTCTAGTCACTGTAATACCTTACCAAGAGCATCCACACCTGAAGAGGCATCTAAGATCTACACTTTAATTTAAAAAATCAATGCAATCACAGACGATGCCACTCATACAGTGCACTGAGACAAACGGGCACAATTAAAATGTTTAATGTTGCTGTCCCTCTAATACCTATTTCCACTTTATGGATGAGGCTCAGGTGGAACTTTACCAAGAGGCTGTTGTACCCCCAGTAGAATTAAAGCAACCAGGCATGCTGTGGGAGTGGAATGCTTATTTGTGTCACCTGTCACCTGCTCTACAGGTGTGGACAGGTATAATGACTTATTCCATTTGCTTCATAAACTGTCAGTAAATTGAGTTAATTAGCACATGTTTCCATGCTATTACAGCATGTGATATCAGTTCCTTTTGTTTTGTTCTCTTACTCTGTGCTGTGAAATCAGGGGTGTTATGTTGGTGTCCTTACGGTTGTCTTGGTACATTTTAATGGAATAACACAACCACTTTGCAGCATACATGTACCAGAATAAATTACTACATTATTCTTATGCCATATATCCACCCTCTATTCAAAATATAATAATAAAAACAACTTTGTTTTTCATTCAGAATATTACATTGAAATATTATGTCATTTTCAAGTACATCTTGATGACATTGCAATTTCCCAACACCAATTTAATGGTGCTTGTTTTATCAACCCTTTACCTCAGATGGATAGAATGGCTGACTTGATCTCATCATGAATCAAACCGAGTGAATTGTCATTTATACAGTTTGTGCATTTGCCCACTTTCTATCACACTGGCCAAATCTGTACAATTATTTGTTTTGTTTCTTATTAATATTCCGCAGTATCTTTCAAAACGTGGTACAGGTTTCGTGTAACTATGGTTGGGTACACTGTGGGGTCCCCCCCCCCAGCATCTAGACCTTTGAGTCTCTTTACAAAGTAGCTACCAATCCATGTTGCTCAGAACTGTAAGTATTAAATACTTTGAATACTATGACTTCTTTAAGTATTAGTGAGGCTCATCCTAACATACTTTGAACCCTGAACACATGATTTTTATTCAAACTTGTTATTGGGACTTCCTTTTGGATCTGTTTGTGTGGATATACATATGAAAACCCCAAACACTGTTTTGCCATAAATGTTTTAGTTAAAATCTACTGGTAGCGGTTGGAATAATACAGGAAGACTGTCAGGATGTAGACTCAGGCAAATAAATGCATATTAAATTTAATACAGTAAAGCACTCAGTAATTCACTTTCGTCAGTAATTCACTTTGGTCTGGAAACACTATCCAGCTAAATATTATACAACTGCCACAGAGATTCTGAAACAAACTTCTGGGTGATTGAAAACAACAGTAACACTATGCGTGCAATGCCTTGTCAACGATTTAATTCACTTCTGTTTTAATAATGTCATAAAAAAGGGCATATAATAATGTAACGCCCATTAGCCAATTAATTGTTCCTTTAGTCCCAGATAAAAGCATGCTCATGTTCTTAATTCAAGGTGATCAACAGCATACCTGCCAACATTCTGGGACCAAGTCCTTGAACATGATGTTGGCGTTGGTTACATATGTTTCATGACTTTGCAACGTTGAGTATCATCTCAGTGTCTTGATTCACTTTTTGTACATTTAAAATAAACAATATGGCTATAGTCGTGCCAGGACAACCCCAATGGCGGGACGTTCCTATTAAATCCAGGACTGTTGGTAACTATGGAATGATTATGGAACTTGGAACTATTGGCAGTGCATTGTCCTGTACACTTTTTGTTTGGTTTAATGGTTTTAAAGATCAATGTGACTGAGACATAGAGTGGATTTTCCATAAATAGGTCGGGGGTTGACATGCAATGTATTGTCCACAAAAAGTAAGTTGCCGGTGCCATATTGGAAAAATCAGTACCACATAGGCTGCCATTCAGTTCTTAAACCTGGAGAAAATCCACAGAGCTCCCAAGTTATATCAATAATTTGCCATGTCAGTAGTGATTTATAGAAAGGAGGGGGAGGTAGAGGAAGGCATTCAGGTTAGTAGACTATTTTAATATCTCTTATATACAGATACATAATAATGTTCACGTTTAATAATGAGTCACTGATTTTGATTTCTTCCGACATTATACTTAATTTGAATAGAATCTCATAAACCATTATATACTGTGGAAATCTATTCTATTTTGTGGCACCGCCTTACAACACTGAGGGGATTTTTACCGGATGGGGAATCTTGTGGGGTTCGATTACCAGTCCGCCTTTAAAAAAATAAAATAAGGTAAAGAATCTAGCTGCTAATACAAGATTTATAGATTTAAAACTAAAATCAAAAGCACCAGCTCTGTGCATAATAACCCTGCTCCACAGATAAATATATTCTTGTTCCACTTACAGCTTGCAATAGTCCCTTGCTCCTGTTACTCTGAGTAATCTGTGATTTAAATCAGTTTTACGTGCATGTTTTTTTTCTCTTTTCCCTAAATTGGGTGTTATAAATCTCGAGTAGTTGCTGGATATAGCACACGGGAGAATTTCTTATACATTTTAATGTTGCATAAGTAAGAAATAACAGTGCTTCAGCAATAAAATTGCAAATGTAAGCGAAAATAAAGATTTTGCATGGCTCTCCCCCCCAACTAAAAAATTGTAACTAGGTTACATTTGTTTTGTAAACTCTGATCATAATTTATTCTTTTATTGAGTCTGCCTTTCACAAGTAGACGTTTCCCACTACGATGGAAAGGAATTAGCAGAAAAGCACGAAGTAAAACAATCAGCAATTTATCTCCATAACCATAACAAAGCTAATCATACCATTCACATCTACTGCATTTTTTTCCCTCCTCTTCTTACGTGCAGACGAAGACAAGTAAGAGCAATGCTTAAAGCGCCAATGGTCTCCATTCATATGCATCCAAACAGCCAAAGTTTATCAGAAATGGTGGAACTAGTACTCTTAAATGAATCCTAATAGACCGTTCTCTTGTATAGTTACTTTTCATGTGATCACCTACAGACATGTCCCATAATGTCCATACAATTTCAGTTTCCACTAATATACCTCCACTAAATACACATTAACGTCTCCACTGTTAGCATTTCCCATAATCCATATTGTGTGGTTGCCAAGGCATACCCTCTAACATTTTAGCACCAGTGATGCGGGATGCCAGGTGTGGAGGGGCATGGTGTGGAAGTAAGCTGTCAAGGCTACCGATCGCTTACCTGCACCTCAACTGCGCATGGGCACAATTTGTTGTCTGGTGTCCCAGAGAATTAAGTTGAAGATGGGACATAAAGCGGGGCAATGGGGACTATGCCAAAGCTGTATTAGTGACTAGGTGATATAAATGAAAGCAAGGGTGCTGTTACAGAGTTGATTCAGTCATTGATATAGTATAATATTATTATATATACACTGGGTGTTGGGATAATGAAAGCAGTAACACATAGTAAATATATATATATATATATATTATTACTTATTTACTCACATTAGTCTAAACATAACCCAAAGGACAGGACTTTTGCTGTTTGTTGTTCAACCCTTCAAAATATTTTGCTCTATACCCAGCCATGATAGACTATATCTTTATTGCATTAATAAACGTGTATGCAGCCTTCTACACGTAAAGGTTGGACCACGCTTTGTAGCAAATAAAGTATTATTTGACCTCTTCCTGCTGCGTAGCTGCATTTCTGTACGTCCTGGTGCTTTAGGCTGGCATTCGCCATCCCTTTTGTGTGAGCCTGTGTTCTAGAGAGACAGGAGTACTAGGCAGAGCCTTGCTGATGTTGATTAATGGGTATTCGAAGGTGAGAGACTCAGGGGCCGAGCAGCAGGGTCCATCCTGGTGGTATCTGATGCTGATTGGCTGTTCTCAGTGTGACTGAGCTGAGAGAGCGGACATTAAGATTAAGTGATGCTGTCACAAGGAGGAGCACTGCACTGCATCATTCTGGGGGAGAGACAGCTGTGGTGGTAATCCTTCATCGCCAAGGGAGAGCTGCCAGCAACAAGATAGACTGCTAAAGATAACCCTCTATAACTTGTGCTAAAGATCAGAAAACTTTGAATTCACATCCATCTGCTTAGCCCTGTGCTAAAGATGAAAGATAGGCAGAATAGGAAATAAGAAAAACTCCTTGGGGATTAATCTTGAGTCACAGTGTACTCAACACACACAAGGGCATGAACAAAACTTTTAGATCCAATATTGACGAGCTATGTCTTTGCGCCTCTTCCTCTCATTTATCACATACCGGTTCTTTCAGACCAGGTCTAACCCTAATTCTGAAAGAAAGATAAATATTATAATTATTATTTATTTGCGTTCTGTGTAGTTTAAATGTAGATCACTTGCGTTCATGGCATTATTAAACCACTATTGTATTTCTGCTCGGGCGTAATTAGAGAAAAAAAAGCTAAATAGTTGTGAATATTTCATACAGACACATTGATGTTAAAGTTTCTCACGCATTTGATTAATTGTGTCTTGGACTGTTTTCCAGTGAGTCGCAAAGCACGATGTTGATTTAGGTGGGCAACCTATTTTTCATTGTACCACAAGTGTGATCTATCAGAACCATTCAAAAACTAAGATATTGGGTTTCTAGATGGGTGGGCCTAGTAAGAGCAAGTGAGGCTGCACAGATCTTTTTACAAACACACCTACACAATATGTGACAGTCACAAACTACAGTGCACCAGGTATGACTACATAACTAGTATACTGTTAGTACTGAATCATGTATACAGCCATGTACCACCTGGGATTGTGCTGATTGTGTTTATTTCTGCATGGCAGAAGAAGGGCCAACTAGCCACTTTTCGCTATTGGCAATTGAGTTGCCCCCCTCTGTTGTTATATATTGCGCATTAATAATAGTCTTAATTGTGGTTATGGTTTCCATCTGATTTCAAGTAATACCAATAACTAGAGTTATTAATTATAGTTAAATAAACTGTATTCAGTCAGAGATTATCAGCTAAGTTAACTAGCAAGTTGGCTTTGCAACTTGAGTACCCAGTGTGCCAATGACATATGCAGTAGAAAACCCTCAATGATATCTGGATTACCTTGGGAACTATAAATCAGTGAATGTAAGGTTGGGAAGCCATGTTGTCCCTAACCAAGCCTGCTTTTCGCCTTTCCCGCACATGTATTATTTCAATGCTTGTGTGTGCTGGGACCCTCGGAAAACAACTGTACAATCAGACTGTAAACCGTGACCAGAAAATCTATGAAAATTTTATTTTTTCCATGCAAATCAATTTAGTAATGATTGGTTGTTCATAAACAAATTGTCTTTTCTATGTGAATTTCACTTTAGTGTTTGACTTGATAAAACATGGTGGATAGTATGAAATTCACGTGAAAGACCTTTCCCCCCAGTTCTTCTATATCCTTTACATGTATTTCTAACATATGGTGAGAGATGAGGGGGAGGGCGTTACACACAGAGAGACTTAAGCAAACACAGTTAGAAAATATTATCACCCTACTGCCATACAATAAGAGAAAACAGTGTGTGTACTCTGTTACCACGGGTTGTCACCTGATACGGATTGATTAAACATAATAGATGCTTATTTTGCTCTGGCTGATTGGTTTCACTTGATTAATCTCTCACACCATTAACCCTTAGCTCAGGGCATCCTTCAGAGAAAGTGGTGACAGATGCACTGCGCTGAACTACAAACATACATCATTAAGAGATTATGCATTGTGTGAATGTGCTGGCACTGTTTTGCATTGCATATCTCTCCATCATAACACTCGTTGAAAAGAGCTTTCATTGTTCCCGCAGGCGGGTGGAGCTCGGAGTGGGCGTCTTTGCATTGGTACATACACATCTTGCTGCTCATTTCCTCTTTCAGTCTTCCTTGACAACATTGATGAATGGGAAGTATATTTCATTGTAATGAGTGCTTTAAAAGATGGCTGCTTTAACCATGTCCATGCCAGGGCGAACCCGCAACCATTTTGCTAAGCGTTTTGTGTAATTTGAACAATGGTTCCATGAATTACTGTCTTGCAATAATCTTGGAGAATGTATAACCGGATCCTTTTTTGTAGCTCTTGTACATCCTTTGAGATTAGTTAGTGGTTTCTAAACACGTTATTGGTTTGAGTGGTTTCTTTATACTCATTACTTATCACTACTACTGATGTGTGAGCATTTTACACTGCTCATGGTGCTTGTTTGCATTGTTTCATACAGTTATTGGAATATTAAGGGTTGAGTATCACTCTTTTATTAAACTGGAAAATAATATCTGAGAAAGGTGCGTCCTATCAGGATGAGCCTGATAGTCATGTGACTGTATTGTGCTCTCATCTCACTAAGCACTGCCCTTGCCTAGACCTTCCCAGTGTAAAGTGTGCGGTCTCTCCTTGCTATTGTTATATCCTGCAAACCATTACAATATGCCAGGAAAATTATGCTTTGCCATGCCTCCCACTTATATGTGTCCCTAAATTATCCTACCATTTCTCTTTTTAAGAACAATAGACCCATGAGGTCCCTTTTTTTCCCCCTTTATATTCTAAATTTTTCCTGGATAACTTTAAGTGTGTTGTCAATGCTGCCGTGGCATTAAAAGGTTAATTTATAAACCTTGTATTAAAAAAGCCTCTGTTTAAAATCCGTGAGCATATTCTGTAAAAATCTGGGGCGCCGTGTACATAAAAGGGCCAGGGGAGTTGGCCCCCGTTTAGGCAGCTCTGTGCAATCTGCATAGCAGACTGTAGCAGGCCTGCCCAGGACCCCTTTCCCTCTATGACATTGACATATTAGTTACACTGCCTTTTGCAATTTGATATCTTTAAATTTGCCAGCTTGTTAAGTTTTGATTAATGCGATTCCATTTCACCAAAGTAATTGGCTTGGCCTGTTGTGGAAGGAATCAGGCCTTCCACGGAACAAATGCTGGAACATGCTAATGAGGGAGGGAGTTCGTTAAATTGATGGCGCAGAGTGACAGTTATTAATGATTGTTATGATAAACAGACGAGCCTGGGATTGGGACGAGTCGGGCGAAAGTGACAGTTTAAAAATAACGTATATTGGAAAGTACTAACGAAGTAATATACTGTTACTAAAACAATCATGCAAGTTGTCAGGGGAAGAAATATAATTACACAGCTGCACCGGCTGTGTATGGAGAGCAAGGATCCGGGGCATAATGGACACGTTTTTTATGTTGGCAAGAAGGAAATTTGTTATGGCAGAAAAGGAGTGTGGATTGATAAATTAATTGGCCGTCTTGTCCGATTCGAAAATAAAACAGACCAGGCAAAAGCACGTACTGCGTATGTGTTACCTGCTTAGGGCATGCTTCCTATTCTTGGGAGCCAGATGTGGCTACATGATAGATTTGTGGTTTGGGAGAGTTTATATACTAACTGCTGGGCTTGAGAGAGTATTGGGTATCTCTGCATTTAATAATTCGTTACACGGGATCTGGAGAGCAGAGGTTTTTGGCATAAGTTGCACCATATTACCGTATTTGCTCGAATATAAGACGACCCTGATTATAAGGCGACCCCCCAAACTTTGGAAAACTAAAAGCCTGAATATAAGACTACCCTATAGGAAAAAAGTTCAACTTGTATATATTCACATGTAAATTGCTTTTTAATATTTAATCCCCCCAAACTATTGTCTCTCTCTCCCCCCAAACTTTTCTCTCTTCTCCCTCTAAACTTTTTCTCTCTCTCGCCCCCTCCCTTTATCTCTCTCTGCCCCCTCCCTCCCCTTGTCTCTCTCTGCCCCCCTCCCTCCCCTTGTCTCTCTCTGCCCCCCCTCCCTCCCCTTGTCTCTCTCTGCCCCCCCTCCCTCCCCTTGTCTCTCTCTGCCCCCCCTCCCTCCCCTTGTCTCTCTCTGCCCCCCCTCCCTCCCCTTGTGTCTCTCTGTCCCTCCCTCCGTCCACCCCACCTCACCTTATCTCTCCCTGGTGGCTAGTGGGGGCAGCCGGGGATGTCTGCATGATACGTGCAGACATCCTCCATGCTGCTGACACTTCTGTCCATTATGACGGACAGCCGTGCAGACATCCCCCAGCTGCCCAAACATCCCTGGTGGCCAGTGGAGGTAGCCGGAGGATGTCTGAACGATACGCGCAGACATCCTCCGTTGCTGCCCGGCACTTCCGCCGGGACTTTTATGATGAAGCCGGAAGGACCCGGCTTCATCATAGAAGTCCCAGTGGTCATGCCGGGCGGCAGTGGAGGATGTCTGCACGTTAGCGAGGGGGATCCAGGTCCACTGCAGCTCTGCATGGGACCTGGATCCCAGTCTTATTATCTGACCTCAATTTGAGGTCAGATTATAAGACAACCTGGAATATAAAACGAGGGGTCTTTTTCAGAGCATTTGCTCTGAAAAAAACCTCATCTTGTATTTGAGCAAATACGTTAATATGAAAGGATTGTAAAGTATTTAAAGGACCATTCCAGACTGAAACATTAAAGAAATAAAAGCATATTAAGGCTGCCATCTACCTTGGAAACAAACATTTATTTGCAGGATTTCTCTTTCCTTCTTGGGCACAGGGCCGCCACCAGGAATTTCAGGGCCCCTTACTGAACACATTTTCTGGGCTCACTACCCCCCACCCCCCGAAAATATATCCCACTTGCCCCACCTACCCTAATATACCATTCTTTTCCCATTTAATGCCATGATTGTTCCCCTCAATATGCCATTTAATATGCCAGTATTTTGCCCCTCGATATGCCATTTAATATGCCAGTATTTTGCCCCTCAATGTTCCATTCTTTTGCCCCTCAATATGCCATTCTTTTGCCAATTAATATGCCAGTATTTTTCCCCTCAAAATGCCAGGATTTTGCCCCTCAATATGCCAGGATGTTGCCAATTAATATGCCAGGATTTTTCCAATTAATATGCAAGGATTTTACCAATTAATATGCTAGGATTTTACTCCTCAAAATGCCAGGATTATGCCATTTAATATGTCAGGATTTTGCCCCTAAATATGCCAGGATTATGCCATTTAATATGTCAGGATTTTGCCCCTAAATATGCCAGGATTATTCCATTTAATATGCCATGATTTTGCCATTTAATATGCCAGGATCTTGCCCCTCAATATGCCAGGATTTTTCAATGTAATATGCCAGGATTTTGACCCTCACTATGCCAGGATTATGCCATTTAATATGCCAGGATTTAGCCATTTAATATGCCAGGATTATGCCAATTAATATGCCAGGATTTAGCCATTTAATATGCCAGGATTATGCCATTTAATATGCCAGGATTATGCCAATTAATATGCCAGGATTATGCCAATTAATATGACAGGATTTAGCCATTTAATATTCCACGATTTAGCCAATTAATATGCCAGGATTATGCCATTTAATATGCCAGGGTTTAGCCACTCAATATGCCAGGATTATACAATTTAATATGCCAGGATTTATCCATTTAATATGCCAGGATTTAGCCAATTAATATGCCAGGATTATGCCATTTAATATGCCAGGATAATGGCAATTAATATGCCAGGATAATGCCAATTAATATGCGAGGATTTAGCCATTTAATATGCGAGGATTTAGCCAATTAATATGCCAGGTTTATGCCATTTAATATGCCAGGATAATGACAATTAATATGCCAGGATTATGCCAATTAATATGCCAGGATAATGCCAATTAATATGACAGGATTTAGCCATTAAAAAATGCCAGGATTTAGCCAATTAATATGCCAGGATTATGCCATTTAATATGCCAGGATAATGCCATTTAATATGCCAGGATTTAGCCAATTAATATTCCAGGATAATGCCAATATGCCAGGATTATGCCCCTCAATATGCCAGGATTTTGCCCCTTAGTATGCTCGTTAGCTACCACCCTCCTCCCCCCTTCCCCAGTACTTATCTCCTTCCTGCTCTGTCTCCAGGTGCAATGCAGGTCCGCGGCTGTGAGGGAAGCGTTGTGCGCTCCACTCCAGCCGCGTGGCTTCGATAAAGTTTGTTAAAACTTTTTTTTTAAAACAAACTTTATTGAAGCCGCGTGGCTAAAGGGGAGCGCACAACGCTTCCGTTTTTGCCCTACAATACTGAGGGATACTATGTTAGAGGGAAGAACTTTGGAGCATTGGACAGGAGACTATAGTGACCCTTGAAGAGTGTCTGTGTGATAAGGGAGAGGGCTAAAGTGAGCTTTTGAGTGGTATGGTGGAAGAGTGAGGAGCAGGAAAGGCAATTATCAATCATTATGAAGGACAAAAAAAGATCTACAACAGAGGAGGACAGTGGCGGAATAGCGGGGAATTTCTGAAAAGAAAAGGTGGTTCTGGTAAAACCTATGGAGAAAAGAGAGGCATAAAGTAGTTGCTTTTAGGTGTGATACAGAAAAATGTGATGGCCTATGAAGAATGAAAGGAACGGAGCTATTGTGGTCTTTGGAAAGAGAAGGAGGGCTATGAAGGTTAATGGAGAAGATGCTGTCAAGTGTTAAGCTGACATTGCTTCGTTTAAACAAATGGATTATCAGAGACAAGTGAGAAAATATCTGCAGGCTCTGCGCATTATTATCTTTTCACCATACTTCATCACCGCACCCATTTGCTTAAAATTAAGTCCTGAGAGTAGACTGAGAGAAATTAACTTCTCCTCCACTGCCATTAGCCAAGTGTGAAATGCGTCAGGCGTTCTTCCACTAGGAGCTTCATGAAATACGCATCTTTTTATTTACCGTCTGATTTTATTACTTGTATATTGCTGTAAATTTCATATGTAGCATTAAATGTATTTTATTTTTCCCACTAGTAGGTCCTTCCCTTTTTCTAAGCGCTATACCTTGTTCCTTCCTTCCTTGGGTTCTTGAGAGCGGCCCTTTAGGTGTTATATAGCAGCTCTTTCTCTCCATTTTTCTTTCGTTTTTCAATTCCAACCTATATTTCACCAGCGCAGGTCTATACTTGTTTTCCACGTGTTATGCTGCATCAGATGTTCTAGTGTCGAGAAAAACGGCAAGTGCATCGCCAAACATAATGTCCTATGGTCTGCATGGCAGTCATCAGAGGAAATGGTCATGCATCTAATACAGTGAAAAGTCATGCCACTAAAAATGCACAGACTATAGGACTTTATTTTCGGCTCTTCACTTGCATAATTTTGTGTTGGGTGCCAGGATGTATGATGAAGTGTTAGTTTTGGACATCTATTTCTGAGTGTGTTAATAGTGTTGGATTAATTTCTTCCATTTGAAGCTGGACTTTGTGAAAGACACGTTTATGGTTTAAATCATTGTAGTTACTAATATAAAACTGAACAAATGAATACTGCACTATGGGGATGATGTACCTATTTGTCTCTCTTTTCCTTTGTATTTAGCTATATGCTGGTGTACATACTCTATTAGAGAAGGCAGTACCTTTCTGGAATTGTCATCATTTTAATGGACTATGTATTAAAAATATTTATTTACGTGAGACTGTTCGAATCCTTTAGCCCACCAAATTTTTTTAAATGAATTTTTGAAATATTTTGTGTGAAAATTGGATTTTCAAGTTCTACATGCATAGGCAGATAGAGCTATCAAATTGATTGCAGTTGGCTTATTTAAGTAAATGAATTATGTACCTTTATTGATTCATATACGGGTTATTGAATGCATGTTCTGACATGGACATCCTAGTGTATCCAAACAATATAAAGAATCAGTCGTTATTCGATAGATGGGATCCCACAAAGACCATTCAGAAATTGAGGAGCAGGAACATAAACAAATGCGTATTTCATTACATTGTGAAGGTGTAATCTTCTGAAAAGGAATTACCGCTGGGTTTGGCAGGCATAGCACTACTGCTACTTGGCTACTTTTTTTAAATCGTGCCAACGGTGGGTAATACTAAAGCAGAGCTCAGACCAGTTTGGACATCTGTCCAAGTGTGTACCAACACCCTCTCCGGAAGCAGAGTTTAGTAATTTGTTGTAACAGCTGTGTAGACCTGTATCGTCACTCTTGGCTCCAGTTGCTCTCTCATCCTGTGGAAAGGAGAGATACAAGTCTATCCTGACAGATCCTGCATGCTTCTGTCTCCAAGTCAGTGGCTATTCTCCCCAGCTGACCTCGCCCTGAACTTTGACCAGAACTTGTTACCAGTGGTCATAAATAAAACAGGAGTCCCTTTCATGAGCACTGTCAATGGCCTGCCTGACTGGAGGTGATGTATAGTTCACAGAATTGCTCCATGCTGGGACCAAACAGTAGGTAGAGATAATTTATATCAGCATTACAAGCAGGGTCCTGTCATCAAAGCACAATAGCTGTGAACTGTTCACAGAGACAGATCTTTGAGATTGTGGACACTGCTGCTTCTGAATAGTGGCTGGCATGGAGGGCCCCATGTGAAAAAAAGAAGTCAGGCTGAATCCTGTTTATTTTGCTTGCACACACATGTACAGTTCACAAGATGGACAAGGTGTCGTTAACTATTCATTAACTGGCATTGCTTTGCATATTGGTAGCATGTTCTCCTCCCAATCTCCTACCTTCACCCTCACATTAAATATGCACTGACATGAGTGGGTTGTCAGGGCAGGCAGCACTGCTTTTTAAATATTAACTAATCCTTTGTGATCGGTGAGGAATCCTTTTGAAAATGCTTAGGCCAGGCATGCTCAATCTTTTTTAGTTAATAAAAAGAGTAATAAAAAAAAGATATTCAGTTAAGGACCAAATGCTTATTCTTAGAAGTTGATAATGGAGGCGTACCAAAGGTGGTTCCCTCAGGTAGGACGTATAACAGCTGCACGGTAAAAATAAAGAGGAGGAGTCCCAGCATACCGTTACTGGGAATTTATTCTGATTAAAGCCAAACAACGTTTCAACTCAATATGGAGATTTTTCAATGTCTCTTGAGACTTTAACTAACACTCTGTATTGAGTTGAAACGTCGTTTGGGTTGGATTGAAATTAGTTCCAACTAAAGGTGCGCTGGGATTCCTTCTTTTTATTTTTGTTATTGAGAGCACCGGTGGTGCTCTTCTCGTGCACCCTCAACGTGACGAGTGCGACTCCGACCATCTGTTTTAAACTGCATGGTAAAGACATACGCAAACATCAGATATTGAGGCAATTCGGTGCATATTATACATATAGTGGGCCAGACGAGGGTGGTAATGCAGAATTTGAAATTGCTGGTAACTAACTGGGTGCAGCCTATCGCAGTAGCCACCCAGATGTGGTTACCATTCGTGTACTACACAGTTCACTACAGTTTACGTGGAGGCAGGAGACCAATTACTTTAAGATGGCAAGCTGTGTTTAGTCAAATTGTTTCTTATAGGTTTCTGCCATCTCTGGCATATGCCTACTTACTGATTTATTGTGCCACAATCCAGACCTCCTAATAATTCAATTTAACCAGTGAAAGGAGGTGTGTCTGCAGGCCTGCCCAGTATTTGGGTATTATGTAAAAGGATAAGGTGGCTTCATGACTTATTGCTAACTACTTATGTAATTAAAATTGAAACTGCATTTTACACATTATTATGAGTGGTATCGCTAGGGTTGCCACCTGGCCAGTATTTTAGCGGCAGGCCGGTAAAAAATTGGCATCAGGCCAATGTTTAGTCTGTGGAGACAGTAGCAGGGCCGGTATTTTTTTTGAAGAAAAGGTGGAAACCCTAGGTATCGCACTAAATATTTTTGGAAGAACAGAGCAGTATAAAGATCCATATGTTTTTGGAAGAAGATAGCAGTTTAAAATCTTCTTTTATGAATCTTCAGACATACACAATATTTGCTAAACAGATATTGTATGAGTTGAAAACCTGAACTACATAATCAGACACCCCTTGTGTCTGGTTAAAAGTGCTGTTGTACACTGCTATGGAGGACAGTTCTAAAATGATTGTTATTTCTTTTGCAAACACTAATGGGTAATATCTTTTGACTGGAGAATAATCAATGCACTATTCAAAAGTTTATTTTAGTCTCTGTGTTTTTTTTTTTCAAGTATGCCACATCCTATTGTGTGCCTGAATTGCATTTAGTTTAGGCCTACATATTGTATTTCATTTATGTGTGCAAACTAAAGAATCTGTATAATCGTAACCACTGTATCAAGATGGGCCTGAGGTCTGTTGACCATATGTTCTACAAACAAACATAGCATAATGTAGTAGGTAATGCTGAGATATACCAAAGCAGGGGCGCATGTACAACAGTACAGAAACAAAGAGTCAACTGGTAATGTTTCGTTGTCACACTCACAAACAAAGGAGGATATCAGGCTCATCAAAGTATAAAATCTTCTGGTTTATTTTCACAACATATATAAAAGATCCATTGCGCAGTAATTCATAATACAAGGGCAATTTAAAAACTGAATACAAATACACCAAACAAAAGCACATAAAGTGCAACTTGCGTATAAAGTCCTGATAGATAGTCCAACTCCGTTCCTGCTGCCACATGGATAGGGTAATCAGGTTTTGGAATGCCGAAAAAGCTGAGATCCCAACGCGTTAAGCCCGATCCAATGTTGGCTTCCTCAGGAGAAATATTCTTTATTGTAAAGTACTGATCCTTGATGTGTATTTTCGCCTTAAATAAAGTCTTTATTCATACCACCTGTAATTAAAATCACCACTCGGGCCCCTGCAGGTCTGTGTTGTACCTGAAACCCAGTCTTATAGTCAGACCTCGATTTGAGGTCACACTGTAAGACAACCTTGAATATAGGATGAGGGGTCTTTCAACATTTGCTCTGAAAAAAACCTTGTCTTATATTCAAGCAAATACGGTAATTACGGGTCTATGCAATCCCAATCTCCTACAATAACATAGTTTAGGTTATATTTAGTGTGGTGCAAAGAATAATCTGCTAAACACGAATTACAAGTACAACTTTTCTTTTTGAAAAGTATCTTATGCTACAGATCACTTTGTGTAAGAGCAGGAATTGCTAGGTCTAGGTGGTTATTCACTAAATGGTTAGGTTAGTTACTGTGTTAAGAACGTAGATCTCTGCATGAGACTGAGTGCTTAGGTTTTTCCAAAGTTCAGTTCCCAAGTTGAGCTGAGGGCACTCAGTATTGACCTTCAGGGGAACCTGCCACATATAAGTTGTTAGTGACAACCCCCTGATCTCATCAAGGTGAAAGTTCAATTTGTATTGATCTGAGCATGAGACACTGCTGTGGTTAGCTCTCTAGTGCATTTCAGTAAGAAATTGACCCCATGAATTCCAACATGCCCCACCGACAATGCAGGACATCAGTGGGCGTGGCTTGAAAGGAAGCTACCATCACCCATGTCCTAGGGGTTTATTAAACGTGCAGTAGGCTACCGATAGGAAAAATGAACGTGAATTGCAAGAATCATGGTTTAATAACAGAGTTTAAATAGCTTCCAACTTGCCTAGCTTTTTAGCTCTGCTATTAATTTCTGGATTTTGCAGTTCACTTGTCAGTTGACCATCATAGCCTTTGACAAACTGAGTCATTCTTTAATTTGCCTTGTATTCAAACATAGCCAACTCCAAAATAGGACACTCACTCCAGATAAGGTAATTAGCCATTGCTGGCGTAATTAAGCCAAGAGGTTAGTGAGGCTCTCTGCAGCAGTATGTTTGCTATATCCTGCCTTTTGCTAGCCTATTATTGAGGAAACTGGCCAATAAGACTCTGAGTCATGCTAGGACTGCTAAACTTGATGAAAGAACAAGGAAACAGCAGGTTTCCTATGTGCAGCCTACTGCAGCCAGGATGCATAATAGTTCCTGTTTGGAATAAAGAGTGTTCCAGGTACAATTTAAAACAAAAATATTGTATGCACATTATTATTGAACAAGAACAAATAGAATGTAAAACATAGTAGAGCAACTAAACCTATTACCTTAAATTGCTGTCCAGTGATGACTGCATTAACGTTTGATTTTTCTTGTGAACAATCTGGCTTCATTATATTATAGTATTGTGAATATAATCCTGAGTGAAGTTTAGACACAATATAGTCGAGGAGTAACTGATAAGCCCAGGGCCAACAAACATGCTCTCAGTTAGAGAACTGGTCAGCGGCTTTGTTGGCACTATATCCTAGAACATGGAACATAAAATGTGTTGGCAGATAACAACCAATCGGTCCCATCTAGTCTGCCCAGTTTCTGCCTAATTTAAAATAAATATCGGAATACTTTTATTAGTTCATTGGCCTTATCTTATATATAGGATAGCCTTATGCCTTGCTTGCTCCATGCATGCTTAAATTGCACTGTGTTAACCTCTACCGCTTCTGCTGGAAGGTTTTTTCCATGCATCCACTACAGTAGAGTAATTCTTCCTGATATTCATTTTTTTCTACTGCTAATACCTCTCCCTATGCAACCAAGCATTCTGCTAGCATTTCATGCTGTTCTATTACATTGTCTGCCTACTTTTAAGTCCTCTGAAACAATTACCCCTAAATCCCTGTCCTCAGATGTTGAGGTTAGGACTGTACCAAATATTCTGTATTCTGCCCTTGGGTTTTTACGATTAAAGGTCAATTGCCACAGCTCTGACCATTTACTAATTTAGATAAATCATTTGCCATTTGGCCTATCCTGGTATGAACATCAACCCAGTTGTAAATGTTTGTACCGTTAGCAAAAAGACATACCTTACCAACAAGACCTTCTGCAATATCACTAATACAAATATTAAAGAGAATGGGTCCAAGTACGGTTCCCTGTGGTACCCCACTAGTAACAACCAGACTGGAAAAGATCACAATGTGTATCTTTAAACTTATGCAGGACTGAAAATGGGCACAGTAATCTTAGTTTTTGAGGCAATTTGGGAGTTGTAATGCACCCTCCGATCTAGTATGTGCTATGTAGCCTTTCCCATTTTATATGGTCTATGTTTACAATGGTGGATTTTCCTTCAGACTACAATGGGATATCTAAATGTTTCCCATCAACACTATTCTTTCCACCAGCAGGTAATTTTGTGACTGAAAAGGTTACATAGCCTATGGCTCATTGATCTGGTCAATCTCACCATTGGTTAGAACTGATGAAGAGAGAAAAGGAAGCCTTTCACCCATTGATTCTGTCACTGTCATATCTGAGTGACAGCAACTCACAGACAGAGAGGGCATCTTAGGCCTATTGATCATGTTCTTTCAAGCCCAGCATGGTTATTGATAAAGTTAAATCCTTGTATTGAATATTAGTCTGACATGTCAGATATCAACTGAAACAGATCTTCATCAAAGTGCAAGGCCTACAGCTTATCAAATGGCGGTTAAAATATCCTTATTAAAAAGTAATACATTCAATTCTAATACAAAGCCTACAAGAATAGAATGCACAATTGGTTTATTCTATTTCAACGCCTGAATGAACAATGCTGTATTTAACGCTAAAATATAAGTGATGTAACAAGAGGAAAACATTACTGCTAAAGTGGCACTTCAATGTTTACTACACATCGTAACCTTTCATGACTTTACTCTGCCATAGCTGAATTGCCATATAATTGGGCACAAAGTGAAATACCTGGAACATGTACATCTCACAAAACGTTATAACATAGAGGAATAAACCTAAGGTGTTAATTCCACATTATAAAAAATGTATATACCTGAGAGAACTTGAGTATAGCATGAGGATAGGGATAGAGACATGTGTTTTATTTTTTATTTGTTTTAGGAAATGGCCTAAACATGAAAGGTGATTATACCTACCTTTTGAACGGTGCTCCTGTTGGCAAACATTCGAAAGATATGGACACTTAGTCTTTTAAAAAAACAGTGGTGAAGGGGCTGCCATTTTACAGAGCTGTCATTGGTGTGTGAGTGTGTCGATCAAACCCCACACAACCAATATGAGATCAGGATCTCATCCAAGCTAGAGGTATTTGATTTGCGCTCATGTCTGGATGCAGCTTTGATTTGGGCTGTCTGTGTGACGGGTTTGCAAACGCTTTATTCAGCTTTGTGTTGCAGATGCGGCTGATGGAATGAGATGTATGGATTTATATTGGCCTTGCTGCACTTTTGTGGTACATCCTGGTGCATCCTGGCTGTGGTATCATTTACTTTTGACCATGACTGGATTGTGGCTTAGTGACACAGGTCTATATTTGCTAATGGAACCACGGCTAGGGTGATACATTGATCTGTTTTGAATGTCTGAGTGCTTGGTGCTACTGTTGTTTTTCTTTTCACATATTCATTTTGAAAGTGGACAGTGGAGGGCTGATAAGGGGGGCAGATGGACAATTGCCCCCTGGCTACACTCTATCCTAGCTCAGTGGGCTGGGGCTGCACAAGTTTTCACTAAATGCTCTCATGCATCCAACTGTGGCCCTCCAGGTGCTGTAGAACTACAATCCCCATAACTCTCCACCAGCTTTCTAGAATGGCAGGGAATTATGGTAGATGTAGTTTTAGAACAGCTAGAGGACCGAGGATGCCTAGGTCCTAGTTTGTGGCACTTTGTATCCTTCTGTCTAATAGTTTTGTCTGCCTATCAATGTTTGTCAGTATATATGTCCTGCCTGTCTGTCTCCGTCTACTAATACCTGCACCTTATCTTTCAGTATATCTGTTCTATTTGTGTCTCTGACGATAACAGATAGGCTGATTAAAATAGGTTACTAAATAGTTTTTGCCCCCTAGGCCAAAATTTGCCAGCCCTCCTCGATAGTGGGTTACACTTATAGCATTATTGCTATTTAAAGTTTTTCACTGGACGCTAATCATTACTGGTTAAAGTCTTAGCTATTGACCTTATAACACAGATCTCTGTCTATATTTTAAGTGGTAACATCTCTCCCTCTCTCTCTATCATTTGAGAAAGGCTGCTTTTAGCATGGGAATCCTCCAATTTTACTTTGTAGGAAAAGCTGTAACATCTGTTTTGGACTTATATAGCGTTGTAGAATCTGCTAGTACTGTATACACAAATAGCTATTGCAAAATGTGTGAAACTAAAGATTAATTGATGGGTTTTGCTCCGTAACAGATCTGGTTATATAGACAAACACCCCACATCTATGTTCCCATTTTACCTTTCACTTTATTATCTTCCCATGATGAAAAGAAACTCACTTAATTTTGAAAGAAAGTAAAAACCGCGAATGTTTACTTTAAGGATGACTGAGATGGTTTAAGGGAAACAGTTATATTGTTATCATGCCAAAAGCACCAAACAATAAGAAAATGACCTAACAGGAATTTCACATTCATGGGATAATTTCACTCCCCTACCTATTTCCTCAAACCCATAATTACATTACTGGAGGATAAACCTGCTCTACTCCTCGTCCCTTTGAAAGTGTGTCCCCGCTGACTATTTTCCCACTTTGCTCTAATACGAACTGACAGGCAGGGATATGCAGAGTAAGCTTCAAAACCCAGTAATTGTTTTTCAGAGAGAATAAGTTGGATCTGCGGGGTAATAAAACAGCGGCACTGATTAGTCTTCATTTGGGGCCGCCTGCAGGACTGGGCTGACACCTGTCTAAAGTCCCTTTCTGTTCACACCAACGCTGATCCCTCTATTCTGCCTGTCACACTGCAGGAGGAAGAGACCTGAGGACCAGGACTTGAAAGGCCTCCCCTGAATCTTGTCATGCTTCTGCTATTCACCAAGCCCAACATAAAAGCAGACACCAAAACAAAGATGATTCAACTGCTTTTCACATGCGAACTGCAAGGACACTTACTGCAGTAGAAGGGCAGAATGGCTTTCTTTGTTTACATACACAGGTGTCTGGCAGAGTTACAGGACAAATTGTAACCTAAATGTATATTTACATCTACTCCTTGCAAAGTTTGCTATAATTATCTACTGATTTGTTAGATTTACTTGAATCTTAATTTGTCGCAGGTGCACACTGGGCACTGTGCATTTTGGTAATCTGGCAAGCCGCTAATTTAGCTGCCAGGTCACATGTTTCTATTGTAAATTACACATTAGCTGCAGTTAAAAGCTGTAACCATTGCCAGTCAGGCATCCTAGGACTCCCTTGTGATGGGACAACAAGACTTGATAAACTATGTGGAGGGGTTTCATAACCTTAAAATATCAATGCATTATCTGTTTCTCTTGATCTACATAATTGTAATTTGCCTAGTTCTAAGTATTGTTTCTCATGTTGCGCATTCATAATGTAAGCGGTTTTGACTTAATATATTTTTATTTTTACTTCACTAATAGTTCAAAACATTTTGCCACCTGCCTATAGTAATCCCAACATGTATCTTTGAAGATACACGCTGACTTACTCTCAGCTCATCTGATGCTGGTGCACCCTGGCACCATGACATTGTCAATGTATGCTCAACCAATCAGCTCGCCTCTGACTGAGGTGTGTATGATTGGGGTCTGGCTAAGGTCCTCTCTGTGGTTGGCATGTGAAAACAAAGGTTTGTTTTACTGCACTAGCACTGAGAGACTGTTATCAACAGCAGCAGCCATGATGCTTTCTGAAGCATCATGGCGTCTGGTGAGAAAATAAACTGACACGTACCTTAAAAAGTAGTAAAGTAAAAAAAAAAAGTTTTAGTGGATCTTTTCAACATTAGGTTGTCATGTAAAGTGTATATGAATCCATGTTGTGTTGTGAAGGGAAGAATATGTGGTACACGACAGTGACCTCTTTACGTGTGCAGTAAAATGTGCAACATAACCAACGCAAACATTGTATAGTTAACAGGAGTTGGAAGTAGGAGGGTTTTAACAAGCATGGAAGGTAGGCTTAACCATACATAGGAATCAAGTTATTAGTATGCTTTACAGTTTAGGTTGTGAAACCCAAATTTTGCTGCACCAGCATGGTTTTTGTGTGTGTGTTCTGGGTATGTGGCTCCTTGCTTATCATTAAAAATACTCTTGTGTACAAACCGCCCCGTGGGGCTAATCTGTGGACATTAAAGATGATGTTGTTAGAATCGCACAGTTATGTCCCTCAAGCTGCCAGCATCATTTTATTCTATAGAACACTCTGCATCATCACCACGAAAACATCCTTTCATAGCTTTTCATTCCACATGTTGTGAATTTATGCTAATGATTCGTCATCACCCAAGAGTCCAAATCTTTAGAAAACAAATTAGCGCGGTTGAATTGCTGTTTTGTGTGTCAAATAATGTTTTCAGTGATCACGGTGTCCCTTTGATTGCTCTGAAATGAATTGCCTAATTAACATCACTGCTTACTAATTACAATAACTGTAAAACCACCAATATTTAAAGGCCCTCAAACGAACATGACTTTCTATGAACTTAAAGGGAGTACCAGCCCTCTCCCGCTGTAATTCTTATTGGAGGGAGTTGGAATTAGGGGAAGCGACAGAAGAAAAAAGATGACATCCTGCGGAGGAGAGAGAGAAGAATTGCCGTTCCTGAGATATTGCACTTTATTCCAACCATCTGGTTGCATCTTGTTTACAGCTCAGTGTGCATTTATTGCTTATTAATCATGCTTACTCAGGGATTTTAATTAATCCCCATGTAGCTGCTCTATCTTGAACTCAGACGTTGACCTTTCTTTTTTTTTCTGTTACTTTAAACCATTAATCATACATAATCAACGCCAACAGGGCAATGCCACCAGAGGCTCCCCCTTTTTTTTTTTTAGCCCTCTCTTTTCAACAAGGAGCCAGCAAGCTGACTACAGCTTCACATTATCAGCATCCAGGCATATCTTAATTAATGACTGCACTACACAAAAGCACTGTGCGAATATGCACACACAAACACACATTCACACCCAGCCCTCCTCCTGCTTCCACTGTCACTGTCTACTGAAGTTTGCACAGCTTTTTAAAAGATTTTCCTCCAACTACATAAAATAGAGACTCTGGACCTTTTTCGTTAACTCTTTGGTGCCAGTCAAACACCATATAATGCAATATACTATGCACAGGCACCATTTTATTTAAACTATAGATTAAACCCTAGATGTCTAACCATGGTTTACCAACTGCCATAATTCTCTGCCATTCTAGAAATCTAGTGGGAGATAATGGGATATGTAGTAAGTAACAGCCTGAGCGCCACAGTTCGAAGCAGAGGGTTTAAACATTAAAAAAGTGAACTCCAGACACCTGGTATAATACCTGTGAAATGAAAGCTCATTTTCGTGGTATAACCTTGCCTATTGTTGCCCCCGCCACATCCCCGGGAAGCATATCTTGAAAGTAGGGAAGTGTTTAAAACTGTTGAACTTGTGGTAAGCAAAAAAGTCTAAAAATAAAAAGATGACATTCTGTACAATATACAACATTTTCCCCTCTTCTTTCTACAAACAATGTAAATTTGGTAATTTCTAGAATCTCCTTTATGCCAGTGACAGCGGCATATAATTCACCTGAAAATCCCATACCTGTGATAGAAGTTATCTATTGTAAAAGTGGAGTGTATGTAGCAGAAAAACACCACATGCGGTCTCTAGTTCCTTTCATTCTAGTTCTAATTGTTAAATATATATTTTTTTCCCACTGTATGTTTTGCAAGCCTTGATTAAAATATAACCTGGTTTAACATGGGAATGAATGTTTATTTTTTTTTTGTAACCATACATCAATATACTACTGTGTCAATTTGAGTTTTTCCATCTCTGAACGAGCATAAATATGTGTTTAAAGGAAATGCTCAGTAATTTTGTTTTATGTAGAGCCATTACATTCCTCTTCCTGCTCCATTCATCAGCACCAATTCTTTCAGTAAATTACAGTCGCTTCATAGAGTAAGAGCTGCTAAAGACTCACTTAGGGGCCTCCCTTGCAGTTTTCTAATCGGAAGCCAAAATAATGTTCATTGCAGATTTTTTTAATATCTAAATTCCTTACTGCATCATTTGCCTCTTAATTTATTACCTCGGATACTGTGGGATGTAAAGAAGCAGTGGGTTCTCTGTTAATTGGGCAGGAACATAGCCTCTAGTCTTTTCTTTATCCTCCAGAGCAAGGAATGTATATTTCACGCTTGTACACAGAGGCATAGGACATTGTCATCAAGGTTGGTATTCTTTTGCTGGTCACCCTCTGACTCTATACTGTTTAGGTTATTTTGAAACACTTCACAGCTTTATCACCTAGCTTATTTTCTGTATGTGGTACATGTTTCTAATATATGCACAGTGCACTTATTGTTACTTTATAACAATTTCGAGCTCTCTTGAAGTTTTACACTGAAAATAATTTCAAAGGGCTCTCTACATTCGGTGACATCCAATTAAGAGGACTTGGAGAGATGGGCAGGACTGGTACAACAGCAACAACTGTATTACACTTTATTGGCAGGTTTCATGAAACTTGCACCATCTGGTTCCTGCCATAAAACTGGCCTATCTGGCGATTCCTCGCTAGCAAATGTTTCTTGCTTTCTATCATCCCCAACATCCCACTAGACTGTAAGTTCATCAGAACAGGGTCCACTACTCCTTCTGTACTTATATGTATATGAGGTCATGTAATGTTTACTGTAAGTTTACAGTTTTTTGAATTCTATTTTATTGTCCACCATCATTGACGCATGCTTCAGGAATAGCAATGCTTGTAGAGTCATTTAAATTGATAGCAATTGTAACCAATCCTGGGTCATAGGGCTTTCTAAAATGAAAGAAATGTAACAAGTACAGACATTTAGCACTTGCATTTCTTTTATTTTTCCCCCAAACATATCTTTATTCATCTTTTCCGATTCACAGGGATAATTCAACCAATAAATGCAAATCATTCAGTTTACAAGTATTTACAATCATCTCTTTTCGTTTTTAACATCATTATACATTGTATTATAAACCTGTATACTCCATCCTCCTTATACATTTTCAAAGACATCATATATGACATTTTAAAAACAAGATATCCTTTACCTTTCGCTATTTAAAATCACATATCCACACCCATTTACCAAATCACTTAACCTAATCAGTCCCTCCGCCCCAAAACCCGTCTCCTCGCCTTTTACCCCAATATCCCCTTTTCCCAGTCTATGGTCCCAGGTGGGCAACACATGGGTCACTTTCCCTATACATAACCCACAGTGGCCTTCTTAAATTCTGTTCCTCACTCCTTCCTTGCTCTGTTAATATTAATGGATCTCCTCAACTGAACTAATCCAATCTTAGTATTGGTGCTGTCTCCAATATCTAGGTGTCAGGATCTTGACAGCATTCAACAGCCTAATTGTCAGAGGTTTTCTATAGGATTTAATAGAGTGTCTTGTATTATGTATAAAGATGGTTAGAGAGTATATTAAAGTCTCCAACCAACCTTATTACTCTCATAGTACCCTCCCAAAAGAGCCTCATAGACGGACATTCCCACAATATATGTATAAACGTGCCAAGGTGATAAACAAAGGCATCATTTATCTGTACTTTAAATTTTATTAAGAATATAGGGGACTTTATACCACCTGGTAAATATTTTTAAATGCATTGTCATGGTATCTAATCAACATGGATTTATGCTAATGATTCGGCATCACCCAATAGTTAAAATTTTAACAAAACATTTATGAGCTAACTCAGAGATATTGTACCACTGATTTTGATTGATTAATTTTGTTATTGGCCAATGCTCCAAATACCTTAAGTTCCCTGATAATATTCTGGCCCTAACATGCATTCTTGTTACAAAAAATAACAAATAATCCACAAAAGTGGATAGCTTATGGTGATCCCTACCAGCCTCAAGCCCCATAATGTCTGGATTAAGACAAATCTAATTTAATTAATGCTCTAAGGCCAGAATAAAAAGAATCTGAGAGGGGGAACCCCTGCCTTGTGTCATTTGACAGCGGAATTGGCCGTGGTAGTATACCATTAATTCTAATTTGGGCATTTGGAGCATGATATAAAGATTTTATAAATGTGGGCCCCTAATTGCTCCCGTACTGCCATAAGAAATTACCAGTTTGCACGGCCACCATCAGGGGTGACAGGCAATATACCTGTCACCGGCCTGTAATTTGCAGCTTGTTTATCTTTCAAAATGTTCCCTAACTTTATCTCCTTGTTCAAAATATCTACTTTTAGTTATCACATTTTTTTTCTTTTTTGCATTTTGAAATTAATTAGTTTAGGCATTTTGTCCCTCAGTGTAAGGGCCCCAACCCGTGTTCAGACTCACCCAGGTTGTGTCCAGTTATTTACGTATTCTTTTTGTCTTGGTTTGCTTATTTGACCACAGTATGGTACTTCCCCAGAGTGACACTCTTTCCCTGTTTGGCGCAGAGTGGCACCTGCCTAAGCCTAGCCATAAGACCGGCAACTACCTAAGTCTGGCTATAGTCCAGCACCTAATCAAACCTAGTTAAGGACTTGCCTAAATGTGAGGTACCTTGACGTGGTTGTCAAGCTTCATCTTATGGCCATAATTTAACTAAATCCTTACTGTTTATCATCTATAGTATTAGGTTAGTTCCTGTATTTATGTTTGTATGTTTCCTTACCCTTTTTCCCTGAAGCACCTGAGAATCTCGGCTCCTCTCTCTTATCCCCATGTCCAGCTTGGTTCCCCTTTGGAAGCGTATGAGGATCTCGGCTCCTCACTCCATCCCTTTTGTCTCTTTAGCGCTTACCTTGTCATGTGTTTCTTGTCATGTGTTATATATTTATGTCTGTATGTTTCCATAGTTCTGTAGTTATGTCTTGTGCTTATCCCCTTCTATGCTTTAGTTCTGTCTTTGCTCATTAGTCTGTCCTGTAGCCTGGCACTTTGCATTTCATTCATCTTGTTTCAGCTCAGTCCATCTATGCTCTGCTTGGTGTGGTCTTTCCTAGCCTGCAGATATTCTTTTATCCTATCAAGGCTCTGTCTTATGCCTGCTCCAGGATGTCTGCAGTGTTCCTTCGATTTCCAACTTGGCTAAACTGAATATAGCAGCTGCTATAACAGGGCCTTGGAATGTGGATGCACAAGAAATACAGAAATAAGGGGTGGTCAAAAGAGAGGGGAGCAAGGGTTGAACAATAGTACACTAAAACATTGGAAACACAGACAAGAAAAGGAAAGCCTGCACAAAGAGACCCAAAACCAGAACACACCAAATGTGCTAATAAAAAAGTGTCACTTACTCTGAAAAATCTATGTATATACAAAAATGATGATCTGAGTTTAACATGAAACTATTGAATTCAACCTATGGCAGAGCTTTTTATGCATAATTAAAATAGTTATAGAAAATTGTAATCTCTGTATTGTACCTATGTTTAATCTATTCATAAATATCATGTTTGTCCAATACTCACACTCATATCTCAGAATTTCTCTGGAATTTCTCTGGAAACGCTTGATGAAATTACAGCAATTTGCAAGAAACCAGGACTGTGCACAATAGCTGATTAAAAGTAAATTTCCTTTTTTTTTTTACTCAGCTTGCGTGGGCAGTCCTGGTTTCTTGCAAACTGCGGTAATTTCGCAATTTCATCTGTCTCTTCCAGAGAAATGCTGAGAGCTGAGTGGGAATCGGTGTGAATAATTTAAATGTATGTACAATACAGAGATTACAATTTTCTAAAACTATCTGAAATATGCATTGAAAAGTTCTGCAGAGTTTCACCGTTTATGCCATAAATGAAATTTGTCACTTAAGATCTACCAAGAACACATTATACTGACATGATCCTAGGCACCCGAGTTCAGGAGTTCATAGCACATGACGTTCTCAATAATGGCTATCTCATCTGTCAGGTTGGTGTTCTCTTCCATGTGTTTATTTTTCCTCAACTAGTAAATTGGTCACTCAAGACTACTTCATGCATTTCCCATATACAAGGTATAAATATCTCTGCTGAATCATTTTCTACAAACAATTGTTCAATTATTAGTCTAAAGTTGGAGATGGATTGATGTGTTTTTAGTATAAATGCATCCAATTTTCAATTAAACTCACATATAAGGTGCTGCTTGTACTGTGAATGTAGTGAATAAACAATAATGATCTATACACCGTGTTAGCTAGATTGCAAAAACATGCATCAAATAAGAGAAATATGTTTTACATGTGTCTGTAGTGTCTTCTATTATAGGCAAATTACACATTCCCTATTGAAAAGTAGTTCACGTGCATATCAAGACACCGCAGACATATTTAAAACATATTTTTCTCTTATTACAATGCAATTTTGATAAGACAATCTAGATCATTTTTCATTTTTGCTGATTCTCTACAGTACAGTATTAGCAATGTTCAGGTTGAGTCGTTCAGATGAAAAGCTTTAGGCGTTAATCATGCCCTTCTTGGATTTCATATAATGTTTGGAGTCATGCAAAAGTCTTTTATCAATAGGTAATTGCTTTTTAAATATAATTCATTAAAAGCCAAGTTTGACTGGATCCAGCCTCCCAGAAGATTATTGAAATTTGGGTGCAACACACGATTCTATGTCTATTGTTCTCTGGTCTCAGAACTTGAGTCTGCAATGCATTGTATTATTTGGGAAGGGTAACCATCTTGCCAAATGTCTTGTTAAGCCACTTTTTTCTTTATTAAGTAGTTGTGTTTGCCACAAACACACACAATGTGACCCTATTTGTTTAAGAAGGGTACATCTGAAATGTGTTTGCCTCATACATGTGTAAAACTTTAGAGAGACAAACAATACTTATAGCCATGCCATAAAAAGATCAAAGACACCTCTGAAATGCATAGTGACATTTTTGCATATGCAAACCCAGGGGAGAGGGCAGGACATATAACCCCTTTGATATTGTGTTTATCTCCTTCTTGTTATCTGTGTAACTGCCTCTCTGCTGAAGGAGATGATCATAAAGGAAGCATCCCATTATATATGCAAATAGAAAACAGTATAGGCTTTATATATTTAGCAAGAGCAGCCCCAGGGCTACTTGTGGCCTCAAGCTGTCCATTGTGTAGAGAGCTTGTATGATAAGGGCAAGTTAATGTAAGGAAGACAGCCTGCTGGAAACACAAGGCTTCCAACTGGTATTGCTTCCTCTTCTAGTTAAGGAGCATGACTTGGTACAGGGTCTGACTGACACGTGCTTTGCCACCAGATAGAGTAGAAAATATAGTAACACATTGAAACATCAATTCTACTAAAGATCACTTAGAGCGAACCCGAACCGCACTGTTCTGGTTCGTACCGAACATTATGGTGTTCGTACCCCGAACCCGAACATTTCACTGTATGTTCGGGTTGGAGTTCGAGGTTCGGCTATAAACCGAAAGTCTATAAACCGAAAGTCATTCGGTTTATAGACTTTCGGTTTATAGAATACATGTAATGCTATTGCTATTCTATAAACCGAAAGTCGTTTGGTTTATAGACTTTCGGCTTATGGAATACATGTAATGCTATTGGCTATCTATAAACCGAACTAGAGTCCCCATTCATAAGAATTTCTTATGAATGGGGACTCTAGTTCGGTTTATAGAAAGCCAATAGTATTACATGTATTCCATAAGCCGAAAGTCTATAAACCGAAAGACATTCTGTTTATAGACTTTCTTTTTATAGAATAGTAATAGCATTAAATGTATTCTATAAAACAAAAGTCTATAAACCGAATGTCTTTCGGTTTATAGACTTTCGGTTTATGGAATACATGTATTGCTATTCTATAAACCGAAATAGAGTCCCCATTCAAAAGAATAGGTCAATTGACCTATTCTTATGAATGGGGACTCTATTTCGGTTAATAGAATAGCAATATCATTACATGTATTACAACTGAGAGTCAAATAGAACCGTCAAGTTGTGTGCTTACAGCGCACTTTGAAAAATTCTAATAGTTTTAGGTGGTAAATAGTACATTTGCGTCTTGCGGTGCACTTCATATCTGAGAGTCAAATAGAACCGTCAAATACTGTGCTTACAGCGCACTTTGAAAAATTCTATTAGTTTTGGGTACTAAATAGTACATTTGCGTCTTGCGGTGCACTTCATATCTGAGAGTCCAATAGAACCGTCAAATACTGTGCTTACAGCGCACTTTGAAAAATTCTGGCTACCTCCTCCTCCTCCTCCTCCAGCGTCGCTTCCATCCCGCCACGGTCACCGCCTCCTCAACCTATGGGTCACTTAGTATAAACTGAAAGAGAATACCCTGCACTCCAACCCTCTCTCAAATGGATAATTCTGTTGATCCTCCTGGCAGCCATGCTTTAGATTTAGATTTATGTTCTTCCAATCTCGTGCTATTTTATGGCTCAGCTGTATTTTTAATTTGTATGTATTTTATGTTTTTTGAAGTTATTTGCCTCTCCATATTTGTTTGCAGGGCACTTGTCCTACTCTTACCCACATTTTAATTACTTTTGCAGCCCTCCAGCCCTTTCCAGGACTTTTTTTAGAGGCATTTTAGTGCCCAAAAGTTTGTGTCCCCATTGACTTCAATGGGGTTCGGGTTCGGCGTCAAGTTCGACCCGGAGTCTTTTCCGAAGTTCGGCCGAACTTGCCGAACCCGAACATCCAGGTGTCCGCTCAACTCTACACTTAAACAATGTATATGTCTGTAACTAAGGATAAGCAAAGTGTTCGTAAGTCTGTGAAGGTCCATTGCACATTGTTAAATTGTCCATTACAAAGTCCAGCAATTGTTGGTGCTTTCCCCTGTCAGTAACAAATATGACTAATACCATATTTTAGCCCACTTTTGGGAAATTATGAGAAATATTTTGGGCACTTCTCCTGCCCTAACCCTATTACCTGTCCAAGATAAAACACATATTAGAAATATTTAAAAATTGAAGAAATGAGTAGACATTTAAGCAGTTTCTGTGTATGCTGGGAAATATTTGGGATTATCTAGTGTTTGTATTTGTTTCTTGTCTTACTCTTACTCCCCCCCTAACAAAATCCATAAAGCACCCTAAAATAAATGGCCACAAGTCAAAACCTCATTTTGATTCATGCCTTCATTCAAAAATTATTTCAGGTTTGACTGTTGCTTTAAGTTGTGAACTTACCATTTTTATGGCTTTTAAGAGCTGTCACTCCGAGCTCTCTAAAGGATACACAATCAATGAGGATTCAGTTGTTCCTGTCTGCTTATAATGAAACGCAGGAAAACAAACCACAGCATGTCAAAATTACCCTCGTCTTTATAAGCTGTGGAGACGTGTGGGCCACATGCCATATCTGAATCTCCTAGCAACTCTCTGCATGCCTCTTTTACTTAACTAGCAGGTGGATGACATGGCAGAAAGTGTCCACAAACAGTATTGTACGTTTAGTGTAAATGGTATGTTATAAATAAAGACCCGCTATAACTTATTTAATGGATTGGTGTCCAACAGGTGGCCCTTAAGGATTTGTAGACAGTCCCCTTCCTAACTGAGAAGATATTAACTGCTCCCACCTCTCCTTACTTTCTGCATTTTATACAAAGCTTCAAATTAAAAAGTTGGACAACGCTGGAGTGCTAAGAATCCACTGCTTCTTTCATGCCCAATTATTACTTTACTTATTATATTTTGTACTCCTAGTGGGCCTTTTAGCAGATTTATCATCTTGGTTTTTTATTTTATTTTTTGTATTTTTATGTGCACTTATTGAATTAGATATAGAATGATTTAAAAGGGAAGTCCTGCTATTTTTATGTTGTTTTTGTTGTTGTTATGACCTTTTCATCTGCCTCTGACACTGTTACAATGTTTTTGATTTGTAATTTTTTGTTAAGTGGGCCACATGATCAGAAGTGTGTAAGTGGGCCACATGATCAGAAGTGTGTAAGTGGGCCACATGATCAGAAGTGTGTAAGTGGGCCACATGATCATATGTATGTATTGACCTACATTCAGTTGTTTTTTTGTTTGTTTTTTTACAGTAATGGGGATCTACAACTATAGAAAAATATTTGGTTAGTTTTTATATATTTTTTAAACTACACATTGTAGGGCGAATGGGCTGTTAAATCAGTTTGCTGTCAGATGTGTCACACGTTGGATGTCCCTGTTCTAATAGAACAGCTGGATTAATCAAGATCTCCGTTGCCTTTTTTACCAATTCAGAACTTGGAACCTTCCAACCTCCGCATTGTTTTTCTTGAGATCATGATGGGACTTGTGGTGTCAACATGACTCTTTTGCTAAAGTGTGTAGAGAATCACTAAACCTCACAGAGATAAATGATACAAAGTGATGTATTCCTCCCACTTTCAACAGAAATAGAAAACAATTTCTAGGCTGTTTACTGTGCTTTACTTTTTTTTTTCTTTGTTTCTTATCTCTGAATCTTGGGTTCTTATTAAACATACAGATTGGAAGATAATGTGCTCAATAGAATGTTAATGACACATTTCAAGAACCGTTGGCGTTGTTCTAGGAAACGCGTGAGACCGCACTTGGTACCTTTTCCCCTCTAAACATCGCAGATGATGAAGTACTAGTTAAAATTCACAGATGAGCGTTCTGTGTGTTTCCCATGCAGTGACGGATCACTGGCCAGCTCTGCGTTGCTGAAAGTCATTGCACTGTCCCCTAGTGATGGATAATTCTGTCCTGCAGCGGCTTCACCTGATCACTTCCAAACCCAACAATGAAACATTTTAGAGGTCACCAAAGTGAATGTCCAGTGCCGGTTCCTTGGATTCTCAGCCTCAAATTCAGGTAGCACTAAATCCAATTATTCTTATGGGGACTCTGTAACCTAAACATTGGTTAAATAATTTTTTACTGAGTTTTTCAAAAAATATGTTATAATATAACATTACCAAGATAATTAGTACATTTGAAATAATCAACATTATAACAGGACAACTGGGGAACATAAATAAAACAATTCTCCGGTTAAGAAAAGGCAACAAATATTTAGAATGAATCATAAAAAATGTAAAAAAAAAAAAAAAGGCAACATGAAACTAAATTTGTCATATCTCATATAAACAATGTATGCTACTTTGGAAGGCCAGGTTTATAAAGTAAATGTAGAAAACAAAAATATATAAATATCTATATATTTTGCTAGCAGACCTGTAAGCAAATTAAGAGAAAAGTGTGTTGAAATGTGTCTATGGTGTCCCTTGTTTGTCATCACGTGACTTGAAGTTCTATAATTTCCCACTGAAAGTACTTAATTGGCATATCAAGCCATAAGCTGATGTCATAAAGAGGGGACACCACAGACACATTTAGAACACATTTTACTCTTAATCTCTGCACTTGTGATAAAACAATCTATAGATTATCTTTGGGATTATTTGTCTACATTTACAGTATAATGTAGACACTTTCACATTTAATTATTACTATTTGCTTTTATCTTTTAATATATAATGTATATTCAGCAGCACTATACAATGGGCAGACAACCATAAAAATTACCAGGGACCCTATATCTATAGACACACTCAAGGACAAAACTGAATTAAGGCTTGTATAGTCTCACTGTCTATACAGTTTGCTACCTATATAAACATTAAGATCCCTTTGACATCATAATTTATTAAATAAAAACCAGCTCTTAATACACCCACATGCTATTTTAATTCTTGTGTATGGTCACTGTAACCTGAAATCATTGTGTCGGTGATATAACAAGCAGCTGTTGAATTGATGCATTATCATTTCCATCTTCCTTCCTTTGATATCCGCTTGAATCCCTAACACTGTCATCTCCTCTGGAGATCATGTGGTTGTGTCATTTTTTCAGTTAGACTAAAGAAAGAAAATATTACTCTGCTAACACTTTTACATACAGGCTGGTTATAAAAATGTGCATTTACAGGCAGACTACTAGAAAGTGAGACACTAGTGCTGAAAATAATTCACGTGATATAAACCTCAAAAAGCGACAGTCCCTCCACCAGTGGCACTCTTGGGACATACATTTTTATGCTGGCAATGACATGGTTGCCAAGCAACCCGGCAACCTCACATATTGATTGTCTTTAAAATCATTTGCATCTTTTTTCATATTTAATATAAATGTTATTTTTTTTAAAAAAAATCTTTTTATTTACTTAATCTGCACATAATTTGCCTTTGCAGCCACAGCACTAGATTGCACGCACACAACGTATTACAACTCCACTAAATCCTTAAGACTTGCTACAGCACCCACGTTGCACAATATTGCACCAACAGAACTTGCCACAGCGCCCACATTTCACCAACATAACTTATCACAGCACACACTACTTGCCACTGAACCCACAGAACTTGCCACTGCATCCACATTGCACCCACAGATTTAGCATGCACATATTTTGCACCCACAAAACTTGCCACTCAACCTACTTTACACACGCAAGACTTGCCATTGTACATATATTGCACCCAGAGAACTTGGCACTGCACCTATTTAGCATCCCAATGGACTTTTTAACTGCACCCACATACCACCCCACAGGTATTTCTTTTGCACCCATATAGCACCCTATAAGACATGTCACTGCTTCCACATTGCACCTCACAGGCCTTGTCACAGCATCCATACAGCACCACATTGGCCACTGCACAGATCTTGAACCCCATAGACCTTACAAGACTGTGAAGAAGAACTATTTGGCCCATCTAATCACCCATATTGCACCCCACTGCACCCATATTGCACACCACTGGCTATTGCATGGCCAGACCTTTAACTGCAGACCTCATTATCTATGGTTCCTAGTGATAGATGTTTGCGTGCTGCCCATGCCGAGTGTTGGGAGGTCATATGACCCGATGTAATGACTTCCGGTTATACTTGGGAAGTGCGTGTCAACCTCAGAAGAAGTCTGTGTGCCTTGGCAGAACACAACCATCGCTGCCTGCACCCTGATTACTGAGATCCAGGTCCCTGCAGCTCTTTGCGGAACCTGGATCTCTGCCTTATTATTGGAACTCTCTTTTGATGTCTGATTACAAGGTGACCTCATAAAAAATGGACATACATTCCAACAAATATGACATGTAGAATAGATCACATTTGATGCAAACACTTCATTGCTCCTATAATTCCACATTAATGGATGTATTGTAGACATGACTTCCACTTAGGGTATTTTACTGGCAGGCCAATGGGCAATCTTACATTGGCATATTAATGGATAAACTAACAGTGGCATTTTAATGGATAAACTTCCAGTGGCATATTAATGGATAAACTAACACTGGCATACTAATGGGCAAACTATCAGTGACATATTAATGGATAAACTAACACTGGTATATTAATGGATACATTAACACTTGCATATTAATGGATAAACTAAAAGTGGCATTTTAATGGATAAACTTCCTGTGGCATATTAATGGATAAACTAACACTGGCATATTAATGGGCAAACTATCAGTGACATATTAATGGATAAACTATTACTGGCATATTCATGGATACATTAACACTTGCAAATTAATGGATAAACTAACACTGGCATATTAATGGATAAACTAACACTGGTATATTAATGGACAAACTAACAGTTCCATATTAACATGCAAACTGGCTGTGGCATATTAATGGACAAACAGTGGCACATTTTAATGAGCAAACTAACAGTGGAATATTTTAATGGACAAACAGTGGCATATTTTAATGGGCATCTGGCTGGGGAATATTTTAATGGACAAACTGGCATGTTTAATGGAGAAATTGTGGCATATTTTAATGGGCAAAGTGACTGTGACATGTTAATTGATAACTGATTTTTGCTCATTTTAATTGGCAAAATGATGCTGTGACATCTTCTGTGGGGCAAAATAATATGTATTATGGAGCAAAGTGACACAGTGGTGTGTTCTGTGGGGCAAATTGACACTGTAGCATACCAAATCATGTGTGTGCACTATTATTACTAGACAATTGCTAAGTGCATGGCAAGTTCTATGGGTACTGTATGGTGCTCTGTTAAGTCCTTTAGGTGCAATGTGGGTGCAGATGAATGGAATAAAAACAAGAATTTTTCGTTAACATTTTTATTATAAAATTAAATGACTAATATATGAAAATAGTTGCATGCAATATTAAAAAGTTCATATAAGTATGAAAAGATAGAGAGGAATAGATATGTATAGATTTGTGATATGGGCATAAATATATATATATAGTTATTGTATTATACATTATTATAGATGAATGTGGCCCACTATCACCTTGAAGACTTTGCTAGACTATGTCTACCTGGATATTAGAGAGCACTTACACTATGTAGGCAGCAATTGGTTTGGGAGGGGGGAGGTGTATAGGGGCACAAGCAAATTCATGCCCAGGGTCCAATCAATATTAAAGATGGCTCTGAGTAGCAGAGTTGGAAATATTCTCCAATGCAGCTGAATGGAAGAATTTTTCCAACTCAGCTACTTTGGCCTCAAGTTTGAAATTCCTGTTTCAATTCCCTGCAATTCTCTCTTTATTGAGTAGACTCTTACGTTTTTGTAGAAAAAAGGCCTTAGGCCTGTTCTTGAATATTTCATTCTAAGGAAGTGCGTTTATTTCAAATGTGGTAGGCATCTCAACTAATTTCCATGTGTATATTTTACTTTTCGTGTAACCTTCAGTTTAGCTACTAGATTCATTGTAGTATATAATACATTTTTACATGAGATCTTCTTCATATTTTTTCTCTGGACCTGGGGTCCATTTATTTTCATACTTTGGTCAATATATTTTCCTCGCAGTGGGGTGGTAAAATAATGGTGTTGCTACACTTCTTGTTCTCACTGCTCTTTATTTCTTATAGTTGGTAACTGCAAACATGGACTGCAACTCAACTGTGACTAAGATATTTGTAAAAATCTAATTACCATGAAGTGTTTGTGTCCATAACAGGACCGAGAATACACATTGTATGGTTATACAGCTAGTTGTGTAAGCAAATGTGAGAAATGACCAATGTACATTAGAAACAGTGGCATCCCGAGGGGGGGGCAGGGGGGGCGGCCCGCCCCGGGTGCCACTGACTAGGGGGGTGCCACCGGTGCTGCCGGCACCCCCCGCGCTGCTTACCTTTTTTTTTCTTCTTTTTCAGGCGGCCGCATCCTCTGGATGCGACCGCCGGGTGGGGGAAAAAAAAAAAAAATCACAGCGACCGATGTGACGATACGTCACATCCGGCGACTGTGTTTCCCTCCTCCGTGCAGGAGGGAAGAGAAGACTGCACGGAGGAGTCGTCCATCCGGGAGAAGCAGCGATTTGGTAAGTGATGGGGGGGGGGGGGGGGGGAGCAGTGGCACAATATTACAGGCATCTGGCTGGCACTGTATTACTGGGTTCTGGCTGGCACTGTATTACTTGGCATCTGGCTGGCACAATATTACAGGCATCTGGCTGGCACTATATTACTGGGTTCTGGCTGGCACAATATTACTGGGTTCTGGCTGGCACTGTATTACTTGGCATCTGGCTGGCACTATATTACTGGGCATCTGGCTGGCACTGTATTACTGGGCATCTGGTTGGCACTTTATTACTTGGCATCTGGCTGGCACTATATTACAGGCATCTGGCTGGCACTATATTACTGGGTTCTGGCTGGCACAATATTACTGGGTTCTGGCTGGCACTGTATTACTTGGCATCTGGCTGGCACTATATTACTTGGCATCTGGCTGGCACTGTATTACTGGGCATCTGGCTGGCACTATATTACTGGGTTCTGACTGGCACTATATTACTTGGCATCTGGCTGGCACTATATTACTTGGCATCTGGCTGGCACTATATTACAGGCATCTGGCTGGCACTATATTACAGGCATCTGGCTGGCACTATATTACTTGGAATCTGGCTGGCACTATATTACAGGCATCTGGCTGGCACTATACTACTTGGCATCTGGCTTGCACTATATTGGCATCTGGCTGGCACTATATTACTTGGCATCTGGCTGGCACTATATTACAGGCATCTGGCTGGCACTATATTACAGGCATCTGGCTGGCACTATATTACTTGGCATCTGGCTGGCACAATATTACTGGGCATCTGGCTGGCACTATATTACTTGGCATCTGGCTGGCACAATATTCCTGGGCATATGACTGTTACAATATTCCTGGGCACTGAGTGGCACACTATTACTGGGCACTGACTGGCACACTATTACTGGGCACTGACTGGCACACTATTACTGGGCTCTGACTGGCACAATATTCCTGGGCATCTGACTGGCACAATATTCCTGGGCATCTGACTGGCACAATATTCCTGGGCATATGACTGGCATAATATTCCTGGGCTTCTGGCTGGCATAATATTCGTGGGCACTGACTGGCACAAAATTACTTGGCATCTGACTGGCATAATATTCCTGGGCACTGACTGGCACAATATTACTGGGCATCTGACTGGCACAATATTCCTGGGCTCTGAGTGGCACACTATTACTGGACTCTGAGTGGCACAATATTCCTGGGCACTGACTTGTACACTATTACTGGACACTGACTGGCACACTATTACTGGGCTCTGACTGGCACTATATTCCTGGGCTCTGACTGGCACAATATTCCTGGTATCTGACTGTTACAATATTCCTGGGCACTGAGTGGCACACTATTACTGGGCACTGACTGGCACACTATTACTGGGCACTGACTGGCACACTATTACTGGGCTCTGACTGGCACAATATTCCTGGGCATCTGACTGGCACAATATTCCTGGGCATCTGACTGGCACAATATTCCTGGGCATATGACTGGCATAATATTCCTGGGCTTCTGGCTGGCATAATATTCGTGGGCACTGACTGGCACAAAATTACTTGGCATCTGACTGGCATAATATTCCTGGGCACTGACTGGCACAATATTACTGGGCATCTGACTGGCACAATATTTCTGGACTCTGAGTGGCACACTATTACTGGGCTCTGAGTGGCACAATATTCCTGGGCACTGACTTGCACACTATTACTGGGCACTGACTGGCACACTATTACTGGGCTCTGACTGGCACTATATTCCTGGGCTCTGACTAGCACAATATTCCTGGTATCTGACTGGCACAATATTCCTGGTATCTGACTGGCACAATATTACTGGGTTCTGAGTGGCACACTATTACTGGGCTCTGAGTGGCACATTATTACTGGGCTCTGAGTGGCACACTATTACTGGGCTTTGACTGGCACTATATTACTGGGTTCTGAGTGGCACACTATTACTGGGCTCTGAGTGGCACACTATTACTGGGCTCTGAGTGGCACACTATTACTGGGCTTTGACTGGCACTATATTACTGGGTTCTGAGTGGCACTATATTACTGGGCTTTGACTGGCACACTATTACTGGGCTCTGAGTGGCACACTATTACTGGGCTCTGACTGGCACTTACTGGGCTCTGACTGGCACTTACTGGGCTCTGAGTGGCACAATATTACTGGTATCTGACTGGCACAATATTACTGGTATCTGACTGGCACACTATTCCTGGTATCTATAATTGTACAATTTTCAAACATTGAAAAAATTGTGGGTGTTTTCTTGCATTTATATTATGGGGGGGGGGGGGGGGGGGCGCCACACTCAGGGTCCGCCCCGGGTGCCAAATGCTCTAGGTACGCCCCTGATTAGAAATATATACATTTTCCTAATTATGTAATCATCCACCTTCTATCCACCTGAAAATACAAATATCTCATGCTGCAAGTTTTGTTCAGAATTTCTTGTAAATACAAAGCAGTTTTAATAAACGCATTATAACCTCACATAAAACCATGTTTGTATGTTCTTTACCTAAATGGTTATACATTTATCTTCCAGGATTTTTTATTTTTGGGAAATGGGAAGGCCTACTGCTTATGCTGTATTTCTGGCATTGGTTTAAGTGTATGATTACACTGAGTTATGTTCTAATAATTATCAGTTCATCCACAATACTATTATATTTATTTTTATAGCATTCATGTCAAAAGTTCAATTTTTTTTTAATAATCGATGACAAAGGACATCCTTGCCTTGTTCTTTGTTATATATATATTTTGGCTTTATTAAAAATGTATATAGCGCTTTATTATTAACAGAAATTTATACTGCAACTATTGTTATTCCCACTTATTTGTAAACTCATATTTTATAAAAAATTTCTACAAATCCAAAATAAAAATGTATCTAAAAAATATGTATTTAAGCAGAAACATTAAAGCAGAGCTTTTACTATATTGCTCATAACCCCAAATGGTCCATAATACTTAATTACAATTCAAATCATCAAAGGACTTTGTTACATATGGCCAATTTAAAATCATAGGTATTTTATTAAAATGGACTTCTCCTAGGTAAACTTTCTATTTAGAAATATGGCACAAAAGGCTTTCTATTGAGTAAGGCACTCCTTTCTTCGCCAAACCAGTATTTGGGATGGTTGGAGCTAAGTGGGTTTGGCCAAAGATGAATTAATATGTGCTCTAGATGGATGAGTTGTGAGCTTCCTTATTCCTAATAGCAGGGCTTGACAAATTAAATTTAGTTTTAGGAGCCAGCAAAATTTTTTAGGAGCCAGACAATGGCACATCATGAAAACATACATACACAGAGACATTCACATGCCCACACTTCACATACATAGTAGCATACATACACACAACTCATAGACATCCAGTCAGTCACATACACAGCCAGTTACATACACACACACACACACCAGTCAGCAAGTTGGTTTTTTTTTTAAGAGAAACTTAATTCCATTCCATTAATTCCATGTGTCACACACACCACATGGACAGCCAGTTACATACATACATATACACACACACATACACACCCATCACATACACAGCCAGTCACATACACACACCCATCACATACACAGCCAGTTACATACATACACACACATACACAGCCAGTCACACACACACCCCCCACATAAACAGCCAGTTACATACATACATACATACACAAACACACAACACATATACAGCCAGTTACATGCCAGTCAGCAGTTTTATTTTTTATTTTTTGTTTTTAAGAGACCATAAATATCTTAATGTTACCTCATTAGGGGAGGGGGACATTTCTGCTGCAGCCAGATCTTCATTCATTTTCCGTCTGACTGCCGGTTGTCACGTGATATCTTGGCACTCAGACACTAGAGCGCAACTTGCTTTAGTGTCTGAGTGCCGAGATATCACGTGACAACCGGCATTCAGATGAAAGATGAATGAAGATGCGCTAGAAGAAAAATGGATTACACTAGCAAGGGGGGAGTGAAGCTGACAGCACCCGGGTGCCGGGTCTAATTTCCAGGTAGCCATGGCGAACTGGCGCCCAAGGTTTGTCGAGCCCTGCTAATAGTATTTAGGGACCAATAAGAGCTCAGTGGGTTTGGCTAGAAGTTAATATTGGGTGCTCCAGCAGGATAAGAGTTTTGAAGACGTTTTCAAGCTCACATTTTGGCACCATTTTTTTCCCTAATATATTCACAAATACTCACAATACAATCACTGATATTAGTAATTGTTCTATATATCTCACAATAGTTCTCACAATTGTTATGTATTTCTCCCCATGGGTGTCCTATGGGAAGGACATAGGGTTGCCACCTTTTCTTCAAAAAAAATACTGGCCTTGGAACTGTCTCCATAGACTTAACCTTGGCCTGATGCCAATTTTTTACCGGCCTGCCGGTAAATAACCAGCCAGGTGACAACCCTAGAGGGACAAGAGGGGTATTTGCCAACCTCAAGAATCCAAAATGCTTGGGACCATAAGTATTTTGAATAATGGATAATTTTCACTAGTAATATATATTAACCCCTGAGTTCTATGCTGCATTTGATGTGCAATGAAGACCAGAATACCATTATTTTTGTCATAAGTTTTCTTAACTGTGATTTCTTTCTTCGTGTTCAGTACACCCACACAAATTATATATCATTTTTCAAAGGACAGATGGGGCTTTCTTTTGATACTATTATTTTCATTATATGATATAATTTACTATAAAAAAAAAACTTTTTCTAACTTTGACCTGGTTTTTTTTTTACACAGTTACAAATTGTAAAAAAGAACCCATCTATATAGTTTCTAATATTTGTCCTGAGTTTTTAAATACCAATGTTTCCATGTTTTTATAGGGCAATAACCGATAATAGAGTTTTTTTTTGTTTCCTAACCATTTTCTCCTACAGTGACCTTTTGACCCCAACCTTAACCCTAAATTTAACCCTAAACCTAAATCTACCTCACCCCTTAATCTAACCCTTATACTATCCCTAATTCTAACCCTAAGCCACCTTTAACCCTAAACCTAATTGTCACCCTAACTTTAATTGTAATATGTATACATACATCTAAATGCACACACACCCACCAGCTGAAGAAGTTCCATACGAAACGCGTCCTGAAGGGTGTCCTTTTGTTATTGTGTATGTGCAAATAGTGTATACATTGTATGCCTATTTCTAGTTACCTGGCCAGGTCAACAGCACTTTATTAGCAGTGGGTAAGATTTTATTTACTATTTTAACCTATTGTTTTCTTTTTTGTATTTTTATTTACATATTCAGACTTTGTATTTATCCTGTCTTTATGTGTATGTGACCACCTACTTATATTTGTTTCCAGTAGTACTGGACCCTTATTTGGTCTTTTTACTTATATATATATTTTTATTTTTGTGATCTGTAATAAATATCCTATTTTCTATAATCATTTGTCTTGTTGTCTCTGGGGTATATTCTAGCGCTGTCTCTTCCTTTTTTAACTTTATACATCTAAATGCGTTAATGGGTTAAAGCCTCTCAGCGCTTATGAAATATAGTAGTACCAATGCAAATACAGTAAATAAATCACTTTTACTGTGATGTATTTGTGATGTGAGACATGGTTGGGAACCTGCTGTTGGCACGTCAGGCCTGTACATGTGTCCTTTGTGGGCATGGGGGAATCTGAGCATGCATGGAAAGGCTGTCTCACAGCTTTAGTGTTCTTGCATTCTGACAGACGTGTGTGTGGAATTTGTAACTTATTTTTTGATCACTTTGGAAAACTGATTTTTAGATAAGGGATACTCAAACTGTATGTGAAATCAACAAAATGATTTGCAGTTTTTTTTTTAGTATGCCTGTAGTAATTCGTCTTTTATTGCTGACGGATACCCACAATTCCTAAATCCCGGTCATGTCAGTTTATCTAACCACTAAAATAATATTTATGTATGAGTTGGTCTGTAGTGTTAGAGATCTGTGGTGCTTGGATGACATTCTGTGTGCAGGTGTGTATGCATTCATTAGACAGAAGTGTATTTCATCCCTGATACATGGTTGCATAATATGTTATACGGGATTGTTTGATAATTACAGTTTCATTAATTAATATCTGTATTTATGTTCCTGTTCACTCTATGAGGGATTTAGAGATCATGACTAATATACGCAGTTACCCATTAAGGGCTTATTGTCTTCAATGGTCTTGTACATCAATGGACTGTATTCTTTTACATCTGTGTCTGCTGGTAGAGCATCGCTCTACAACGCAGTACGATTTACCTGCCCACGCCTCCTTTCCCCGGAGCCTTTGTTGTCTGTCTTGCTGATTTTTTTTTCTTCTCCCCCCCCCCCCACTCCATCATTCCCCCTCCCACCCCCTTTTTTTTATTTTATGGGAAGTAATTTGATTTTATTAATAGCTTTCTGTCGCAGATTTGGGTATCCGGCCGGATAGCTGCCGCACTGTCTGTGTTTCGCTTCTCTCCGCTTATTTTTCTCTTGTTAAAGTCATCAAACGCTTGACAGCTGCATAACTCTTTTTAAAGCATTCCTACACTGACAGGTATTACCGATATTCGTCATTTGACTTACAGTAAGTGACAGCTGGAATTAGTTTTATGCAGCAGTGGAAGCTGTCTCTGAGGTAGCAAGTCCAGTCAAATTTGTATTGTATTTCTTTAATGTGCAGTCTCTTCCAAGTGGATATTAAAGGCAGTGGGCAACTGGGAGAAGCTGTAGACAGAGCACATAATGCTGAGAGGTGTCTTGTTAAACTTCCTTTTCCATTTGTTGTGTTTGTTTTCCGATTGGTTATTTATTCACTCTCTGCTTTGAAGAACCTTCTGAATATTAAGTGCCAGGCAGTAGCGAGGAAGCTTTGCTTGTGTACACAGCAGACTTGTACATTGATGGAAATCACTACCCAATATATACCCTCATCTATATCAGCCTTCCCTGCTGCCAGAACAGTATACTCAGCTCTGTGCAAAATGATGCAACAGAGATATATCCATCAGTTCCTCTTAAAGTATATACAATCTCCTCAGTCTATAGAGGTGCTGACCCCCCAGTCACATGTAGAAATGACATGTCACTTTATGGACATTAACATTATATCCGTACCTTGTGCTTCCAAATAGATAACAAAAATCTTATTAGTAATTTAAAAATAATGTGTTTAGCCTGTCTGTTAGCACACAGGTAAGAACTACAAATATATTCTCTATATTCACCTCTCCCCTTATGGCACCAGCATCCCACAATGCTTAGCATGTGTTCGTACTTGAGGCATTGTGGATGGCCATTGTCACCACTCGAGGCAGCACACATGTGCAGCCATCTCCAGTGGTTCCCAAATTAGAGGTTTTGGTGGCCATCTTGGAGAAGGCAGAAGTAAACTTTTTTAAGCTATGCATTTTTTGGTAATTTTGCCAACACAAGGGAAAAGCCAAACTTTTAGACACAGCTGAAGTTGATCTGATTATGCAGAGTTCTTGTGGTTGACAGATTTGCTTAAACAAAGGAGTTAAAACTGTACAGCATTTTCAACATCGGTCTTGAACAAGTACATTTTTTCGGTCCAGAGGTACTCCCATACTTGTGAGTAGTGTCCCCATCAGCTATTTAATTCCCCTTTATGGACTGGGAGTCCTGGATCAGAATAAATAATGTCACAAGCACAATTTGTTCCCGCAGTCAAGGGGGAATAGCAAACCATTTTTAAGGTCACGAGGTCTCACAAAAATAATCTTGAGCAATGCTAGAAAAAAATGGAAAGAAATATAACGTAAAATTAGAGGAGACAGATTGGTTTAATGTAAAGCATTGGGTCAGCGGCAGGGGAGCTGTGAGTTAAGTGCTTGTGGTATCTCTTACAAACATGGCAACATTAAGGGTCTATTTAAACAATCATCTCCCCCTTGATCCTTTCTAGTTCACATTAAGGTATCATGTCCTTTCCCCCAATACTTTCCCCCTCGGATACCTTTTTAATGTTATCCGGGCTCCCTCCCCCTTTCCCAAGCACACTCCACAGCAGTTGGCAAAATGTGTTAAATTAATTCAGTGGCAATTAGCAGATTTATGAGAGAGTCCCAATGTTATCCCTTAATTGGAGAGCATAAAACTGCAAAGCGAGTATGTGCTGGTTTCTCTTTGTGTAATAGGCAATCTGTCTTTGCCAAGGTGTGATGGATGGAGTGGTATCATGCCCTTGCTTTGCTTTATATTGGCTGTCAGCTCTTAACTGGGACTGAAGTATCAGGGTAACAAAAATTGATATAATGACTTAATGCGCCTTATTCTCTATGAGCTACATCAGTTTAGAGCACTTCAGAGAGAAAAATGTGTGCAAAATATCAGAGGCTCATTTATCAAACTGTATTCATTAACATACAGCTTGGTGCTGGCACAGCTCTCAGTGAGAGGAGGAAGCCGCTGCAGAGTACAATTCATTGTAGGCCTCATATTTCTTTGATGAAAGGAGCCATCTAATACAAAGGAAATAATGCAAGATCCTTCTTTTTTTTTCCATCTGCCGGCGCCCACCCCACCCGTCGCTGAATTGTGTCAAGTTTATTTTGGTTTGTTTTGTGTAATTAGTCCAGCATCAGGTTCTGCAATTAGAAGCACTTGTTTCATGCGTTTCAATCAGACGAGGGAAGCGGCACTTAACTATTAAATGTTTGCATTGTTGTAGACTGCACTGCCCATTATGCTCAGCATGCCATCATCCCCTATTCACTTCAGCGGGAATGACAAAGGTCAGTCATTCTGGCAACACAAGCTCTATAGCGTGTGCTAGATACATGGATATCAAAAGTATGCATGTAACAGGGGTAAGAGGGGGAGGAGCCTAAAGAGGCAGGGTTACATGATGCAATGTTACCCTGCTAGACTGAACTCCAACTTTCCTGGAACAATACTTTACCGTTTAGACTGTGGATGCCTCACAGACATACATTTGTATAGACATAATGCTACCTGTGCATAAAGAGCAGGCAAACTAGGACAGACAAGACCCCAAAAAATAACTACTGTCCCAGAAAATCCAGGCCTGTTGGCAAATATGGTATTTACATAAGTTGTATATATCTTTACATGTATGTGTGTCTTACTCTATATATTTAAAGGGACACATCACCTAAACGTTGTTTATACTGTGAATATAGAGAATGAAGAATGGCTGAATGACAGGATGTCCTGTCCTTCAACCAATCATTGCATAACATTCAGTTGCATATTTACCTAACTCTGATGTGTATTAACCCACTCTTGGCCGCGTTTGTGTGTGCTGTAAAAATAACTTTAAAAAAATCAGTCTAAGAACTTTCACCCACATTTGGCTATTCTGCACTATTTTAACGCTAAAGAAGGGGTTAAACCTACAGTGTCATAGCTGAATTTAACTTAACGTTCATCATATTTGCCATGTTATTTTGGGGGCTAACCTACCAAAATCTGCTTTCGATTAAAGGGGTTGATGGTTGCCACAAAAAATGGCAACAAATCAGAGACTGACAACTGTCAGGCTTGATACTTGTTATTATTATAGTGTTGGAGAGGTGCTAGGGGAATGAGCACTATGTAAATATGTTACTATATATATATTACAAATCTACAGAACTGTTTAGAACTGTTAGAAGACGACATATAGTGGAAAGCTGTGCCAAGTAATGTTGTTTTTTAGGTTGTGGGCTCCTTTTAAAATTGTTGTTCTAAAGATAGCATTAAGAACATTATCCTTATTACAAAAATTGTCCACATTCTACATTAGTTATAAAGTATAATTCAACTAATTAAACGTGATGCAGAAGAGATCAAAGAATTGTCTTATGATCTAAAATGCCACATGTATATAAGTTGTTAACACACGTTGCTTATTAAACAATTTTTTCCCCAAGTTAAATAATTCTTTCTGTTTGTGCATAAATCATGAACTCACACCACATCACTTAATTAATATTCCTTATATTACTACAGTAAAAGTTTTGCGTTTTCTTAAAATAATTTTCTTGGAACTGTGTTCTATGGCTTTTACTGTAGAAGCTCAAGTGAAAAGGACAGTAACCCTAGTGTGGGGAAATATGACCAGGGTCCTTATGCTATTAACATGCTGGGAGACAGAGAGGGAACAGTATCCCACAGATGTGAGGCAGAGGGGCCTAAGTCCACTTCTGCGACTAGACCACCAGCAGGTGTGTCACAGCAGCCATTTTTTACCAGTCACATACAGTTTGAGTTTCCCTTAACTGAAGATCCAAAATTACCCCAAATCAGAATTTCTGTTTTGGAAATGGGTCAGTTCAGATAAGATATACTTCCGTTATGATGCTCCTTTGCTCCACCCTCCTGCGTGCCATACATTAGAAGCAGGCACTCATGGGAAATGGAGACAGGAGGGAGGGACTGTCAAGCTAAAACTTATATGTGGCTTGTAAGAAAGGTGGCAACTCCAAACCTCCTTTCCCCGGGAAGGCAAATACGGAGCAGCAATCATGGGCACTCCTGGTGCCTGGATTGCAAGAGTTACCATGATGCTCAGCCAGCTCTCCTGGACATACACATTTTAATGTGCACCATGCACAGATGACACTAATGGACAGCCCGCATAAACAGCCCCCATAAATGTGACATCATAGTCATTACTATTTGCAACTATGGGGGCATGTAAAAACACGGCGTATGTGCAGATTGTGCCAAATCATCGTGTGCGTCAATTGTAAAAAGCAAACTCATGGTAATCTGCATTATCTGCGCCAAAACTGGTGCCATCGGCGTGTCAATATGTAAAGCAGACTCACGGGACTGCGTTATCTACGCCGAATGCGTATATTTAGGTTGTGTCAGCGCTCATTTGATGGGGGTCATTCTCTCCAACACAGCAAAGTGTCGGGAGTTATAAAAAATCCTAAATCGCTTTTATAAATACCAAACTGCAATTGTGCTTTTTTTTTATAAAACTCCCAACACTTTGTAGTGCAGGAGTTTTTAGACTTGCACCCCAAATTGTGTTCAAGATCACTACTTTAGAGATAAAACCTGAATCTAAGTGAAGGTCAGCCGTCTTTCTGTGAGTCACCTGGCACTATAAATGGTAAGACAAGCCTTCAGAAGGTGACAATATTCTGGTTGCCTAACTACTCTGGATCCAGTCAGATAACAAGGCGACATATCTTAACTGGAAAGGTGAGATTGAGAGTCATCCTCTAGCAAAGCTGTCTCGTAAGATCTGACAAGAGTCACTTGTCTACGCAAGTGGAATATCCGCTGTCCTCATAAACTTAGTGAATAGGACAGGAGTAAAGATAACTCAAACAGCTGTACTTGGTGGAGGTTTATAACAAATGTTTTTATTCTATTGCAGAGTCCACATCACTGTGGTAATGCAAAAGGCATGATATATAACTGGAATGGAAAAATGTGCAAAAATAAATTGCCCTCCATTCAAAGCATTAAATGTTTACTTGATTGTATTCCCTTTATACTGACATGTTACTGCCCACAACAGTGGATTCTCAAACATTTAATTACTTTAGCTTGCCTTAATTTTGTTCTATATGCCTTACAATTTTTGCTGAACATGGGGTAATTTATATGTAAAAAAAAGTCTGTGTTCCATACAAGTGGTAATTTGTCGGCTTTTATCACAGAAACCTACTGCTGTAAGCCACCCTACCTGCAAGGGCAATTAGAATATTACTTTATATTCCTGTGTGTGACAACCTGTGGCTGCAGAGATAGACTTGGTAGAGACCTATAGTTCTCTCCACATCATGACGGAGGAGCACTCACTGGACTTTTTAAAAATATTTTTTATTTATAAGTCCCATGAATGCTCCTGCTTTTTCTAGTTTATATTCATGGTTTTTGAATATGCACCAATGCCACTGTTTTTACTATTAGGTGTGCCTCTCATTTTCTATAAATAATACACTCTTTAATACCTTCGTGACAAAGGACGTGTCAGGCACGTCCAACTGGCAACCCCGTTGCTGAAAACGGACATACCTGACCCGTCCTGCGGTGGAATGAGCGGTTTTCTATATCAATGATCACGAAAACCGCTCTGACAGTGCTACTCTATTGCCTCAATAGGAAGCACCGAAATTCCGGCTCTGGGGCACCCACTATCACTCCTTGGAGCGATTGTGGGCGCCATTTTACAGGAGCAGCATCCTCCTGCAATATGTCTGTGCCCTCTTGTGGTTTGAGCTTCGTAAGTGAAAAAAAAATCACTTCCGACTCTCTTGAATCTGTTGCTTGACTGCCGCTAGAGGCAGTCATTAACATTGCAATGAAAACAAAAAGACTTACTTAGCTAAAATCTAGGGTTAGAGTTAGAATAGTTGTTAGGGTTACAATTAAATTAGGGTTAGCATAAGGGATAGGGTTACAATCAAATTAAAATATATTAATGGTTGGCATAAGGGTTAGAGTTGGGATTCAATTTAGGGTTCGGGTTGGGGTCAAAAGGTCAATGTAGGGAAAAAACAAAAACCGCTATTTTTGGTTTTTTTTCCCTATAACTTGCAAAAAACTGCAGAAAAACATGGAAACAAGCATATTTCTGAACTCAGGACAACATCTAAACTATTTAGATGGGGACTTTTTTAATGATTGTATTTTTTAGGTCAAAATTAGAAAAAGTGTTTTTTGTTTATTTTTTCATCATATTTTATGATTGTTTTTGTAGTAAATTATAAGATATGATGAACATAATAGTATCTAATGAAACCTCCGTGCTTCCTGTTTCGCTCCCTGTGCGGGGAAGTTCCGACAGGTCATGTGATCCGGTGCTCTGACGTCAGACACGCGCTGGGTCACGTGACCTCACTGCACACACCGTGGGGAGCCGATCAGGCAGCATGAAGGACACCATGCTGCCTGCCACTAGCCTCCAGGGACAAGGTAAGTCCTGGGGGTATTGGGGCATGTATTTGGGATGATGGGGACATGTAATGGGGGTGATGGTGACATGTATTGGGGTGATGGGGGCATGTAATGGGGGTGATGTGGGTGATGGAGGCATGTAAACGGGGTGATGGAGGTATGTGATGGGTTAATGAGGAGCATGTGATGCGGACATGTTATGGGGGCATGTAATGTGTATGTAATGGGGCATGTAATGGGGTTATGCAACATGTCTTGGGTGTGCAACGTGGGGGGGGAGGGGGGGGTTGCCCAAATTTTGTCTGCCTAGGGCAGCACAAAACCAAGATACTCAACTGGCGTTAGTATACAATTATTTCCAGGGCTGGTTTATATTCCCAGCCCGGCACTGGGTGGACGCAAATTAATCTTTGCCTAGGGCCCTGCCAACCTGTTTCTAAAAATATCCCAAGCCACTATTTGTCCACCATCTGCCCCTGGATCATATTAAGGAACCTAGGGTGTTTAATGTAATTCTGCTTTTTGCCACATGGGGCAGCCAGGTAATAACCTGGCCATACTTTCTAATTTTATTGACATTCTATGTAGTCTTATTTAAGTGCTGGTATGTCATGCCTGTAAATGTATAAGTGTCTTTGTGAGAATGTTGAAAATGTTTGGATTGTCTTGCCCCCCAGCCTGCCCATACTTTTTACTGTACTATCAGCATATCACAGCACAGGTGCTGTCATACCAGCATACTTTGATTAGGTGTGTGTACCTCTAGGCCACTGTTGGGATGCTTCTAAAGCATTCATCATCATTTGTGTTGTGACATCAAAGCCTATGTTAAATTCTACATATCACTTGTTTAATCCCTTTATATAAAGATTACATGATTTTGAAATACAGATCTCATTTAACATGGCTTTACTGCCAATAAGGTCACTCTAATGTATTATGAGTCACTGCTACTTGTGTAATAGTAAATGGGTTTAACAGCGGAGTGAGACCATTTTAGTTCATGTTGTTTTGGCATGGAAGAGCCCACTAAATACTCAAAGCAGATCTGTGCTAGCAAGCCCATGTGAATTTGACACTAAATAATGTTTAAACTGCCTCCCCTCACTAAAAAAAAAGAATATTCCCGAAGTATAGAAGAAGAGAGAGAGGTGGTGTGACTTTTCTGTGAATTATGGACTGCTGAGCACAGCACAGGATAAGGACATCATTACACTCTCATGACAGATAAGCTTGCACTGTTCGAGTGTAAACTCATTTGTCTTCCTCTGACCTTTAAATAGTACTGTACTATTGTGCCGGATTTAAATCAATAATTTTGTCAAAACAAAATATACAACAAGCTTTTTCTCCTTCACACCACAATCCTACAAGGGAGGGAGCAATTCTCCCCCCAAAATGTAATATAACCCAGGGACAGCTTCATTACTTGGAGTTTAGTTTAACCATTTTGTTTTACTGCCGCTCATTCAGTAGGAATTGTACTTGCTGCAATTACATATTTAGTAAATAACTAGGTTTTTAAATAGTGTTTAACTGTATATTAATGGTACTTTTGCTTATAATTGTGGACAGTAACCAAGACTAACAGATCATTTTATAGAAATCTACTAACAGTGGTTCTAATAATCAGGCCCTTGGAAACCTTTATATAGCAAAGTCTAAAATATCCCAAAGTTCCTGGACAATAAGGTGCTTGCATTTCATTGCCATTGGGCTTGTACCAGGATTAAATGGACTGTATCACCTGAACCTGTCTTTACCGTGCACGTAGTGCATAAAAAATGAGCTATACATGTATTAGTAAAATTGCAAGCACATGCCTAAATTAGGGGAAATGTGTTTTAAATGTGTCTGTGGAGTCTCCTACGTATGACATCACCTGTGCAATGGTATGCATTTCCCACTGAAAATCAGTATATTTGCTTATCATGCCACAGGTGATGTCATAAGCAGGAGGACACATTTAAAAAACATTGTTCTCCTAAATAAGTCATTTATTATGCTCTACATACTTCAAAAACAATGTTTAGGTGATACAGTCCCCCATTACCCCCCAGAAACAGTTATGTTTGGCCTTTAAACTGTCATTGGGAAGCAGCCAGACAGACACACACATCATACACCCGAGTATTTCTCCAGAGCCACGGGTATCCCGCTCCTGGAAGCTGCAGCAGCAATACAATAGGATAAATGGTTGCAAAGAATACTCAAAAGGAGACTGGAACAAATAAAATGTTCTTCTTTATTTCTTGAAGTCAAATGTAGAAACAAACATACATAGGTTTTGGGGGTAGTATACTGTGGGGGGCATCACAGGTTTTCAGAAAAAGTTGAAAACTAATAAAAACCTCCTCAAACTCTAATATACGTATAAGAAATATGCCACTTATCCACTTATGGATGTGCAGGCATCCTTTTACTAGTGTATAGGTTTCAGCTATAGTGGCCTGACCCTGAGAATATGTCCATTTGCCCTGAGACAGGGGTCAAATAAACCATAAGAATTTTTTCCCAAACATTGTCATAACAATAAGCAATGGATGTTCAGGTATAAAGGACACAGATAGAGAGTTATCTATCATGGAAATTATAGTAAAAAGTACTCTAATGACTAGTAATTCTTAATAGTAGGAAATGTATCTTGTCTTTTTTCCCCTTTAAAATGATATATTGAACTTGGGTCCTTTAGGAGTTGGTAAGTGGGTCTATCCATTTCACTCAGTCCTGAATGACATCTGTGGGGTAAAATAGAAAAAATTCTCTACAATACAAACTACTAAATCACTCTCTGGAGATTCATTTTAGAACTGGTCTTTCAATGAAGGCAATTGTTAACCCATTCCTGCTTGCAGGACGTTCTATGCCGTCCTATTCTACAGTGCCCAAAAGCCTGTAGAACGGCATAGAACGTCCTGACTTCTAAAGCTCATCACAGCCCCCTGCAGGTTCCTACAGCCTGGTCCCCACTTTGAGTGGCCTCAGTCTGACATGCATAATGTAGCTGATGCTTAAAGTGAGCGCTGGCTACATTTTCAGGGTTCAGGTACGCCTCTGTGATGTCACGTGTCATCTCACAGTATTTTCGCAGGGACCCAAAGAGCATGTAAATACCCCCATCGGTTCTATTATGTGTCCCTGGTGCAATAAGTTGCTGATTTGGCCCTTCAGGACCACAGCCCCATCAGGTGGGGAAGCGTTACATTGTAATGATTTTGATTCCATAAGGAGAGCGGATTACTGCAATGTCAGAATTTGATAAGCTCTCTAATGTTCATGTGATACATGTAGATTAACAAGTACACACCATTTTATTCACTTACAAGGGCCGCTCTACTGCTATAAAAGAAGCACAAATAAAAAAAGAAAAAGTTAGTGGCTCTTTATTAGTGGTCAGGCATGTATATTCTACTACAGTTACAATTTAATGTAGAATCAACTTTATGTTCTCTGGGGTTCATATTATTAAACAGTACCTAAATGTAACAAACATATATAAACATATATACATACCAACATGTTTAATAAACAAGTTTAAACCCTGCAGCAACATTTCAATGGTTTCCACAAATCCACAGAACCTCTCAGTATACATAATTACCATTGTATATTCATATTGTAGAATATGAAGAATTCTGTTGAAGAGGTGCAGTGTTTTTCAATTGGTCGCCTATTCGAGTACACCTTACACCGGCAGACACTAATAAATGTCATGTTTTTGTCTGGTTGGATTCATGCCTTTTGTCAGCCCACGTGATACATAGGAGCTAGGTGCGTTATCTGCCAAGCTGTAGCCGCGGAATTAGGAGGAGAGATCCATGTCCCATCTGTGAGCAGGTTAAACACAGCAGTACAAGAGCACTTACCATACAGTGGCATAATGAGTCCTTTCTGCTTAGCATGGATCCCTGTGATATACAACTTGCAATTAAGCATGGCTTGGTGATCCGGTGATTAATGTCGAAACGACTCCTGAAGGAGCCGCACAGACCTCCCCACCACATACTTCATGCTGTTTACAGCTGGGTCCCGATTAACTGTAAGAATCAAAGGGCCATTTACAATTCAGTAACCTTTATGACGGCAAACTCTTCAATCAGCATTTTATTTCCTTTGTAACACATTTAGTCATCTACAAATGTCAGAGTGAAATAGGGATATGAAATATTTAGGAATGGCAGGTGGAAAGGGCTGGCTGGTAAAAATGTTAACCCCCTTCTCAGCTGGCTAGCAGTGAAAGGGTTAATGGTCCACTAATACTCACCACACACTGAACAAAAAACAGTCTTTTTTTGTTAGACACATATTCCCTGTCTGTATTGTAGCAGCAGATCAGCTAGAAGCGAAATGACTTCAAATTCCCTGAGCGAATGTTTATATTCTCTGCGGCTTACACTTAAGATGGCTGCTTCCTTTTATGTTTTGCTTTGTTACATGTAACGATAAATGGTCTGTGCTGATAGCTGTGCATTTGTGCAAATGGATGTATGCAAACCACAGGAGGAGAGAACCGATTTCTGAAACCCCACAGAAGATTTATTGATCATGTCTTCTAGGTCTAGAATGCAAAATACTACAAAGTACTAGGGAAAGTCGGAACAATAAAAAGCCCTGGTCCCTTTACTGTCAGCGGACCACCACTCAAGTCTTTTCAGTCGCCTTTGGCTGCATAATGTTGGATTTCGCCCAGCGAATTAAGTCTATAGTTTCCCTGGATTCTGTCACAGTGCCTTTAAAGGATAGCAGTAGTCAACATATAGATAGTTCATATATAAAAACACTCTTTGCAGCAACCAACAAACACACATTACATGTAAAATCTACCATAGTTTCACAAAGATAAGATATGTATAAAATGTGTATAGCAAGCCTGGTAAAGCAATTTTTTAAATGAATTTGCTTTTAAGAAATGTTGTAAGATGTCTTGAAAATTCCTTTACATATCTTACAGGAAAGGAGCAGTGTAATTTCAGATAGCTATGGAGATAGTGAATGTGTGTCTGTGGTGTCCCCTATTTATAATATCACCTTGTGGCTTCATATGCAAATTACCCAGTTGCCACTGCAAGTAATTAATTTGCCGATCAAGCGGCGCGGTTATATACCAATAAATATTAGTGTAACATCCTTAAATTTTAAGTTATGTTGAAATCTGTTGCTTCCGCTCTGTTTAATAGGCAAGCATTTCCTTTATACATGTTATATGTAAAAACCATGTATATTACAGATGCACGTTTCTTGATCTCTTTTTGGGATAGTTGTCAAAAGTCCTAAATACTCTCTACCAAACTCCTCAAAATGTTCATCTAGAATGACGACCTTTACATAGTAGTTTGTTCTAAGATATCTCTTCATGATCGTTCAGTTTTATTCTTTACATGTACTATGCAATGTAGAGCTGAACATTGGGAGTATTTGTGTCACTTTTTAGTTGATAGCAACGTGTACACAATAACAGACACTAACTGATAGGATATCCTTTTTGTACCAAAACCCATTTTTACTAAAATTCGGAGCTAAAGTGAAAGTGTTTAAGTGAACTCATGTGATGAAAGGTTGAGTTCCAGTCTATTTAGTTCAAGTACTGAGAGGGGCTGCAATGCGCACACCTATCAGTATAGTTAATCAGTCAGCACATGCACGCTATAGTTGCACATGCACACACTTTTTTTTTTACTCCCTTTTGTGTTTCAAACAAAGATCCATTAGTCACTGGTTCAAATATAGACCTATCCAACGTAAAGCGGAACTTTTCCGCTGATAACAACACTGAAAATGAGATTTTGTTAGCCAACGTGTATATAATAACAGACTCACCTGGGCTAAACATTTACCACAAGCCAACTATATAACACAATATTGAAAGAAACCATAAGAAAAAGGGAGAAAGAGTCAATCTTTGGCAATCGCCATGGAAACCAATGTTCCTGCTGATCCACATTTAGAATTTTGTCCCAGAATTCATTTTTACGCATCACCCCCATTATTACATAGGCTTGTCTGTCGCAGGCCCTACAAATATCTTATGACCTTTCCTCCCCAAATGTCCTAAAATCACTTGCGCGGTCCTTTCTATCATTTATGCCCTACTCATCTTAAATAGATCACAGACTCCCAATACCTCGCTTGCTGCATTTTCACTTAAGATCAAGAGCGATGAGCTGGTGGTTTCAGGCTGAATCTCTGAGCAAAGGGCCGACGTGACACGGGTTATTATTTATTTGTCATCTCGAATGTAATAAGCTGTAGATACAGCACCGGCAGACCTTGATTTATTGCACTGTCGGCAGCAAGGAACGCCGCAACTGGTGTACCATGCAGAATGGATACAGAAGTGTCAGCCATGTCTATCTATCATGACTGAGACTTTCTCTCTCCCCCTCCCTCCGCCTCCCTTTCCTTCAGACTCATAACACATTCTCACTTCATGCCAGAATACATAAACAATCTTTCATTATTTTGATGCATTTTTTCCGTATTTGTTCTTTACAGAACATAAACTTCGAATTTATGTCTTTTTACACTGTGCTATTCACATACTTTGCTTAGATAGATAAATGGAGAGCGTTTGATTGATAGGCATGCATATGTGCTGGTTATTTAAAGTCCACATCTTTATTTATTTATTTACTTTTACATTGTGGCTTTCAAACCAGATTCCAATGAGAGCCTTCACTTTCTAGATAAACATTTATGGAAATGGTTTGTGGCCTCTCTCTCAATGTATATCCAATTTTATACATATTTTTATATATATATATATATTTTTTTTTTTTCTTCCAGTCTAGAAGTCTCTGCATTATTTTTTATCAAAAATGTCCCATCAAACGTGCAAAGAAATAGTGAGACACATAACATGTTATTAATCACACAATAAATTCATAAAGCATTTCAGCAGTTAATGACAGTAATATTTAGGGTTGCCACCTTTTCCACAAAAAAACCCCACCCTTGCTATTGTCTCCATAGACTTAACATTGGCAGCAAGATATTTTTTTTACCAGCCTGCCGGCAACCCTAAGTATTTTATGTTTCATGTTTTTATTTAGGAACAGATGGAATTGTAAGGAAAGGTTTTCCAGCATCCCACTTTATTGGTGGCTGGAGAAGGCGTGGCTCTGTGATCTGGTATCCTCTTTGGATGGTAGAATGTTCTAAGACTAAATTATGGGATATCTTATATCAGTATATTCATTACAAGTACCGACAGTCTGGAACTCACTTCTGGACTGTTTAGGTTATGTCTCATTATATATGTCTCATACATAGTTTAAACGCAATGCCGAAATTTGACAGGGAACGACCCAGAAAAAGTCAGAGAATGTCCCGGCAAATTCGGAATAGTTGGCAACTACGTGAGAGGTTTTCTTTTCTATCATGATTCTAGTGAAACTTATGCCTCGGAAGGCAAGAGCAACATGGGCCATTGACATTCACATCTCTATCTTTAGATGAAGGCAGAGCCTTTGAAACGATATAATGATAGGATCAGGGCAGCACTTTGGCATATGTTTATCTAATTTTGCCTATTGTCAGCAAGGAATTTTCTGGGCCGCGGTGTGTGAGCAGAGATCTCATCTGGCAGCAGGAAATAAAGCAGATAGGGCTTATTTGTAAAAAGCTTGTTCAGTGAGGAACAGACTATTTGTTGCTGTCTAATTAGTGATGTTGCACATCCTTGGCCATGCAGAGAGGAGTTATTTTATATGTATTTATCCATCAGTAAAGATGTAAAATGCCACTATGTAAAACCCAGATCTCACTGCTGGTGTTAATTAAACATGTCCCTCAATATCACATGTAAATAAGATGACTGTATGTCATTACTATAGTTACTATAATGTTAAATGACATTCCCCACACCTCTCACCTTTTTTCTTAGAGTTTGTGAACAGATTCACCACCTTTTCATTTCAGGACTCTTTGCTGAGGAGCAGTGTTAACATTACAATGTTTAGCAGTCTCTTCATTCATTACTCTGCACTATTTAGTATGTTTAAGACTGACTGGAAGGATATTAATGAAACTCCATCACCTAAATTGTTTATATTGTCAATACAGAGAATGAAAACATATATTTGAGTAATTACAAACAAATGGAGAGATGAAGAGACAAGTGTATTTTAACGTGTCTCCTATTTATTACCACACATTGTGGCATGATATACAAATGACTAATTTCCTCACATTAAGAGTTTTCAGACTATAATTCCAAATCGTGATTGAGTTAGAGGTCGGTAAGGGCTATTCACTTCTGATGACCTCACACGTAGGGTTGCCACTTTCTCTTCATACCCTTGCTTCCATTTTTTTACCAGCCAGTACCATCTGGGTGGCAACCCTACTGACAAGTTAAAAATAATGGATTTGTTATCTTTTAAAATAGATACAGGCCTGATATACAGGAAATCTGAGCCACTGCTTCTGCAAATGAAGGCAGTTAAGACAACTTTTTTAGAATTGAAATGGAAAAGTTACAAGTGGATGAGAGAAATTAATGTGTGGTCCTAAGAGCTAATGCATAGACATTTTATAGGAGTATTAATGACTCCTCGCAAGTCCTTATGATAACTGACAATACACATACAGGAACCATGAGTCTAGTTATCTAACTATGCAGTAGGCAGGCACTACTGCCAAGCTAGACCCCCCAATCAGCCTCTCTCTGACACACTAGCCAGAGGCGTCACTAGGGTTGGTGTCACCCGGTGCGGTAACTCATGGTGTGTCCCCCCCCCCCCCCCCCCCGGATTTACTCCAATACCATGCCAAACAGATTCCTTAGTAATGCCAGTCAGATGACCCATTAAATATACCACATACAGGAGCCCCACAAATTATGTCACACGCAGGAGCCCTTTAACTATGCCACACACAGGAGCCCATATCTATGCCACACACAGGAGCCCATAACTATGCCACATACAGGAGCCCCATAAATTATGCCACACCAGAGCCCCATTATTTATACCTCACCTTGGAGCCCTATTAATTATTCCACACCTTGGAGCCCTATTAATTATGCCACACACACAGGCGCCCCTTAATTATGCCACACATAAGCACCCCATAATTATGCCACACACAAGCGCCCCATAATTATGCCACACAAAAGAGCCCCTTAATTATGCCACACATGGGGCCCAATAAATATGCCACACATGGGACCGCCATTAATTATGCGACACACAGGAGCCCCACAAGGTGACAATTGTACAATTGAAAAACAATACATATCTATAAACACAGACATCTCTCTATAACTAGTTGCATTTATACTTATTTGAATTATTTAACATTATATTTAATAAAAATGTTATTGAAAAATTGCATTCTTTTTTTTATTTATTTTTTATTCCCTTCCTCTGCACCCACATTGCACCTACAGGACTTAACACAGCACCATACAGTATCCACAGAACTTGCCATGCACCTATATTGCAACCACAGCACTTGGCTTGCACTCATATTGTACCTACACGATTTGGGATGCCACAGTGTCACTTTGCCCCATAGAAATAGCCAGTGTCACTTTCCTCATGTTATTTTGCCCCACAGACCATGCCACAGCATCACTTTGCCAATTAAAATATGCCAGTATTTAACCCCTCAATATGCCATGATTTAGCCATTCAATATGCCAGGATTATTTTGCCACTCAATATGCCAGGATTATTTTGCCACTCAATATGCCATGATTTAGCCATTCAATATGCCAGGATTTCCCCCCCCAATATGCCATTTAATATGCCAGGATTTTGCCCCCCAATATGCTATTTAATATGCCAGGATTTTGCCCCTCAATATGCCAGGAGTTTGCCCCCCAATATGACATTTAATATGCCACTATTTTGCTCTCAATATGCCAGGATTTTGCCCCCCAATATGCCATTTAATATGCCAGGATTTTGCCCCTCAATATGCCAGGAGTTTGCCCCCCAATATGCCATTTAATATGCCAGTATTTTGCTCTCAATATGCCAAGATTTTGACCCCCAATATGCCATTTAATATGCCAGGATTTTCCCCTCAATATACCAGGATTTTGCCCCCCAATATGCCATTTAATATGGCAGGATTTTGCTCCTCAATATGCCATCTAATATGCCATGATTTAGCCATTCAATATGCCAGGATTTTCCCCCCCAATATGCCATTTAATATGCCAGGATTTTGCCCCCCAATATGCTATTTAATATGCCAGGATTTTGCCCCTCAATATGCCAGGAGTTTGCCCCCCAATATGACATTTAATATGCCAGTATTTTGCTCTCAATATGCCAGGATTTTCCCCCCCAATATGCCATTTAATATGCCAGGATTTTGCCCCCCAATATGCTATTTAATATGCCAGGATTTTGCCCCTCAATATGCCAGGAGTTTGCCCCCCAATATGACATTTAATATGCCAGTATTTTGCTCTCAATATGCCAGGATTTTGCCTCCCAATATGCCATTTAATATGCCAGGATTTTGCCCCTCAATATGCCAGGAGTTTGCCCCCCAATATGCCATTTAATATGCCAGTATTTTGCTCTCAATATGCCAAGATTTTGACCCCCAATATGCCATTTAATATGCCAGGATTTTCCCCTCAATATACCAGGATTTTGCCCCCCAATATGCCATTTAATATGGCAGGATTTTGCTCCTCAATATGCCATCTAATATTCCAGGATTTTGCCCCCCAATATGCCATTTAATATGCCAGGATTTTGCCCCTCAATATATCAGGATTTTGCCCCTCCAATATGCCATTTAATATGCCAGGATTTTGCCCCTCAATATACCAGGAGTTTGCCCCCCAATATGCCATTTAATATGCCAGGATTTTGCCCCTCATTATGCCAGGAGTTTGCCCCCCAATATGCCATTTAATATGCCAAGATTTTGCCCCTCAATATTCCAGGAGTTTACCCCCCAATATGCCAGTATTTTGCTCTCAATATGCCAGGATTTTGCCCCCAATATGCAATTTAATATGCCAGGATTTTGCCCCCCAATATGCCATTTAATATGCCAGGATTGTGCCCCCCAATATGCCATTTAATATGCCAGGATGTTGCTCCTCAATATGCCATCTAATATGCCAGGATTTTGCCCCCCAATATGCCATTTAATATGCCAGGATTTTGCCCCTCAATATGCCAGGATTTTGCCCCTCCAATATGGAATTTAATATGCCAGGATTTTGCCCCTCAATATGCCAGGAGTTTGCCCCCCAATATGCCAGTATTTTGCTCTCAATATGCCAGGATTTTGCCCCCCAATATGCCATTTAACATGCCAGGATTTTGCCCCTCAATATGCCAGGAGTTTGCCCCCCAATATGACATTTAATATGCCAGTATTTTGCTCTCAATATGCCAAGATTTTGACCCCCAATATGCCATTTAATATGCCAGGATTTTCCCCTCAATATACCAGGATTTTGCCCCCCAATATGCCATTTAATATGCCATGATTTAGCCATTCAATATGCCAGGATTTTCCCCCCAATATGCCATTTAATATGCCAGGATTTTGCCCCCCAATATGCTATTTAATATGCCAGGATTTTGCCCCTCAATATGCCAGGAGTTTGCCCCCCAATATGACATTTAATATGCCAGTATTTTGCTCTCAATATGCCAGGATTTTGCCCCCCAATATGCCATTTAATATGCCAGGATTTTGCCCCTCAATATGCCAGGAGTTTGCCCCCCAATATGCCATTTAATATGCCAGTATTTTGCTCTCAATATGCCAAGATTTTGACCCCCAATATGCCATTTAATATGCCAGGATTTTCCCCTCAATATACCAGGATTTTGCCCCCCAATATGCCATTTAATATGGCAGGATTTTGCTCCTCAATATGCCATCTAATATTCCAGGATTTTGCCCCCCAATATGCCATTTAATATGCCAGGATTTTGCCCCTCAATATATCAGGATTTTGCCCCTCCAATATGCCATTTAATATGCCAGGATTTTGCCCCTCAATATACCAGGAGTTTGCCCCCCAATATGCCATTTAATATGCCAGGATTTTGCCCCTCATTATGCCAGGAGTTTGCCCCCCAATATGCCATTTAATATGCCAAGATTTTGCCCCTCAATATTCCAGGAGTTTACCCCCCAATATGCCAGTATTTTGCTCTCAATATGCCAGGATTTTGCCCCCAATATGCAATTTAATATGCCAGGATTTTGCCCCCCAATATGCCATTTAATATGCCAGGATTGTGCCCCCCAATATGCCATTTAATATGCCAGGATGTTGCTCCTCAATATGCCATCTAATATGCCAGGATTTTGCCCCCCAATATGCCATTTAATATGCCAGGATTTTGCCCCTCAATATGCCAGGATTTTGCCCCTCCAATATGGAATTTAATATGCCAGGATTTTGCCCCTCAATATGCCAGGAGTTTGCCCCCCAATATGCCAGTATTTTGCTCTCAATATGCCAGGATTTTGCCCCCCAATATGCCATTTAATATGCCAGGTTTTTTCCCCCCAATATGCCATTTAATATGCCAGGATTTTGCCCCTCAATATGCCAGGACGCCACTGACACTAGCACCCCAAACAGCCCACTCTCCCCACTTTACCTGAGCCATCTTGCATTCCCTCCTTCGTGCAGACAGATCCAGCATGCAGGAAATGGCTGTGATGTCACTTCCTGCATTCTTGATCTTACAGGTTGCAGGGAGAGAGTGTGACAGATATTAGTTTAGCAGCAGCAACCTTTGTGTGAATAATGTAATATGCACGCTAACATTTGTAAATAACTGTATCTTAACCACTCTGGATGGTGTTATGTATTTTTATAAATATAAGTTTAAAATTACTGTTAGCGAGGTAAACCAGAGATTTATATAAGCTGTCTATTATTTTTTTTTACCATGGGTGAAAGCAGGCATGCAGGTAACACTGGGTGAAATGATCTATATGATTGTCTTTCCATGAGCATACTATTATTGGTGCCCAATTCCCTGTATTATAAGTGAGATACATTTACAGTTTAGCTTGATGGGTGACACATGAGGCCACTTAGAAGGAGTATGGATTTCATTTTTAATGTACCTTTTAAATGTATTATATGGTTTCATGTAGTCCAGCCATAAAATATGTCAGTTTATTGGATCTATGTAACTTTAAAGTGTTGCTTTCTTTGCAACTTTACTTCTAACTTATATGGGCAGAGCACTTATAGAAATGCATCTGGTACACTGTGCTAGCAGCGTTTCACAGTTATTTTAGAAATGTACTTGCATTCTACTTAACATTTAGCTGTTAAATAGTTTTGTAGTATATGGCTCTAAGGCAACAATTCTGGAAAATCTGAATCTTTTCATTGAAGTTGCTTAAATGTTATTGTATATTGACCTTCTTTCAAGATTTGCACTTTTAAAACCTCACCCAGTAAAGTAAGTAAGTACCATGAATGGTTATGATGTAATGACCATCTGAGCTTATACAAGACAGAGGTAGCAGGCATACTGTACCTGGCTGCTCCCATCCCAAATACTACATCCGTATCTTAACTTACCTTGTCTTATGGCCTGTCTTGACCCATTTACATTATATGTGATGGCTTGTGAAACTAGAAACCTTTTTGGCATACCGTGGGTCTTTTTAGTATTACACTTTGTGCAATGTGCAGAAACAATTGGCATTCATCTTTCTGACAGATTGATGGTCCATATTTACTTGGGTCCAGGACTGGCTCAGCAAGAGTCTTATCTCCGTGGAGAGCTCTTTTCTCCAGCAGCTACAGGCTCCCTGTTCTTTACATTCCCTTGACATGCCAGACGCACACCTCCCTTTTAATTTACGGCTTAATTTCCCTCCTAATTCAGAAGATTGATGCCGGAAGGCTATTTGCCGAATTATTGAAATGTCACTACGTTTTATTGTTGTAATAAAGGGATTCATATATATCACTCGCTCTATGGGGATTCCAGGCTTTTTGCATACATCTTCCTAGCAACGGATGCTGGCAAAAAGTGCCAGCACTTATTTTCTTAACAGGAGGCACAAGGGAGGGGAGGGGGTACAGGATCCGTATGTCATCCCAGGAGAGATGGTTGTTAATTGTGAGCACAGTTGTCTTTTACTGTGTTGACCCATTGTCTGCAAGTACTAATGAGTTATGAGTCCATTTTCTATCACATATACTTGTCACTTAGTAAATGTTGTGTGGGATTTTTTTTACTTTTAGTGGTAGTGTTAATTTATTGATACATAATTTAACTTGTAACAAAACTAGAAATAAAGCTGCTCCCGATGTGAATACTGTGTATCCAAATCTTTTTGTTTTGTTGTTGTTGTTTGTTTTTTCTTATCCCTAGATGCCATTTTGGGAAATGTTGGTAAATAGCATTTGTTGTACTTGGCTCATGCATTATTATGAAGTTGTGTAGCAATGAACTAAATATTTAGACTTGAGAATGTGTTTTGTTTGACATGATGGCAGTTCGGCCCATGTGGAAATAGCACCTAATAGTGCCGCTGTCCTCGCGCTATGTACATCAGAGTTAGTGCTCTATCAGCAATATGTACCTTTAAACATGCACCCACTGGATTTCCTCTAAGATTCTCCCTCTGATGAATGGCCACACTCAACCCACTAGTAGCAGGTATTTGCGACTAACAAGCATGGCACTCTTATATTTTATGCTTATTGCTGGGTGGCAGAGCTTGAAAATGCTGGGCTATGATGACACTGTGACCAAGAGACAAAAATGCTAGCCACATAGGAGATATGTGACCAATATAGACAGAAGTTAAGGGATTGGCATGACTAGGGGTCCATATCATCCTTGCCCTCTAGTGAATGGTAACAGCTCCAGATTTTTAAGTCCCTTTTTCAGATCACACTGTACTACGTTTAATGAAACTGCAAAATAATAAATACCCATCTGCAAGAGTGGCTTACGTTAACCATTTGTGTGCTAAATAAGTACAGCTGTGTATTTGATTCACCGTCGTATGTTAGGATCTTGCAATGCAAAACTAGTGTTCTTATTTGTGCTTATGAATCTGTCTACAAAAATGTTCTCGACACACAATAATATTAGTGGCTGTACATTAAATTACCTAAAAACTGTCAGGTTAGCATTAACTTGATTCGGCCATATAAATCAGTTCTGGCCACTAAATAACCCCATCCACTGAGACAAAAATCTAGTTGTGACCAGAATAATTGAAATCTCCATTCTGCTGAGAGTATGCTAATATAAAACATGCAGTAAGTGGTTAACAGGCTCACAGAAACTAATCAATATCTGTGATCTATTGCAGGACCTGCCAATACATTAATGGCTCCGTCCTGTGTTTGAAGGCGCCATTAATCATGGCGGTGCCACAATGCTTAGCAGGCATCCATGCAAACCGCTCACCCTGAGAGCGAGGGAGGGGGGGAAAGGAAAGACCTGAAGCAATTAACGTCCAAGCATTCTGCAGCTCGAGGGCCTGATGACTTTTACATACTGAAATAGTAAGCGAGGCCCCAATGGTAAATCAATAAAACAATAAGACAAACTATTTTAATAAGACACAGGCACCCAGTTTATCACAGCTCGTCCTTTATTTATGGAGTCTTCTGTGGATATAAATAAATACTTACTTAGTGGCTAACAGCAGGGCTTCCGTTTAATGCCCCGGAATACAGGAAAATTATTCTCAATACTTGGAAGGCTGAGAAATATATATTTCCATTTTTTATAGCAGGGCCGATGCTTTTGGCTTTGTTAAAGACAAATAAACACAGGCATCGGGTGTAACTGTAGTGGAGTTTGGAAATACCATTTGGAGCTTTGCGGGTGTCGAGCACTGAGAACAAGGAATGAACTCCTAACCATAGATACGGACAGGGTGTTCACCCTGATTGGCAGGTGCCCTAAGGTCAAGCTCAAGATACCAGCTACCTTGGACTTGTGCGGCACTGCCCAGACCTCTTTAAGCTGAGATCCATATAGCAATTGTCAAAAGATATGGCAAATTATACAGGAAGTGGACTATAGAGCAGGCATGATCAGGAGAATTGTATAGATACAAGGGAAAGACCAGCAGTCAGAAATGCCAGGTCAAAATACTAATATATAAATATATATTGCTTATATTTTGGAGTAGCGGCTGGATCACACATGGGAAAATAAAACAAACAATGACAATAGATAATGTAGTAGGTTTAAATCGAAATGATTAAAGAGTAAATAGTGGTGAATCTCGATTCACCTGTCTTGAAGCATTGTAATTTTAATAGTAATAATTACCCTTAATTTTAATTTAGCTTTATTTATCTTGGCCGTTCAGTACAAAATCAGGAGATCACATTTTTGTAGTATCTTCAGTGTAGAAATGTTTCCAATAGACATGTGCATTCATTTTCGGACTAATGCATTTTCGTCCATTCGTCCGAAAAACGAATAACGAAAATGTTAAACTAACGAAAGACGAATGAACGATTGGTTAATAAACGAAAATCATTCGTCCATTCGTGCTATTGGCATTCTATAAACCGAAATAGAGTCAGTTTATAGAATACCAATAGCATTCCATACATTCCATAAACCGACATAATGAACGACTTTCGGTTTATGAAATGCATGTAATACTATTGGCTTTCTATAAACCGAACTAGAGTCCCCATTCATAAGAATTTCTTATGAATGGGGACTCTAGTTCGGTTTATAGAAAGCCAATAGTATTACATGTATTCTATAAGCCGAAAGTCTATAAACCGAAGGTCGTTCGGTTTATAGACTTTCGGTTTATAGAATACATGTAATTCTATAAGCAGAAAGTCTATAAACCGAATGTCGTTCTGTTTATAGAATTTCTTATGAATGGGGCTCTCGTTCGGTTTATAGAAAGCCAATAGTATTACATGTATTCTATAAGCCGAAGGTTGTTCGGTTTATAGACTTTCGGTTTATAGAATACGTGTAATTCTATGCTATTCTATAAACCGAAAGTCTATAAACCGAACGACCTTCGGTTTATAGACTTTCGGCCTATAGAATTAGCATAGAATTACATGTATTCTATAAACCGAAAGTCTATAAACCAAACGACCTTCGGTTTATAGACTTTCGGCTTATAGAATACATGTAATACTATTGGCTTTCTATAAACCGAACTAGAGTCCCCATTCATAAGAAATTCTTATGAATGGGGACATTTTCGTCCGAATGGACGAAAAAAGGGCAGGCAGCACAATACTATATATTATGTTTGATAATAAGTCTGGCAGTAAGCAAAGTCAAAATGAAAATGTAGGCAGGAAACATGAATAAGAGCTAATTAGTGAGCACTGTGACAGTACATTGATTGTGTCCTATAATCCAAATATAGTTTCTGTTGCCACAAATGTTCCTTGCTTTAATGATAGAACATTTGTTCATATGTAGTTTAGGCCTGATCATATTGCCATTTTATCTTCCGATTGCCCATTGAGGCCTACTGCAAGTGTTGTATTTCTGTGTAGGCCAACTAGGCCTAGGGGGGTAGCAGATTGAAGGGCATGGCAGCAGAGCCAGCACTACTACTGGTGGCACATGCTCCCTCACTGCCTTGTCCTGCCTGCACAGACATCCGTGCTTCACCCACTAGATCACCAGGTAACTATACGGGGCAGTAGGGATTCACACAACTTAAATATACACCTGCCTACAGCACCTTTTTATTTGAACCTCTGAATGGCAGTTCCATATTATAACTGTAATGGGATGGTTACTAGGATGGACAGTTCCACAAATATCACTCCTCAGGTACGGTGAATAAATAAATCTCCAAAAAAGCTCTAATCACTTGTTCCATGCTAGCAAATCCAAAAACATAGAGGACGAGACCAAATATACAGAAACACATCTTTATAACATAACTTGAACAATAGAACTCTAACAGGATTTAGCTTACAATAGTGAATGTGACAGAATTTAAGGGGATTGCAGGTTAGCACACAATACAACAGATCATTGAATTTGGTGCCAAACTAGTTGGTGACTAATCGGGAAGGGAAAACCAGGGAGCGACCAATCTGATGAGGGAGCGTGGTTCAGGGCCAGGCTTGGCGGCACCGAGAGGTTCAAGTCTGCCCTTTAACTGGGGAGCCAATCAGCACTGCGCCGACCAAGCTCTTTAAACGAGCGACCAGTCAGCGCTGTGAGGGACATTTAAAACTATAACCAATCAGGGTAGTGCCCCTAGAGACCAGCTTAACCTTTATTGAGGAACTTGATCTCTGGCTGGTCATCCGAAATACAGATAGTGAATTCAGCCCTTTTCGGAAATGGTACAAGGGGGAAAACACACAACTCTTAGCCAAACATAGGTGCATTTTACGGGGTGGATAGTTGGTTGTGGTGGGTACCGTGACAATAACCTTAACCCGTTTCACACTGTGAATTCTGTAGGATTTCCTAGGAGCAGGTGTTTTCCATAATGCTATTAAGTTTTCCTTTACATTTCAAGCAATTATAATCATGACTCCATAGCCAATGTTTACCTTCCACCCAAAATAATACATTTAATCCAATGAACCAAACTAAAACTCAGTTCTGTCTCAAATGATTTGCGCACATCCTTACATCTTGTATAATGCTACAGAACATGTGAATATTTTAGCAGCAAAGGTTAAAGTTCTTTTGGAGCCCCCTCTACCTCATAATTCAAAGAGATTTTCTAATTAAATGTCTGGAATTACTTTCCCAAGAGAGATTCTACAATAAAGTTCCATAGGGGCAGTGACAACAAAGCATTCAGCATAGCGTTTTCAATCATAGCTGCTGTTCAAAATGAAAGCAATAGCTAACTCCCCTAACGGCAAGCTTCTTGGTTCTAGAACCTAGAAACCACGGCCTATCAAACATAACCAGCTCTGCTTTGTCTTCAAGCCAAAAAGTGACCGTGCTAAGGATCATATGTGTACTTGACACAAACGTGTCATTTTATGAAAATGAATCTGGGTATCTTTAACTCTTGTTGAAGCTCAGTATGCTGGCACTGAAAGAGATCAGGAGAGCACAGAGGCAGGAGGAGGACGACAATTAAAACCAATATGACCCCTATACCAGTACTGGAAACAGCTGTCCGGATGGAAGTAATTTAGTTAACAAATTGCCCAAATACTTAAAACTGACCCAGGGGATTGGGAGGCCTTGGTTTACCCAGTATAACAAACCCAGGCAGGATAAAGGAGCGAAGGTGTTTGTATTAGGCTGCTAAAATGGTTTAGATCCTGCTTTGCTTATTATAGTGTAATACAAGAGAAGAAATTGGACATGACAAGCAGACAAAGGTGCTCTACTTCTGTGCGCTTCCTTAACCTTGAACGGAATCCAAGACAATTCTGTTATTTGTGGCACAATATATTGATAAAAACAATCATTGTCTCATTAGAGCCAAAATCAGAAAGATTCTGACTGAAATGATGCGATATGGAGAATATGTAGTGGCCTCTTTATTATATAAACTTTACTGGTTCTTCATTGTGTAACAGCGTGTTAGCTGCCAGTGATTGTCTTATAACGATATAAATAGATAATCTGCCCTTGGAGTGGCCGGCTTCTGTTAGCAAGCTTAACAGCACTATACATGGAGCATATTTGCTATGGGGAATAGCTAAAATCAGGTAGCTGAGTTGGAAAAATTCTCTAACTCGCCTATTTGACTATTGAGTGAATACATCTCGTGTACTTCCAGATTCTGCCATGGGGTATGATGGGTAGTGCAGCTTGGAGCAAGGCTTCCCAATTGGCAGACTGTTGCCTCTCTTACTTATATAGAAACATACAAGTTTATGTTTCTTGGTTCATCGATGTAAAGCAAAATTCAGTTTTGTGTGTTTCTTTACCTAACCATGGAAAACAATCAAGAAAAATAAAGTATGTCAAGATGGCAAAAATTGATAACAACACTTCTGCTGCGAGATGGAGATAAAGGGGTTTTGGACCCCCTCCCCCTTTTAATACTTATGTTCCCCCTTTACTTATTTTTCTTATTTGTGTGATGCTGTTCTATTATTAAGTGTAGTGTAACATACCCACCCTTCCCACATCTCTCTTTCTGTAATCCCCCTGCCCCTTTAGTTGAAAAACCAATAAACATATATTAAACAAAAAAAATTCTAGCAGCTTTGTAAGCATGTCACATGACATCACATGTACTCTCCACGGTAGTGTCAAATTGCGCAGGATAAAGCTGGATCAGATTGCAGGTAACATCATTAACATGCATTGTGATACTTGGCTTAAACCATGTCTTCAAGAACCTCTTTCTACCCTCACTGAGTAAGTTCTCAGTCCCAGAGGTTCCATTTATTTTTACACATTTTCCTAGCTGATGGGCATTATGGGGCAAAGGGGTGCAATGTACAAGTTCAGCTTTGCCCCATTAAGGACGTTATATGAACAAAAATGATTAAAGAGGCTTCAGTAGAGAGGTAAGCAACTAAACTATTTCTACCACGTGCTCCAACACTGGCAAGGCATGGGTAATAAGTAGGGGATGGCAAGAGCACCTACAGATGCCATTAAAGTAAAATGGGGTTTTGGAGGAAGGGAGAGAGGAGGCGTTATAGTTTAGGTTTCTATAAATAATTATTTTTTATTGTTCAACATGATTTTTTATTTTTTTTTAGCAATATGAGTGTAATCATGGTGACAGGGGCCCCACAACTGACAGCTCTGGCTAGGGCCCACCAGTGCTTTATAGTGGCCATGCCTATGAATGTTTTAAAGGTAGTGCAGAGGTTTTATAACGTGGGACAATATGTACACTTAACAATACTGATCTTCCTTACACCATAAGTGTAACAAAAAACAATTTACCTGTGACAATGGACCATTGGTAAATTCTCAAGCCTCCTGATAGGTATATATATATTTTTTTACTACCATTGCTAGGGGAATCCTCTCAGTAGATTGCAAGTGACAGCCATGCACAGTTAACATAAAGTGACAACATAGGCTAATTGCATTGCAGTCAATGTAATCTTTAAGAGTGTGACTTACAGGTGTAAACATAAATAAATGTAAGAGATGGATGTTTAGCAATATGTTGCATTGGGAAATGTAATGAATCAAAATTTTGATGCAATTTTGTTGTTTGACGTTGAATGCCTGGAAGAAATAGCAATGCATTCTGTCATTTCTTTAAATTTTAGGTGGTGCAGAGGGGAGTTATAACTCAATCTGTATTTTGACTTGTGCTTGCAGTTAAGTAGGTTAAATTACTTGTTTTATATTTGCATATGGGTCCCTGCTGCATCTTAAAGCAGTTTGAGATGTAAGGATTAAAATTACCATATAAGTACAAAGTAAAATTTATTTTTTAGAGTTCTTACATAAAATAATACCCCAAGCACATTTCAATAGAAAATCAGTTAAAATGCAAATGTAGAAATAAATATGATATACAATTACACATAATCTTGTTTTAAGTATGGTTAATAGTGAAAGAAAGGGAGTTTGTTCCCCAAGCTTGTGTATGTGTTGATATTTTAGATGAAAGGGGTCTTGATGTTCCCACTCCATGATCAAAAATATCTAATTTCTTTTATATGTTGGGAATCAGCCCTGATGTTCCTAGTTTTATCCTGTTCATCAAATCAAAGGTTTTCAGTTATCAGACAACCTAAAGCATTTACTTTTTATAGCTGTCGACAAAAGTTTGGACTCTCCACATTTTTTGTCTGAAGCTTTGAGTTTGACAGTCCTTTACTGGACTCCTCTGTTAGTATTTTAACACTTCTAAAGGGAGCAATGATTAGCCACACCCACCTCTGCCTCTTAACGCCTTCTAATTTCCTTATCAGTGACAGAACAAGACATTTGGAACCCAGTAAAGGAACATTTCTGGGTCCACCTCATATAAGTTCACTGTAGTTACAACTAGAGTGAAAATGATTAGCCTCCTCTAGGTCAGGCAGTTCTGGTCTGCGGACAGCCTTTCTCCAGCTGATCAATTTTAAAAGTGCTGTTCCACACAGACGTTTTGGGTGTGCACATTTTTAACTGCTTATATCAGGCTATAGAACTCTTGAATGTGTGTCAAATTAACTTGCTCTTGATTTTAAAAAACTTGACTTTCTTCTTTAGTTTGTAAAACCATTCCCCTGTTTGATTTTCTCCTGAGATTGCATGTATCCTGTCTCAAGCTCCCTCAGCCTCTGTGTGCCCTCTCATATTGGACAATACCAAAAGCACAGCTCAGAGCAGTAGACTACATGGTCCTAAACCCCTCCCTCTTCAACGTAGAAGGTAGGAGAGAACTGCACTCTTATTGACACTGCTGCCAATTAGAAGGAATATCTGATCTCCTTGACTATCTCTCTGAAGAGGACGCTCTTGTGGTCCAGCACATTGGATGGAGTTGAGGTTTCACTAGATGCAGAAGCTCGCATTGTTTTTTTTTTTTTTCATTTACAAAAGTACAAATACAAGAAGGCAAGTTACAGAATATTTCCATTATTCCAATATTTAATAAAAATTATTCTCTTCAGAAATCTTATAATTTATCCATATACATAATATGTTTAACAAATACACAATAACATACATGAGTCTGGAAGATATTGTCACGTGGATTGGGGGGGGGGGGGAGGGGTCCAAGAGGAGAGACATCTTATCTATCGTCAACCCGCAGGGAACAAGCCCCAATGCCAAGTTTGGTAATCTGATATTTAATCTGGTTTTCCCATTGAGATTTAATAAAAGGAAAGGCATCTTTCCAATGTCTAGCTATGGTTATTTTCACGGCGACAAAACTATTTACTACTAAACATTATTCTAGGTTTCTTCCCTCTCCAGATGTAATTTTGCAATCTAGACAGTAGTAGTTCCAACAGGTTGGGGTACTTTCAGTGGGACCATTCTAAATAGATCTGTCCACCAGGGGATTATGTGGGACAATACTAAATGGATCTGTCCACCAGGGGATTATGTGGGACCATTCGAAATGGATCTGTCCACCAGGGGATTACGTGGGACCATTCGAAATGGATCTGTCCACCAGGGGATTATGTATGTATTTATGGTGTTGATCCTCCCCCACCAGGAGACTTCAGAAGTTCTTACCAACACGATGAAAATATTGGAAACCTATGAACCTCAACAGGTTGAATTTCAGTTCTGACCACAGGAAGTTATCTATGGGTTCTTTTTAGTGAATACCCAAGTTAAAGTATTTGTATTTAAAAAGCCTGCACTTGATGCAATGTGTCAATTAAACATAGCTTCATTTCCTCCCTGACATTAAAGTATTCAAAGGAAATGGCAACACATTTAAGAAACGCTGTCGTTCAAAAGTTTGTGGTCACTAGAAATGTCCTATTTTTTGTCCATTCAAATAACATCAAATGGATCCAAAGCACAGTGTAGACATTGTTATTGGCTGGATTTACAGAATCTACATCTACAGAGCCCCATTATCAGCAGCCATTACTCCTCTGTTCCAAGGGAATATTGTCTTACCTTATCCAGGTTTATCATTTTAAAAGTCAACATCTTGACTGCATTTCCTATTCAGTTTACAACTCATTTGATGTATGTTTTCATGGAATTTGACACAAACTTTTGAACAGTAGTGTACATGTGAAGAAAAAGGAAATGCCTCCTGCCAAGTGTCTGCACCTGAATTTGGCCAAGCAGCATATCGCCCAGTAGAAGAGTCTAGTCCAGGCTAACACTCATTCAAAGACCACCTTGCAAGGACTAACTGAAAAACATGGTTTTATATGTACTGATGTTTACATACCTCAAACTATCTTCAACTAGGGTTGCCACCTGGCCGGTATTTTACAACTGGCATCAGGCCAATGTTAAGTCTATGGAGACAGTACCAAAAGCCGGTATTTTTCTAAAGAGAAGGTGGCAACCCTATCTTCAACACAATAATTTCCTGATTTGTATTTTAAGCAGTAATTTGACATCATCATTACAAACATCAACAATTAGTCGTTGGATGACTGACCCATTTGAAATCTAGCCTGTTGGTATACTGTTTATCCAATGCTTTACACCACTTGCTGTCCGAGCGAGGATAAGTTTCTGCTGCTATGAGAAATGTATTAATTAAGTAGCTATAAAAACCAGCATGAGATTCTTAATTTTTGATATATTGGGTGTTAACCAGTTTTAAACCTAATCAAAACATTCCATATGTCTTAATTTATCTATAACAACGTCTCATATATGCTAGTTATAAACCTATAGAGTATTGTGCGACTGCACAGGGATTTCGTATTAATACCTTTCTGTTTTCAAAGCACTTCCATTGCACAGACATTGTGGCTAGGGAGAAGCAAGGTCTGAATTTCTAATATCACATTTGCTACAAGTAAGAAGGCCAAAATGGAAAAAAATGTGGAATCCTATTGGGAAATGGATTATTTCTCAAGTTGCCGAGCTCCCAGTAGTGCAGTTAGGGGCATGCCACAGCATTAATGTTTACGCATAATGTTTTGCCGTGTAATTTAGGCTGAACTGCTGTTCACTTACTTAACATTTATAGGTCAAGCCACCTGCTGAAAGGACACAGAGAAAGATTATTGTTGACTTTCCAGCTCTGGGAGTAGCGGAGAGCCTGCTGGTACTACACCCGTTCTGCCTCACTGGCTCAGCACTGCAGAACTCTCCATTTCTTAGCGGCACAGGGGAGAGATAAGATACTGGTTTCTTAGAACTGGGGTCCCCACTGTGCGGCGAATAAATTGCTAAACTGACAGTAGGCGATGCTAAGGGATCACCCAATTATGCTTGTTTTTGACAACACTGAGACAATTACAACAAGCTATTTGTTAGAAGGTGGTTGGAGTTAGGAAGGATATACAGTGGATTATAATCTCTTCCTTTTTTTCTCGGAATGTTGTATGTCTTAGAGCCTGTTATGTACTGAAATGCTCTGTGTCATGTACATTACAGTGTAGCTTTGGTTTATACTTTAGTTTCAGATTAATACATTTTGGTTCAGTGCTTCTGTTTTTTTTATGCATATTGCTTTCACCTTTGACCCCAGCTGCTGGGTCCTGTAGTTGATGGGCACGATGTTGTCACGGTTGGCAGACCTGCGTGCCTCAGACTGCTTCTGTACGTGTTAGCCTGGCGGCACTGGTCAGAGTAATGCAAAACTTATTAAAGTGCTGTTCCTTGTTAATACCCCATGCAATTACATTCAAGTAGACTAATTGTGAACAAACATCTACTCTAGAATTAAGGTGGGCCATTAAAATACCTGTGCAGCAGTATAGAAAATTAGAAACTGGCTTCCATGAGTTAACGCTTAAGGCATTGTACAGGAAAGTGTATCCATAGAAGGCACACTTACCAATACAGTTGTCAACGGTTGAGGAATTGATGCGATAGTCCAACTTTTTTTTTATTCTGGCCCCATAAAATTCTGTTTTGTCCTTGCACTGCTAGGGATTTTGCACACTGTGCACAAGCGGTATATACTTAAATTAGCTTTAACATACAAGAAGTGAGCTTCAAATGCCCGGTATAATTCTGGGCCCCCTGTTGACACTGCTGAGTCCTGGGAAGCTTGGAATGAACGTTGGCAGGAAATGGGGAGGAGAATGTTGGCAGACAAAATAATAAGGGAGAGGGAAAGAGGAATACAAAAATATTGGGGGCAGACTGTATGGGCCAATTGGTTCTTATCTACCGACAAATGTGTATTGGTAGGATGCCATCACACCATAATTACAACACATTACATGTTTCTCATTTTGACATTTGCTGGTTGGCCTTTTAAACCTCTAGTTCCCACCATTCGGGCATGTGCAGTGCTGATTCAGGAGTGTAAGTTAAGTTACCATTCAATTTGTGGCAACTTAAAATAGGCAAATAAAACATATAGGGGCATGTATAAACACGGCACACACCAGTTTTTTGCATAATCAGCGTGTGCTCCAATGTAAAAAGCAGACGCCCGACAAATTTCATGAGTCTTCATTATCTAAGCAAATGTGTATATGTATGTTGTGTCAGTGCTGGGAATCGCCTGATTTGTGCTCTGGAACCTCTGCCATACACTGTTCCCTTTCCTGCCCTGCAAAGTGTCGGGAGTTATAAAGAAGTTCAATCGGCGTTATACATAAGAAACGACGATTGAGCCTTTTTATAAAACTTTGCAGTGCCTTTTGTATACATAACCACCATGGTATCAGATCTGCAAAAGGGAGGTTAAAAAAATGTAAACATAACTTTTTCAGTAACTAAGGTTACCAGTGGTGCACCCATGACCTGCTCCAATGTCCTAATTTGCCTTGAACCTTTGCATGGACTGCACCATGTTGTATGATACTAAGAATGCCAGGGCATTACGCAATATCTTGCCACGTTTACTGAAGCAAGGGTTGGCTGTTTGCAGGCTCCACCTATTTTGGCATGGCTAGAATGACCGATCCAATTTTGTTACTTTTATTTTTAAATGTTCTTTTTTTGTTCTTTTAGTGGTGTCATTGTAGACAGGACAGGAGTGTGTAGCTTAATGGAAGCTGTATCCCCAACTACCCATTATTTTTGTGTAGGTGGGCACCTGTAGCCTTAGTGCTACATGGCATATGACAATTGTTTTATGTGAATTCTTTAGCAAGATGAAATGAAAATGAATGAATCTGCGGATCTCACCTTATTTTGTGTTCCCCAGATATTAAAATACTATAGTCATTGATCTTCTAAAAGATTTCCTGGTGCCTCTGAAATAATATTGTATGTGAACAAAAGTACTAGTAACACATCATTCTCTGTATTATTACCATAAGTTAAATAACGCTTCTAAAATGATCCAGTAGTTTCAGTGTTAAATTTGACTTGTAACATCTCCCTTACATCCTGGATTAAGCACTAATCTTGCAGAAACTTGCCACAGAGTAAACCTGCAAATTACCAACATTTGACCTTGTGCCCCTAACTAATCCACATTTCCTAAGTGTTATTTTCTGATGGGATGAGGTATTGCTAGTGACACGGTTATTTACTGCTGCAGTTGCTTGGCTGGCTGAAGGAATCTGATAACGTCAGATTAGAACAGCTAAAGGCACTGCCGTGATGGGACTGTCATTAATCAGGGGGACCACTCTCCCAGCTTAGGATGGCAGGGTGTTTGCACTGCAGCAGAATTGTAACACAAATCAAATCCAGCATGTGATGAATAGAGAATGCTCAGTGCTGTGATTTGGACAGGTTTGGAAAGGTCCATCATTCATACCAGGCCAGAAAGCCAGACAAAAATAATATGATTGGAGCAGTCTACTATGGATAGTTGGAATCCCATGGAATTTTCTTGACCATTTTTTTGTTGTTCAATTGATTATGTTTTTGTTGTAACTGCACATGATATAATGCATGAATCTACCAACCTTAGCATTCCAACACTCTTCAGTTCTGTCAAGTCATCATGAAAGATCTGCCAGCAAATTTCTTGTGACAATGGATATTTTCTGTGTTTCCAGGCAACGTCCTTTTGTAACTCGTACAAACAGAGCGTTTTGCCACAAGATCAGTTACACAACATATGTACTTAATGGGCCATTCCTGACTTTCTTTATTCTTGACGTCCAGATGTCTGCCCCTTGGGACATGTTTGCCACTGAAGAGAGAGTGAATATCATAAATGGTTGTGAAGGTACCTTATTTGCAGCCACGTAAAATGTTATTTGCGGTGGCGTGCCTCGCCATAAGGGACCTGGTGTGGCACTTCTCAATCACCCTGGTGAATGTGATATAAGCTGAAGTGCCATAGTGTGCACCTGTGACACCTCCCGCACTGGCAAGTGCAGGGACAGTGTTATTAAAGGGAATTGTCTGGTGCCAAAAATGCATATTCCAAATATTAATGCACATTAAAGTACTTTAAAATGTATGTTTTACATTTTGCATTGCTTAAAATATAAAATACTTACAGCTAGATGAAATTGTGAAATTACAGCAGTTTGGATGGCAAGAAACCAGGACTGCTCACACCAGTTGAGTAAAGGTAATATCCTTTTTTTTGCTGCAGGAACCAATAAGAATAATTTCTTTCAAATGAATGGATTATCCTGTCTTTTGAAGGATGTCATCAAACAATGTGTTAAGAGATCCTACTGTGTACTAGAGCAAGTCTATTAAGGTCCACACAATGTATTCTATTACTGGAGCACAGGAAGTGACTAAATGAAACAAAACTTTATATGCTCAGTGTCTATATAACCAGTGCTGCCGCACCTGCAGTAAACATGCAGAGTAATCACTGGGTAGGGCTTGAGTCAAATATTAAAAATTTGATTTATGCAGAATGCCTGCATCAAATCACACTGGAAAAAAAGCCTGTGCACTATACACGCAGTAATCTTCATCTTGTCCCTTTAATTCACTTTTTTGAATTTCTAGGGTAGGTTGCAGGTGCATCTGATGGCCCCCACTAACAGGCTGGCCACATGCCACTCTCCCCTTCCGTTATATGTCACTAATAGCTAGTAGTATGAGCCCTTGGGAAAAAAAACAACATCAAATGGTTTGGAATATAAGATAAAGTGTGACTTACCAGTCGTTGTTTCTATAATAACCCGATTCATCTTTATAAGACTCTTGGATATATTTTATGAACTGAGACTTTACATCTTCAAACGGTTTTAAATAAGGAATTCTCGTGGTAATTAACTAATAGTCAGGTTCATATAATGTATTCCTGCTGTGGTCCCAGACAGCAGTTCTAATGTACACATCATGCAGATAACACTGTCCTGGGCAGTGGGGTTGTGAAGAGCAATTATAAAATAAATAATGATAAAAGCAAATCCAAACTGTTGGGGAAATATAATTTTGATCACATTAAAGGGGAATTCCACAATGTTTTTTCCCCTGCTGTTACATTGTTATCATTAACATTTGGGGATCATAATCCATGCCCAAACATTTGTTGTTTTCAAGGGCCAACAACACTGTCCTGTGATATAGGTCAGAAATACACAGGCAGCAAAGGAGAGATTTTTCCCCAATGATGATCAATTGGCAGGAGTTAGGAACAGGTTATTGATTCTAAAACTAGCCCTAGTTAGCATGTACTATTAAAAAAAAAATGACCGTATTATAAGTACTATTTATTTACATAACCCAATCAGTTTAAAGGTAAGTGTGGATAGATTGATATGCAGCACATATTTTGGAAAACTCACACATACGGCAATATTTTTACTTTAATATATTGGGAGCATGTATAAACACGGTGCACTCGCAAATACTGGCACAATCAGTGTGTGCGCCAATGTATAAAGCAGAAGAGATTTGTGCAGATTTAGGTTGTGTCGGTGTTCTTTGTGTCGGTGTTCTGACAAATATCTCGAGCAAATTCTACTGCACAGGCTCAGTAGAATTTGCTCATTGCGCACCACAGCGCATGCGCATACATTTACGGCTGTCAATCAGCCGTAACTTTGGCAGAAGTGCGCCTGCGCGAGGGACACACAGCACCTCACGCCCCCTCCGGATCAGCTGCGGTGACAGGTAAGTATAAGCGTTTTACTCATTATTGTCATTTACTAGCGTAGCAAGCGATTGGTAAAACTTATATCAGTTACATGCTACGCTAGTAAGTGGAAGACACACACGGGGGACAGAGTCAGACACACGGGAGCCTAAGGTGCCAATCACAACTCCCATCAAGAAGGGACAGAGGGGGACTTCTTGATGGGAGTTGTGATCGGCACCTTAGGCTCCCGTGTATCCTCCTCTGTCCACGTGTGTGTCTTCTACTTACTAGCGTAGCAATAACTGATATAAGTTTTACCAATTGCTTGCTACGCTAGTAAATGACAATAATCAGTAATACACTTATACTTACCTTTGACTGCAGCTGATCCGGAGGGGGCGTGAGGTGGTGTGTGTCCTTCACGCAGGCGCACTTCTGCCAAAGTTACGGCTGATTGACAGCCGTAACTGTGTGCGCATGCGCAGTGGTGCGCAATGAGCAAATTCTACTGCGCCTGTGCAGTAGAATTTGCTCGAGATATTTGATAGAACACCGGCACAGCCTATACAAACGGCGATTGCACTTTTTTAAAAATAAAACTCCTGACACTTTGCAGTGCGGGAGTATTTTTACATATTCCCAATTGTGTCATAGTTTATTATGTTTAGTTACTTTGCAATGTGGATCTGTCTGACCCTGAACCTCTCCTGACCTCAGGTATTGCACAGCGAGTGTCAGACTGGCTTACCGGGATACCGTAGCCAAACACTACTCAAGTCAAACATTGGTGTCAGTGTGAGCACCAGGAACGCAGTCTTTTGGTGCTTTTGCATGCATTACTTGAGTGGCCAGCCAGTAATGAGAATGGGGGTGTCATATCTCCCCTGCCCTCAGTACTGAATGTGGCCACGCATTGATCAGCAGTGACAGGTCTGTGACGATATAGGCACAGACCTATACTGCTATGACTTAGACAACCGGGGAGCAAGTCAGGATGCCGACTAATCAACCCACCATCCATTCACCAATAATGTGCCATCGTCCGGTAAGGATTTTGTTTTATCACAGTAACTATGTATCATGATTCCGATAATGCTCATTCAGTATCATAGAAAATGTATGGCTGGCTGAGCATCATTAGAATTATAATCCACAGATGACTTTTGACATTTTGTTTTAAAAATGTTATTTTAATTTTGTTTCCATTTTTTTTTTTTGTAACTACTGATATGTTCAATGACAGTTTATAGAAATGGCTTCCTGGGCAATTGTTGCTTTTGCAAATTAGTCCTGGCTTCAAGTGTGTTCACTGAATAAACTAACGTTTTTGTTTCATTTGTGGAGTCTAATATAGAAGATCAAGTGAAAAATCTTTGTTGTGCCTAGTATGAGGCTAAACAGGGATGTATTTGTAAAAGGTATGTGCCAAGATGCTTCCAGTGGAACCTTCAGGGCTTCCGGCTGTCAGCGACAGTGCAGATAGGCATCCGTTTTCACATGCCACCAACAGAGGGGATCCCAAATATGTCCCCTCTGTTGGTGGCATGTGACAACAAATGTATCTCTCTGTCTGAGAGATGGGCAGCCCATGCTGATGACAGCGGCACTACATTTGAGGCATTACATTTTTTTTTCACCAGTGAAAAAAAAGTTTAGTTGTCTGTTAAATTCTTAAGGGGAAAATCATAAGCATAATATACCCTACACATTTAGTTATATAAAAATGAATGGAGTGATTGGTTGAGTTCCTAAATGCTGTTAGCTATATGTATTCAGAGAGTGTAAAATGCCAGTGTGTTGGCAAGGTGACCTTCCAGGCAATGTGTGGCTAGTTATGCTTATAGAAAACTCTGCAAATCACGCAGCTCAGGTAAAAAATGGAGTAAATAATTCTATTGTAAAACTGTACGACAGACCAGTAGCTCAAGCACAGAGTATGAACCTTCCAAGCAGGACGCACAAAAGAGGCAAAGGTCGACATCTACACATGTCGCGTCGGCATGAAAGACCACAGCATCATAATTACTCCCTGTAAAAATGTCCAAAACTAGATTTGACTACGACCTATTGGAAAAGTGATTAAAAAAATACATGAGGTATTTAATGCCTAGCTGATAGTGTGACTCTGAAATAGCTTTTTCAGCAACTCTGCTTTCAATGAATAATTTCCATTCTAACTACAATTTTGTTGTTTCTTTCTTATGTTATGTACGCTTTATACTATATTGTCAGCTCTTTTACCCGTTTGTGCACATATATGTGAAAACATATACTGTATTTTCTCTAATCTAATAAGATAACCCTCATTATAAGATGACCCCCACAAACTTAATTTAATAAAAAGCCTAAATATAAAATTACCTACAGAAAAACATATTTACTAAGTATTAATTCACATGTAAACAGTTTTTTATCCACATTTAAGATAAATATAATTGAAAAAAGGCAGTTCTTTTTTATATTTTCTTTAATTTGCCAAGGCATCCCCAGATTTGCCTATTTGTCCCCAGACTTCGCTGGGTCTAGTGGGGCAAACGGGGGGATGTTGGTGCGGTACTCTGTGTGCACAGACATACTCCAATGCTGCCTGACACTTCCGCTGGTACTTTTGAGACCAACGCTGTGAGGTCACATGACCCCAATATTCCATCATATAGAAGTCCCCGACATAAGTGTCAGGCAGCACCGGACAAACATCCATTAGCTGCCTGTGAGGAGGATCCAGGTCCCATGCAACACTGTGTAATTCATCTTGGAGCAAATGTGTGTGTAGAATAATAAAGCTAGTTTGTGAAGGGATAAACCAAAAGGATCAATAAACACTACAGGACATAAACTTAAATATGAGTGGAATAATAGTAGGGGTCATGGATACTGCACTGCTTGGCGGTAATGAAAATGTTACATTCAAAGAATCCTTTACAAACTATCGAATCAATTATTCTCTAAATAGACTTTGCTTTATGAGAAATGTTTGTGTCTAAAAATATCCAAGTCTTCTTCTTCCTTTAAAGGACAACTGTCATGCGATAAGTGGCTTTGTCTGAAATAAATGAAAAAGCCCTAATATATAATCTGTGCCATTTTTACAACCTATACAAAATGTTAAGATATATTTTACCATTTAGCAGCAACTGCTGGACAATTAATGGCTGCCATCTTTCTGCCTAGCTTGGGTTGGATCTCTGTCTCTCCAGCACAAGCTCCCTGCAGTCCCAGTGATCACATGGCTACAGTATTACACAGTGCTGTATTTACCGCGAGGCATCCTAGACGGATGCCTAGGGCGGCAAATTTTGTTGTTGGGCAAATTGTCAGGGGCATATTAAATGGCAAATAACACTGGCATATTATTGGGCAAATTGGCTGCGGGATATAAAATGGCAAATAACACTGACATATTATTGGGCAAATTAGCAGGGGCATATTAAATGGCAAATAACACTGGCATATTGTTGGGCAAATTAGCAGGGGCATATTAAATGGCAAATAACACTGACATATTATTGGGCAAATTAGCAGGGCACATTAAATGGCAAATCACACTGGCATATTATTGGGCAAATTAGCAGGGGCATATTAAATGGCAAATAACACTGGCATATTGTTGGGCAAATTGTCAGGGCCATATTAAATGGCAAATAACACTGGCATATTATTGGGCAAATTGGCTGGGGCTTATTAATGGCAAATAACACTAACATATTATTGGGCAAATTGGCAGGGGCATATTAAATGGCAAATAATACTGGCTTAATATTGGGCATATTGGCTGGGGCATATTACCCGTAAATGGCAGAATAACACTGGCATATTATTGGGCAAATTGGCTGGGGAATATTAATGGCAAATTATACTCGCATAATATTGGGCAAATTGGCAGGGGCTGATTAAAAGACAAATACTGGCATATTATTGGGGAAATTGGCTGTGACTTATTAATGGCAAATAATACTTGCATATTATTGGGCAAATTGGCTGGGGCATATTAATGGCAAATGATACTGGCATATTATTGGGCAAATTAGCTGGGGAATATTGGCAATGTGCATGTAATGGGGTGATAGAGGCATGTAAATGGGGTGATGGGGCATGTCCTTGGTGTGCAACGTGGGTTATGGGTCATGTCGTGGGTGTGCATCGTGGGTAGGGGGAGTGCCCAAAATATGTCTGCCTAGGGCAGCACAAAACCAAGATACACCACTGGTATTACAGAGGGATTGCCATATTAAAGGGTACCCCAAATGCGTATGGCCCAATTTTATGGATAAATCTAGCTATGAATCTTTAGCATGTTCTGTGTTCATACTTTTACACCATCGGCAATATCTTGCGTAACTCCCCCTTGAAGCTCTGGCTTCCCCAATTATTCTCACTTTCATCCTACCTACCTGGTCGTATTCTTATATGCATTCCCATTCATAGGTGATTTACTATTTGTTACTGGACCAGCTTACAGAACTATTTCTTCCATATGTTTGTTGACTTGCACAAAGACTCTGGTATATAGATACAGAATGGTACTTTAAACGTACCATTTAAAGATAAATCTAAAAATAAGCATAGCCTTCTCTGCACTTAATGTTTCTTTTATATGTTATGGTGGATAGAAATAAGTATCTATTTGAGTATTTATAATGTACTCTTCAGACACCATGATTGTAATGTCCGTTATATGTATATATTCTTTATGTACTTTCAAATAAAAAATTATAAATAAAATAAAGAATAAATGAAACAGGGACTTTCATATATAGAAAATCAATTTTAATGAATGACATCGAGCTCCCTTTATCATGCTGGAATGTTATGCACTTTGCATACATCAAACACTTTTCAAGCATTTATCCTGGGTGCCTCAGTAACCAAACCTCTTTCCAAATAACCACCTGGATTATGGCTGAGTGATGAAAAGTTTGCGTATAAAAATAAACTTTTGTTAACTGTTGGTTCGGTTATTCTTTAAATTATTATTTTTAGATGTAAACATGTATCAAACATCAGTTTAGCTATTGCGCATCCTTTAATTCATAAAACAGATCCGTTGTTTCTGTTGTGTAACACCCATTATTAATTTAGCTGCACCTCTCAGCTTAATCCAACAAATCTGCTCCATTCTACTAAAAGTGTTCATTAGGACATCAGAATTCCAGACTCTGGAAACCAGGTGCTTGAAAACAAGTCAACGGTCTGCCAAATTGCATGAGTTTGTATTATTCTTAGTCTAAATGGTGTTCCTTGAGTGTGCTTGGAGCAGTGCTGAAGGGTTAAAAACTTGTTTCTCAGTTCCGATCTCATCTCCACACTTCCCTTGTCGCTTTGGTGGGCAAATATTGTAAATATAGCTTCCCTTACTCAGTGTCCCTGTTGGTTCAGAAGGTAATTGCTGCACAGGATGTTGTGAATATGGAAGTGTAATCAAGTGCATTTTCAAGCTCTGCAGAGAACAGCAGGTACAAGTCTGAGCTCTAATTTGCATCGGCCGAACACATATTTCAGAAACTATTTACCCATTACCTCTTAGGTCACTGGCCTAATAATGCAACAAAGCAGTTTTTGAAATTGCAGATAATTTTCGGCACTCCGTTCTCTGTGCAATATTGATGGGGAAGGGAGGTTGATTAGAGTCTAGGGATTTGTGGTTGATGGGAACAATCTGGAAGGAGTGAAAAATTATTAAACACACACAGCGGGAGCCACAGGATTTAGCATTGTCGTGCAGTGCTATTAATTCTCATTGCATGCTTTAGCAGTTGGCTGCACACTGTGAATATGGTTTATTACCGAAGCAGCACAATATTCCTGCCGTCGTTGTAATGTAAGACTAAATGCTAATTAGGACTCTAACAATAATTAGGAGATCTCCGTTATACCCTTTGAAAGCAGAAGTACCCAAGCTGCATGTGTGGCAATAGAAAGCGTTTTTAGTTGGAGGAAGGCAGATTTGCTGTAGAAAGCCTTCTCCTAGTTTAGTTTTTCGCTTGTTCTGCATAATTGGGAGCAGGCAATCATTTTGGAGGATGAAGGAGCAGAAATATATATACCGGTATGTATTATTTTTTCCATGTTGGAAACGGACTTGCAGGTGCTGGACTCAAGGTCATTGCAGCCACATTAGATCATTAACAGGCCTACTATGCATAAAACTAGATTGCAAGTTCTTTGGGACTGTGATTAATCATGCCTGTCCAATGTCATCAGGATTCTGCATATTAAATCTTCTTGGTTGTAAAGAAGTTTTGTTCTGTTTCGGTTGTATAATTAAAATCCCATTGGACACTGAAATTGTGTGATCCCTGCACTTAATCGTCTTTGGAATGACAGGCCTTGAGAGTACGGATCCAGTCATCCCAACCTGAGTGCATTCGTGTCACTGTGTCAGCATTGTGCATGATTTACCTTTGATCACAGGGGTCGCCTTACAAATGGTCGAAGTTTCACTGAGAAAATTAGGCATTATTAGGTGAGTTGGAAATATTCTTGCACTATAAATGCCTGATTTTTGCAGTTCACTTGCTTATCAGTTCACCACAGTCAATTATCACCTCTTTATGGAACACTGGTTTCTATTATGGCTCTTATGTGCTATGTTTTTTAACACCAATGTGGGGCGTAGTGAGCATGTTACCCAATTCCGCCTTTGCTTGCCCCAAAATTGTTTATGGATAATGCCTAGAGAGTGTATGCTTGAAGAATAATGTGCGCAAATTGCCGGATTTCCAGCATTTTAATTATCCAGATTTTAGCTTGCAAATTGAACAGACGAGTGTTGCTGAATTAAAGTAAACATTTCAAACACAAACATATTTATATACAACTATAACATATTAATGTTATATATTATAATAGCATATGTACATTAATATAAGTATTTTTGAATTTTACTCAAACATTTATATTAATTTTATTTATATTACTGTAATTCATCTATCAGGTTTGTTTGTTTTACAGATTTAACTTTTATTGAATTTTTGACCATTTTGGGAAGATTTTGACTGTAGCAGAAGACCTCCCATTGACTTCTACAGAAATAAGCCAATGTCCTCTTCATGGAAGCCTAAGGGGAAGACCCAAGCTTCCATTTTGGCATCCATACTCTGAAGGAGTGATCAGAGATCACTTTATTGATCTCTCAGTAGCCTGAATTCTCAAAAAAATCTGAACTAACTGAGTTGACCATATAGCCCATCAAGTGTAGCCATAGAAACATATATTGTGTCGGCAGATAAGAACAACCCATTCCCCGATTGTGTCCTTTATTTTAAAGTTGTGACCAGCATTATATTGGTGATACAGTTGGTGCCCTCCCCCCCCCCCCCCCCCCCCCAGATGCTAAGCTTACAGAAGTGCTGTACATCTTTCAGGATGCTGGGTCAGATATTGTTCAGACTCATATGCTGATGACTGAGACTAACTTAACATCATTGTACATTTGGGGTTATTTTTTACTCTGTTTAACCCCTTAAGGTCAGATTGCAGCTGCAGGACATTGCAGCATTCATCAAAGACATATTGGTGAAAACGTATTCCTGTTTAAAAACTCCAAAAATGAATTTTAATCCCTACCAGACTACAAGTGTTCACCATTCACAAAGAACAATACTGTGACTGAGCCACTATCTTTTACTAAAACAATTGGGTGCCTGAAACAGAATTGAGAGCGAGCAGGATGTCCTCTGAATGAATGCCTTCAACGGGAAGAAAGAGACGCGCGGAATATTCAGGCCACCTGGTCCATTGCCAGCAAACACATTAAATTTAACCCCCAGGGGGTCAGCATTGTGCTGCAGTAATCCCTGGCAGTCACAGGGTTAACACTATAGATTGTATTGGCGTCACCAAACCCAAGCCTGTCGCAAGAGGGCACCAACACCCACTCCCCACATGAAAAAAAATGTCACCCTTTCCCATGAAAAATTAAAAATCTAAAATGTCCTGCCAAGTTCCACAATCATATGCTGCTGTAAGGGAAAAAAGGGGGGCACGGGGGACTACGGCAAGATTGAAAACACTGCTACACGAAAATTAATTTTCTGTTCTGTGAGAGTGATGGCAAATCAATTAATCTTGATGTATTATTTTATGCAGGACAGGGTACAGGGAGCAGCATAGAGAATGCTTACAGCTGTTCGCTTTGCTCAGGACATATATTACCCTCGCTGGCTCTGACAGCTTCTGAAGGAAATGGCTGAAGGGTGGAAGGCAGGTGAATCAGCCGCAAAAATTTATTGGAGAATTCCGAGAGTTTCTAAGGGACCGATATAAAAACCTGCACTTGAAGAGTGAAGTATTGAGTGCTTTTGTGACTGAACTAGCTACTTGTCAATATTTATAGCTTCTGTATTTGTTCCATGTCCCTATTTGTTTGATTAACTAGTCAGATGTTGCTTTATGCCGCTGTGATTTATTTCTGCTGCCTTATGGAGCATTCTTGATGTGTTAAGCTGAGCTACGCGAGCAACCCCCAAACAAACTCCCTACCTCTTTATTTTCTGATCACTGCCTAGCTGATAAAGGCTTCCTTCACTAAACCCTGCACACATACGTGTACATGTGTGTGTTCACGCCTTGATTTCTAGATATCTGCTGTGTGTGTGTGTGTATATATATATATATATATATATCATGTTTTTGTGCAAAAACCTACCAACATTCTTCCGCGATGGAGACATAGTCTCCCCACAATCTTATCTTGACCTCACAATCTTATCTTGCACCTTCCCATGGCTGGTTACTTGCTTTTTAGTCGGTACCGGGAACAACTTTTTTTTGTATACAGTGTATACCAAGGGGCATGATAGATCAGTCATTTTTTACATATTTGTATTTGTTCTATAATAATTCATTAATAAATCCTGACTTTTAAGTCTACACTTTGGGTTTTTAACAAGTCATATATGTAGGAAAAATATCCCAATTGAGCTGCCCATCATTTGAGTTGGACCACATCCGTGTGCCTCCATAAAACCCACACACAATAAATCTAGATATAGGAGCACTCTTGGGGTTTAATGCAAACATCTGTTAATTATTAGTGGGTTATATACATATATATATATATATATTCCCATAAAAATCAGAGCTACCCGAGTCGACCAAATAGCCCACTTTTTTGTTTGTTTGGGGGATTGACTGAAGGGGTGCTGGTGTTATAGCAAATGTATAGTTATTCAGAATGATAATTAAATATTTTGTTGACATAATTCATAAGAAAACACATATATAAAACACATTTACCGCAGTGTTTATATATTTTATTGTGATTTTCTTTCTCTTGACCTTAATGATACAGATATACCAATCATTTCCAGCTCCTCCAAAAGACAGAGGGATTTGGGTCCAAATCAGGGAAGTGTGATGTGAATATTAATATTTACACTTTCATCTTTTTTTCAAAACATTTAGAGCTAGCAAAGAGTCTTGTGTATTTGTTTCTGTGTGATTCATGTAACCTTTGCTCTGCATATACCTTTATTTATGTAATTCTACCAATATTGTTGCTATATCATAATACAGATATATGTATATACCTGTATATGAATAACCAAAATATACATACACAATGTAAATATATGTATTTTGAACACTAGTTTTGTTATTCGGCAACATAGATTTATATATAAACAAAGGTATTCTGAATAATAATTTAACAACGCGATGGATAATTAGTATTTATCTGCAGCTGCGATCTTTCCTGTTTGAAGAAGCTTGTATCGTGTTAAGATACTTGTTTATTTTTATCATTGGGTAATTGCACAACTCTCCCCCTACATTTTCCGCATTTTTGTATATTTATCATAATATAAAAATGTTCATTTTTTTCGCCCCTCCAGATACAGTTCTGCTGTTTAAATAATTTGTTTAGCCGTCCATACACAAGGCGATTTTGTACATGCAATGCACACGTGTTAATGGTGGAAAAAAACAGCGAAAAGGCTGCAGGCCACCCTTCCTGTTTCTCTATGAATTACTGCCACTGCCCCTGTATCTTTCAGAGCCACTAATGAGCTCGGAGTTACACTGTGTGCAGGAAGGAGATTTAAAGGAAGAATTAATTTGGAAAGTTGAGGATTAGACAGATAAGAGAAAATGAGAGAGAATAAAATGTGGTAGCTGTGTATTTTGTCTTGTAAATGACTTTACACTGCCAGGATGGGGAAGCTATTTGTTCAGCGATAGGAGGATGATAATGAAACTGATCATATACATGGTCTATTACCATAATGAATTTTAACACGCACTTTGTTATGTGATATTTTATTTATGAGCACTTGGATGTTTCAGATAAAGATGAGATTCCTGGATGCATTATATTACGCCTTGTTTTTATAAACACATTGAGCAGTTTAATAAACATAATTTATTTCAGAGGGTGGGTTTTTTTTGTGTGCCTTTTTTAAAATCAGCAAAATTTATCTGAGATTATCTTAAGGTTAATGAAGTCTAACGTTAAGAAAATATTACCCTGCAATATCCCAGATTTCTGTACTCAAATGGTAATTGCTTAATGCTTTCGTCTCCCCGATGCTTTATACTGCATATGCCTTATCCCATTAATCCTATTTTTACAAGTTAGTGGTTGGCCATTTCATTAGGCGTTATATATCAGTGTTTATTTGCCTAAATGGCTGGCTTTATTAAAACAAACAAATTGAGTGCAAGTGCTGATAATTAATCATCTGCCTGAGGTTTTTACTTCCGTGAATGGAGAAGGAAGTTCCCTGCGCTTTAGATGAAAGATGTGCTTCAAAAGATTTCCATTCCTCTGCATCCTCCTGTTTTAGTATGTTTGCTGGGGAAAAAAATGGTATTGGTTAGCCCTTAGGATAGAAAACCTTAATCCTTCACTTACAGGGCGGTAATGCAGGATTTAGTAGTCAGCCCTACAGCCTTTTCAGTTGTGTTTGACACTGGCGTTTAATAAGCGTTTGTTGATTTTCTACATTGACAGCTAATGGATATGAAGCGCACAGTTTCTTTTATTTCCATAATATTACTATTGATTTATATTTACATCATTTAAGTCGCCTCTTCTGTTTCTAAGCGTAAAGTTTTGAGACCTTGTGCTTTTATAAAGATGATACAATTTGCTATTGACATTGGGATATGCCAACCTCTAGCTCTACGGGGTATTTTGGAGTTTATATTATGGAACAAGGGCCACAGTTGCTTGAGTCATTTGGACCTTCTCCATTTGTGTGATAGTGTATATAGGGATGCCACCTTTTCTTCAGAAGATACCTGTCATGATACTGCCTCCATAGACTTCAACATTGGTCCTAAATCAATTTTTTACAGGCCTGTTGGTCTGACACTTCCAGCAGAGACCTCCTTCTGTCGATCATTCCTGCTCAAAGGACCTATCAGGGGCAGGATTTGAAGCCTATTGCGCACCCGCTCTGACTGCTGAATGTGAGGGTCTCTTGCTGCTAACCCAGAGAGAGAGCCTCGTTTTTACATGGGATCAGCAGGGAAGGCTTAGCGCAGAGAGAGACGGTCACCGACCAGACGACTGCCTGTTTCCTATGGAAGCATGGTAGCTGTTGGCCAGGGGATAAACTGGCATGTACTATCAAACGTGCACACCAGTTTATCATCACACTAGGAACAACTAACATTTCACTTACGAAGCGCAAGTGAAAAATAATGTTTAGTGTTCCTTTAATAGTAAATACAACTAATAGTAATACCACTACATGATGTTCAGGATTTACAGAGACTGCACCAGAGGATATTTTACATCAAAGGGTCTGGAAAATATAAGTGAAATCTGCACTTTGGCATTTTAATAGTCCACTTGATGGACAGGAGTTGCTCAAATTTGTTAGCCCTGTAAAATCTGTAACAGTGGGAATGGCAGACATTATTTCAAACCTTACAAATCTACCAACATCTGACTCCAGCAAAAAAGGATGCGGGGGGCGGGGCCCAGGAGGCCGCGTATCACCGCTGCCTGAATTCCACTGTCCCTCCGAACCTCACCTCTGTTCCAAAAAGCGGGACAAAGGTAGAGCACAGCGGGACAAACCAGATCCAGCACTGACCCGCAAAAAGCAGACCACTTGGGAGGCTTGCCTTCATGCTTTAGAAAGCCTCTTTGTCTTTCAATCAGTAAGGACCATTTACCATCACTTCTATAGATCATGATGACCTCGTGAGTGTCTAGTCCTTGTTTAGTTCTGCAGCTGCTTTGTGTGTTTATCTTTCTTTTATTTCTTTTTTTAGTGTAAGAGCACGGTGACACTTTTACTCACAGTAAATATTTAATAAGTCTGTCTTGGTGCACTAATTGAACACATCATTTTTGGGGACAACAAGCTACCTTGGTTATTGAGTACTTGTATTATATCATTTTGACTAATTTGGACATTACCATTATGCAAGAATAGTAAGGGGTAGCTCTTTTTAAACAAATATATATAACCTGGTGCTGGCAGTGAGTATTTTAGGCTGCAGGGATAAATAGTTTGAGTTGGATCTGGTTATCATTAACCCTTTCACACCATACCACACTACCATTACAGGATAGCCAAATGCATGATCTGCGCTAGATTGTAGGGCGTTCTCACCCTTTTGTGTCTATTTTTCTGTTTTTGTCTATATCAGTATATAACAGCCCTATAAATGTTGTACCAAGCACTGTGTAAATTGTTAATGTAATGTATTAATGTAATGTTTGCAGAATCCCTGAAGTATAAAGGGCTCACCAGGAGGAATCTGGAAACTGGTGGTTCAAGGCTTCTATTGGGTTTGTAGAATCTGCTTGCATATAGAAAGAGCCATGCCAGAGCATTTCATCAGCATTTAATGGTTTCTGTAAAAAAAAATGTGACTTGGGAAAGGGCACATGTGTTAAGTCAGAACTAGGGCAGCAAAAAAACTAAAAACACCACTGATCAGATCCATTATTTCAAGGACATCATATTTCATTTTTCTGTAGAGTTCATATAATCTATAATGTCTCATTCTTTACTCTAGTCTACCAAATAGACTTCCATGCTAAATTCAATGGCAAACTTGTTCTTTATACAGATTGCACTGGTATTTTACTCACAATGATGTATGTGCACCAAAGTGACCTTTTAGTCTGGCAGGATGAGTCTGTGATGTCAGGAGCTGGGAGGAAGCAAGATGGTGGGAATCAGAGTTCCTTTACTGGGCCCCAGTTTTTTTTTTTTTGTATGATCCTCATGCTTTCTTATTCAGTTTTCTCTTATGCACTCTGTACACGTCAGTACCTACATTGCATTAGGAACAACTGTCACTAATGGCTAAGATTTTCTTGTACTTTGTCAACATACAACATTTACCTCCATCCCAGAATTCTCGACAAATTGGTAACTTTGCATTTGCATAGTGCTTTGAAGCCGGCAAAATATCTGCCACTCATCACGTAATGAATTCCCAGCAAAACATTTTTTTCTTTTCTTGATATTTATTTTTATATTATCTGTCATGAGTGTTGTAACAGCAATTAAAATCCTGTTTGTTTTTTGTTTTTCCACTGGCACTGAATGGGCCTGACTGCTCAGACTGAAGCACTGCAAGTGAGTCATTATAAACAACTATTTTAACCTTATTGATGCTGACATATCATTCAAATGTGCAAATAATTGGCAATCAAAACTAATCGTAAGGTCAGGAAACTGGGACATGCCTTTCTAACCTTAGAAATTGCCAGGTTACTACAATCCTACTTTAACTTTTGTCTCTGTTTCTGCTCCCTGAGAAGCAAAAGGAGGAATGTGTCTGTCAGGATTTTGGTAGGTCCCTAAATATCTAGAAAGACAGATCAGATCATGAGGTGTGTGTTCCTTAGCACATGATGAAGAGGTAAGATGGTAAAATTAGTAAAAACAGTAAAAAATAATATACACCATGTATGTCAAAACTATGGCCTTGCAGCTGATGATGGACTTCTCCCACAATCCGGTGTCACTGTAAGAATGGCAAGGGAATATGGGAGATGTACTACCTAAACCACAGGAGGGCCACCGTTTACCATCTCTAATATAGACTAAAGGCCCGGCCCAAGACATTGTGCTGCCTGTGGTGAAAAACAAAATGCTTCACCCCACTCCCAAAAAAAGCCCACAATTCAAACTAAAATGAAACTTATCAGGAAGTGATAATTTAATGCAAGATCACCCTTTTATATGCAAAATTATATGGCGTGAGTATTGGCAGGCCATGATTAAACTGTGTACCCTAAATGTTTGAGCATTTAAACTTAATGTACAATATTTGAGTCATGTTATAGGTCAGTGGTCACATATTATTTTTATTTGGTAATTGCACATTGTCTATTATCATAATAATGTTTTACCATTTCTTTCTTTTCACATCATGGGTGAGCTCTTAGAAAAAATATTTTATTTTTATATGCCCACTAAAGCACTTCGTATATACATAATAAAATATTTTTTTTCAAAGAGCTCACCCGTATCAGAGGAGTTATCCCCTTTATCCACACACTCACTCACACACATACACAGACAGTCTGTCACTCACACATACACACACACTGACATACACACACACTCACACTGATATGCACACACACACACACACACTCACACTGACACGCACACACTCACACTGACATGCACACACGCTCGCACACACACATTCACACTCACACTGACATGCACACACACTATCACATTGACATGCACACACACACTCTCACACTGACATGCACACACACTCTCACACTGACGTGCCCACACACTCTCACACTGACGTGCCCACACACTCTCACACTGACGTGCACACACACTCTCACACTGACGTGCACACACACTCTCACACTGACGTGCATACACACTCCCACACTGACATGCACACACACTCCCACACTGACATGCACACACACACACACACTGACATACATACACACTGTCCATTTTTAACTTACTGCAGGCATCTCTTTGCTTTGAGCTCCTCGTGTTAAGGAGGGACTGAGCCAATCGCAGGAGGCTTCTGAACTCTCAGCCAATCAGGAGAGTTGAGAGCAACTCTGTATAAAGAGCAAACAAGTAGATGAATATGACTGATATAAGTGCCCGCTAATAGGAGTATAAAGTAATAAAGAAGGGACAGGAACACAAGGAAAATTGTAATCCCAAATGAAAATAGAAAAGCATTAACATTTGTAAAATAGTAAATGAACAGCTTAAAATGGATATATGCAGTATGTTTTTAGAGGCAGAGACAAAGTTGTTAGATTTGCCTCCAGTGTTACAAAAGAAGGGCTTTCTCGATACCATTATTTTAATAATATCATATAATTTACTATAAAAAAAAATAGAATATGCTGACAAATTTAAAAAAACAAACACATTTCCTAAATTTTACTTGAAAAATCTTTTACACATCTGCAAATAAAAACCTGCTAAATAGATTTTAATATTTGTCCTGAGTTAGAAATATGAATGTTTTTCTGCTGCTTTGCAAATTATAGGGCAATAACTGCATGTAACGAATTGCTTTTTCCTGACCATTGTCTACCAGAACCTACAGTGACATTGTAAAAGTGTTTTTGTATTATCTTGGAAGTTTTGACTGCCTCTAGAGGCAGTCTAACAACATCCCAGAGCCCCCAAGGCAGCACCATATTTGAAAGGTATGTTGCCTTTCAATATGGCAAATGTGATCGCTCCGGAAAGCAATCACACATCTCCCCCTGGTACAATTTTCATGTTGCTGAATACCTCAACCCACTGAGTGATGTCCAAGCTTGTATAAACACAGGACGTACCAGGTATGTCCTGCGTCACCAAGTGTATGTAGACACAGTATGTGCGTGGTAATTCCTGTGTCGGCAAGGGGTTAAAAAGTTTAGTTCATATTTTGCACGGTACTATTCTACATACAAGTCATTATAAAAAGAAATCCTAATGTTGTGCAGCAAGTGATTCGTCAAAGCAACCAGAAGAACCATTTCCAGAAAAAAGAGCTATAACACACAAGCTCACAATGTTATAACGGACCAGAAAATGTAATATACTGAGAACTGAAGAGACCTTAAACAAAATCATACTGTGAAATACAGTGGCTCATTGGTGATGATGTGACTTCTTTCATGGGTTCTTTCTTTCCTATGTACCTAGAACATCCTTTCCATCTGCCTTTGCTTGAGAAAGATCTCTTTTTGCGCACGCATTATCCCAGATTGTCTGCAACAAGGTTAAATTACGACATCGAATCAAAAGCTCCATCAGCTCTGGGCAAATTTGTGAAATTGAATAAACGCTTCTGAATGTTAGGCACCCACTTGAGCAGTGGCACAAGATAACATTTTAAATCACGGAATTATGAAGAGAGAAAATCCCTTAATTGCAACAAGTTCTCAAATGTACAAAAGCACAATCCACCAGAGAAAATTGGCAGTATTCCGCTGAGCAGATTTAACAGCTGGAACACATCTTTTTCAAATAGTTTTTGCTGCTATAAACCCAACAATTTGTTCACAGACTGCTGTGATATGGTTATAATTCTGCTTTGCTTACATTCCTCTTCTAGTTGTTTTTTTTTTTTTGTCATCTTTCCATCCCAGAGTGAGAAGGAGGTTAATTTACATTTCCATTTTAATTTCTTTTTAAATAAATAAATAAATAAGCCCCCGTTCTGTTTTCCCTGAGTTCCTTGGATCAGTAAATTTCCCTTGTGAAGAGAAAATAATGTTATTACAAGCAAAGCAGGGGGATATATATACATTGTATTCCTCTCTCCCCATATTATTTTTAATAATAATAGCCTTTCATTTTCTGCAGATTTGAATATGAAAGCACAAGGGAGTTTGCAAACAGATCATCTATAATCTGAGCCAGGGCCTTAATATGAGGGCTACTGTAGCCTAATAGAAATAAAGACCCACAGAAAGCCCGGAAGTGGGCCTTGTCTGCGGGGCAATTTCTTCATCAAAGAGCAAATAACAAATTATACAGCACGCCTCCTTGTCTCAGTGTCAGATTAAACTTGATGATCACGTTTTTTCACATCAATGGACATGAAAGGCTCTCACCGTAAGCATGACTGATTATATTTCACATTAAAAAAATTGAAAAAAATGATTCATGCTGTAATCATCGGCACATCTAATTATAATAGTTGAGTCTTTGCTTAAATCCTACTGTAGACAGAATCACTCAATGACTGGAATATTCACAGAGGCTTAGATTTAGATCCAAAGATGCGCCCATTCCCACAGTACCAGTTCAGGAACCAATGCAAAATATGTCAGAATGTAACATTGCCATTGTTCCTTTATTTTAGAATTAAATCATTGTGAAAATTATACAGATTATACAAAGCTTGTAGCAATTTTATAATCTTCTTCTTTTTTTTTTTTTTTAAGAGTTTGTGTTATTGGCTAGAGGGTAGTTGTGGGGGTTTGTGTGCATTCTTTTTTGCATTTGTGTTATTGACTAGAGGGCAGGTCTGTAGGGCCATAACTTGCATGAAACAGCTACCCACATTTCCAATAGCTTTATTTCACAAAAGAGTATTCTTAAAGCATGGAGATCCAATTTGAATTGGTCTGTAGTACATCATAAATGAATACTTATCTATTATATTATTCTTCAGAGAGTCTTGTAGAAAAAATAATATGTAAGTATGACTTTAAGATCACAAACTATTGTGAAAACCCCCAGTTTGTCTGGAAAAGGTACTTTCCCATGCCATATTCAATAGGCCATAAGTGTTGTACCTATGACTTCCAAAATTATACATTAGTGATGTTCTATAATGATTCCATTTTTTTTTTTCGGATAGTTTAGTCTAGTTTCGTTTCAAAGTGTAGAAATCAAACTAGCAAAATGTTGGTGTGGCTTGCTTCACATTTATTAGTTAACCTTATTTTTTCCCCAATTTTTTCCCCCTATCTCCTGTGTGATTAAGACCATCGGCCTGTAGCAGACCTTTATTGCAGTGTTTATAGAGATCTGTGCCAAGGCAGACACAGGTCTTACAATTTCCACCCATCAATGACTTCCATCAATATGACTTGGCACCTGGTCACAGTAAGCCCCCCTCTATTTATGATACTGGTAACATGTAGCAGGTGAACTTCACATGTCGCCGAGCCGGATTAATATGTCTGTTGCAGGTTTGTGAAATGCTTTGAGCCACAAAAAATGTCCCGGCAACTAAATGCAAAGAAACAGGCGTGCCACCTCTAGTTTGTCATCTTTCTTAATCCTCTAGGCACTGTTGCATAATAATAAACTTAAGCAATTAAATCTGGGTCAAGGAAGATGTTGATTCCGTGGACTCAATCAACGGTTTTGTCAGGTTGAAAAAGGTGAAGTGATATAAATCACTGAAAGACAAACCTAATCCACAACAGAGCAGAAAGAGATGTTTTTCTTGGCACTGTTCGTCATAACATTCATTTTCACCAGGTGAAATCTATCATAACACCACACACACAGACACTTTATGCTATCGCAGTGACAGGACAGGAGAAAGTTCATCCCGGTCTTGTCCAGAAGCGAAAACAAAAAGTTGCCAGTTCTAGCTGGGTTTTTAAACTTAAAAAAATCATGTTATCTTCTAAAAGGAGTGTTGGATCTTCCTATATTCCCTCTTATTTTAATGAACAAAGTCAAATTTCAAGAGTCCCATGAATGAAGTCTGAGGAAGTGTACGCCATTTGTGTATTTGTTGGTTATATTTAATTGGAACATATTAAAGGCTTTCTGTCACAGCAAACTTTGTTTATACTGTGAATGTAAAGAATTAAAAATGATGGACAATTATCTAACACTGCATTAGCAGAAATGCATAAATTAGGAGAAAAGGTTGTTTTAAACATGTTTGTGACATCACCTGTGGCTTGAAATGCAAATAAATAATTTTTCAATAGGAAACGTGTAATAAGCATATCAAACCACAAGGTGATGTCATTAGCAGGAGACACTGTAAATACATTTAAAACATATTTTTCTCAATTTATGCATTTGCATGCAATTTTGCTAACACAATGTATAGCATGTATAGATCATTTTTATTCTCTTTATTTACATTATAAGCACTCTTTAGGTGACAGTTTCCTTTAATATGTCGTTAATGCTCCTAATAAATAACCTTTTATGGATCTCCATTAACATGACATATTAAATGTTGTATCCTTAACCCCTTCGCGACAATGGACGTGACTGGCACGCCCAGCGGTGGAATGAGTTCTCTGATGGTGCTGCTCTATCGTCTCAATGTCGAGGCATTAAGCAGCACTGAAATCTTAGTTCTGCTGTGCCATATTGCAGGAGCAGCATGCTCATGCAATATTGCTGTGTCCTCTTGTGGGTAGAGCTTCGGAAGTGAAAAAAAAATTCACTTCTGATGCTGTTGCTTGACTGACCTAAAGGCAGTCAGCAACATTGCAATAGAAAAAAGACAAAAAAAGACAAACATTGCAATAATAAAAAAAAAAAGACAAAAGCTAAAATCTAGGGTTAGAGTTAGAATAGTTGTAAGGCTTACAATTAAATTAGGGTTAGCATAAGGGATAGGGTTACAATTAAATTAGGGTTAGCATAAGGGATAGGGTTACAATTAAATTAGGGTTAGCATAAGGGATAGGGTTAAAATTAAATTAAAATATATTTAGGGTTAGCATAAGGTTTAGAGTTGGGGTTAAATTTATGGTTAGGGTTAACCACTAATTTTGATTTTGCCCTATAACTCTCCAAAAAACAAGTATATTTCCGAACTCAGGACAAAATTTAGAAACTATTTAAAGGGTTTTTTTTATGATGTGTAAAAAAAGGTTAAAGTTAGAAAAAGGTTTTTTTTCCATCATATTTAATGATTTTTTTTTGTACTAAATTAAGATAAGATATGATGAACATAGTATCTAATGAAAGCCCTTCTTATGACAATAAAACAACATATAATTTGTGTGGGTACAGTATGTGAGAAAGAAGGAAATTACAGCTGAACACAAACACCCCAGAAATGTCAAAACATCCCTTGTCACCAAGGGAAAGACAAGGTCAAAAGGTATTGTCACTAAGGGGTTAATGTTATGAGAGCTCGATGCTTAATAAATTAGAGCTGGTAGCACATTGGTCAAAATACCCTCTTACTTTGTGTGAGAGAGAAAACTTCAAGCAGAGAAACATTAAGCCTAGGTAGCATCTGCCTAACCCAAAGCCTTATGATCAAATTTGTGAAGTTGCTTCTTCTGATTATTGGCGATCATGACAATATTGGATACATTCTGACCAAAAAGGCTACATGGTATCGTATGGAAGGGAAGTAGAATGTTGTGTTTTACCATAAAACAGGAAGTAACACAACTGTAGCTGTTCTTCTCTACCATGTATTGCGGCACAATTAGCACCCGCAGATTCATTAAAAGGGACATCTAAACTAGTTTCACCTGTATGTCTAATTTAGAAACACAAGTGCCTCTCAGCTGAGAGACAGAAATAAATGATAACCCTGTGTATTAGTTCATATGAGAGAATGGATACTGTTTTGATTCTAAAACAGCAACAGTTAAAACAAAATGTACTGTCCCTTTAACAGAAATGCACACATTTGCATAGCTTATTCAACTATCTTAATAAAGATTATCAAATGCTGGCAGTACCTTTCCCCTTGTGTTTTGTCTAGAAAGAGCTGCTAATGTCTTCCAGCTCTCTCGTGTAGTTCACTTTAAAGGTGCAGTGATGTGCATTCGATTGGCAGCTTACCTCTTTAGCTCGGTTAGGTCCTGTGTAATTCATTGTACTCCAGGTGTAAGTCAGTGGGTTGTTAGTTAAGTAATTGACTTATTTAAGCTTGGTAACGCCACTGTCAATAAATCTGTATTGTTCCTTTCTTCTTTTCTTGTAGGCGTTTACTGAAATCTACAAACATAGCCTTGTATGAGTAGCAGGAAAAAGTGTAGTAACAATGCAATTTCCCTCAAAGTCAAGGATTTCTTTAACTTTTATACTAATAAAAGATATTTGATATGTGTTATTTGAGGCTATGTATTGTGGGTGGAGCATTAAACTGGTAATTATTGCACTCCTTTTAAAAATAGTCCATCTTCCCCCCTTTTTTTTTCTTAATCGCAAGGTGATCTATAACCCTTCCTTCAAGTCCTTCAGGAACACTGCATACACTAAGGAGTTAATAAAGAATATCCCCTTGGCCTCATTAGTAATGCTTGTATAGTGCATGTTAACTATCAAGAGATGTTGATAGCTAAATGTCATACTTGTAATTTTGGCTTTTAGGAGAAACAGGCCCATTGCAATCAAAACTGATTAATAATGTTATTTATCTTAGAGAAGAGCTGTCACAGGACTGGTAAAAATGACAAATGGTTATGTGTATAGAATGAAAGAACACAGGCCCCTCGCCAAGCTTGAGAAACGAAGCAGGCTTGTGCCTCGCAGACCAGGCTAAACCCATGACACACACATCACCATAATAGTGATAAGATGGGAAATTTGCATCGTTTCCACAGGACAGGGAAAAAAGATTAAGTTACAAATAATATTCCATTCCATCAGCAGAAGATCCTGACAGTGTCTGCCTCTGACAGGAGGCAGAGAGACTGACAAAAAGAAGTGACAGGTTCCCCGCAAGAAATGACGGCGAATCAAGAAAATCGAATTTAAGGAATGAAATCCGTGCAGATTCTTCAGCTAAGGAGCATCCCAAATCTAAACAGACAGTTGTTTATTTTTAAAATCCAGTGTTTTGTTCCCTGGTGACTTTTCATATTTACCCATAATGTGTCTTGTTTAAACAGAGAAAAGGGGAGGGGATTGCGCTGCGTGTAGGTCTCATACGGGAAGTACTGACATAGGCATGGACAGCCTAATTATCTTACATTGCTGCATCCCGTGACTTATAGGGTTGCCACCTTCTCTTCATAAAAATACCGGCCTTGCTACGGTCTCCATGGACTTAACATTGGCCTGGATCCACAGCTGTTTTAAATAGGAGCATCCCCTAACATTCTTGTCATGTTCTCTGTAACGGACAACTACTAGTTTATGATACCTAACAGGATTTAAAGTTTACAAAACAATAGATTTCTGAGAAGGACAAATAAAATCAGATAGACTTTTAGGTAGACTTCTGTAAGCCATAATATTTTAACAAACTTATACCACCCCTCAAAACATCCATGGCTTTGCTTTCCCTGATAAAATTGCTGATAAAGTGATTCTCTATTTCAGTGACCTCCAAAACAACTTACCATTGAAAACTCTACGAAATTCTAAGCTTGTCCAAGCCACCAGCAACTTGTTAGCCTTCATTTAATGTCTACAGCCAGATGAGAAAGCTAGTACTTCTTTCATATCCCAATTTAGAAGAGGAAATATTTGATGCCATCAAAGCAATGTGTATTACAGCATTTCAGATGTTGTCTTTTGTTGGATTGTTTTAAGGCTTGCTGCCATGCCATTATTACCAAATGAAGGTCAAGCCAAAGGACTTACGTGAAAATTTTCATCCCATTTCTCCGTATTTACAAAACATTTTGGCCAACAATCTGATCAGGGTGGACAAGTTAAAGAAACGTGTACTTCAAACGAACAAGCACTGAATAACACGAAGATTTCATAAAGGTTGCCTTTCATAACAAGATAACCTTTCCTGTTTACTTCTCAAGGCACATAGAAGATCTTTAAACTTTTTTTCGTCTCAAAGTGGAACAAATTAACTTTACTTTACTTTCATTAACTGTGCAGATCTTCATTTCCGGTGTTGATTCTGGAGTTTTTACAATCTCAGTTGGCATGCAACAGGACTGTTTTCTTTCAACCACTCCTGTTTGAGGCCTATTTTTGCCATCTGGAATAAGCCTGACATACGTTTAGGTATGTTTCTTAGAATACAATGGTTGGATATGCTGATAATGTGCTTCTCATCTACCAGATGCCTGTTGCATTCCATAATAGTTTTAGTTTAGGATTGGTCTCAGGTTTTTAAGTTAATGGTGAAAGCTCATCAGTATGGCCTGCCTCCTGAGATGATTTAACTTCTTACAATTCCTCCTATCGCCTGGAATCTGCTGCCATACCTAGAGATTTATTGCATGCATGTCCTTGTCAATCTGAAAAGATGGGTACCCATTGACCTACTTTTGTCACTAGATAAGGATACTGTCACAATTTCATCCAGCAATACTTAACTCTCTTTGTGCTTTAGAACAGATCCAAAGTATTCAGTTATTACTGTGTGATGACCTATGTGTCCAATCTAGAAAAACTAATACTATGAACAATACTATAACTATATCTTGGTTACAGTAAGTGACTGCTTGTTCAAGTGATCTGCTTCTAAGTAGTAGTTGGTGCAAAGCAGCACCTGAGAAGTATTGTGAAATGAGGTCATGCTGGTGTGGATATCAAACTAACAGGGGTTTAGGTAACTATGATCACAACACGGTTTCTTTTTAAATGTTCCTGGATAAGCAGTGTTGTTTGGGAAGCACTAAAACTCTTAATTTGAAATGCATTAGCTAGAACCATCTTTAGTACCCTGTTAGGATACTGTGGTTTACCACATGAGTAAGTAATGAATTTATTTAAAAAACAGAAAACAAAATAATTATTTCAAAAATATAAGGAATATAGCTGAACTTAAAAACAAAGCCAATCAGATTAGTGAAGGAGAGGAATGGCAAAATGAGTACAACTAACCTTAAAGCAAGTTAAAAGAACAGAAAATTAATTGTGACCCACAACTGAAGCAGACACACTTGTTTTAGAAAATACGAGAGATGCTCAGTAAATTTTTTCTTCAGCATATTACCATTAAGATCCAGTGGCAGAGATGTTGAACATAAATGAGACCCTACCTCGCCAATATTATATTCATGGCTGAAACAGACCAACATCTGAGAGCATTTAACTACAATGAAGATCAATATAGCTCCTGGACCAGATAGAATTCATCCTCAGATACTTGGAGAACTTAGCTCAGGAACTGACAAGCCATTATATTTATTTTTTAAGCATTGATTTTCATTTAGCATGTGCTACTGCATTGGAGGAAGCAAATATGATGCCATTATCAAAAAGGCATCCAAGCTGCAAAATTATCGGGGCGGCAAATCTAACATGCAGTGTGGGAAACATGGGCAGATGCCAACAATGTTCATGGTGAAGATTTATATATGTATAGTATTTACAAAAACTCATCTGGAATATGCAGTGCTATTTTGGGCACAAAAAAAGAGCATAATGGAACTGGAACATGATCAGAGATATGTCACAAACTTGATTAAATAAAACAATGAAAGACTCTAGGGGCTACTCAATAAAAACGAGAATTGGAAGGAACTGAAATGGGAATTTCAAACATAAGGCCTAAGTAGATTCTCCCATAGAGCTGCACTGGATCATTTTTCCAACTCAGCTACATTGGCCTAACGTTTGAAATTCCCATCTCAATTTGCATCAATTCTCTATTTATTTAGTAGACCCTCATAGATATAAATATATGATTTCAAACTGTGATTACTTTCTGTGGAGAAAACACACCTTTGAGTGAACATGATTACAATTTATAAGTATATTTAAGGTCAGTACAAAGGTCAGATACAGATTGTTCTCTGCAAAAGTCAGACTTTTCAGACAACATGTGAAAGCATCCTTTAAGACTGAAAGACATGGGCTATCATCGTAATCACACAAAATGTTTCTTTAGTATTATGGTAGGTACATTGTGAAATACACTGCCAAGTGACGGTGGTTTGGTGGATTCAATTACCTTTTTTAGCAAAGAAACAAATACAGGGCTATAACAATTACAAGTAGCTAAAGTCATTTTAATTCAGGGTCAACAAGGTGTGTGTAGTGGTTAAACTTAACTGTTTAAATCCCTTTTTTACCTATTTAACAATGTATTTATGTAAATATTAAATGGACATTTTTTAATAATTAGAGAACTTTTCCACAAGGCCTTTCCCTTATCTACAGATCACTGCTCACAGTACATACAACAGATACATTGGCCTATATGATATAATGTAAGAAGATATTGGAGAAACACTATATGTGGATGGCTGGCAAGACAACTGGGAAACAACTGCCAAATCTATGTCACACTTGAGGAATATGTGTTTGAGACACCTATAAGATGTTCCCTCATGATTTTGAATCTCCCCTCAGACAAATGCTGGTTGTATTTTGGTGAAACCAGCAACTTTTCCATTCTGTGCTGTCATGTCCCAAATTTCAACCTTTCTGAAAAAATGTCCTCTTTGGCTTTGGACAACCCACTTCAGCTTACTACTCGCTAAATCAGTTGATCATTTGACTAAGGTTGTCTCTGTGACAGCTAAAATGGTCATTGCATATGTTGGGTAAAGAAATATAGTATAAACGTCTAAAATAATTGAGGTGGATAAGGTGGCAGCTGATATAGAAGATTCTCCAATGTCCTGTGTCAAGATCTGAATCTACTTATTCTGCAATCTTGGACTTTTCTCCATATTTATTCAACAATATATAGTTTTGTTTTTTCCCTTTTTATATCTTCACTTTCTGGTTTGTTATTTTATCTAGTTCAGTGCAATGTCTGGGAATTTAATATGATATATATATATTGTTATATAACAAGAGTAAAATTGAAATAAAGGAATTAAAAACCAAACCTAGCGCTGTCTACACAATGGACTGTCAAGCTCTTAACATATTAAGTGTATAGTGAATGAGGCATTGAAGGCTATGTATGTCCTGCAGATATAACAGTTTGGATGGAATCTTGTTGCTTATATGCTGCAACACTTTTTTAAAATATAGCAAAAATAATATGAACCAGCTCCAGACCTGCTGCTAACCTGTGTGACATTAACAACATGAACATCTTCTCAGAGGCCCAGAATTTCACACCTGCCACCAGTGTGTTTATATCCAGTCTGGGTGTCCCAATAAGAGCTGATCTATTCAGTGCTCTATCAGCAGGAGCAGATAATGTTTCTCCCTGTTGTGGATGAATAGAATTGTGTATACACAGCAACTAGAGTGAAGAAAAAGAAAACTTTATATCCTCAGGTTTTGCAAATCTTGTATGAAAAGAATCCAAAGTGCACCTGTTTAAACCTCACAGTGGAATTGTTTGAAGGGTAAACAGTGCTTTTCAGAATGCATTATGAGGCCAGCTTGTTCGGCATGGCAGTACATTCACGGCAGTCTTTAATTATGTCCAAGCTGTCAAACTGGAAAGTCATATTTCTTTGTTACAGATCTGATCTGAAGTCTGAGGGCTTTGAAAGCTGTAAAGATGAAAGACTAGAAAGCTATTCAAACACTTTATTCAAATATGCTTTAAGAGAAAGGGAAGACGTCACTCTTGGGCTGTAGTAGAGAGGCAGCTGATAACCTTAACGCACTTTTTACTTTTGATTAACAGCCTGTCGTTCAGTCCCAGGTTACCTATTATAATCTATACGGGTTTCTGCCAGTCTTGGGTACTACTCTAGATTGATACGAAATAAGTATGAGCAAACATCTCTATGCATTGTGATTCTGTAATGATCGCACAACAGATATGCTGTCCTTGATTGAATGAAGTCACAAGGCACAAGCTATAGTTATAAATGTCTTTTCCTCTGCTTATTTTAGTGGCTTAGTATGGTATGTCGTGCTATGCAGTTTTCAGTTGAAATCCCTTCAGATTTAAAATTTGTGGAGCAAATCATACCCGTTGTTGATAATGCAGCATATAGGCACAAAGGGATGCACCATGTTTTGACCAATGGATCGGGAAGGTAATATTAAGAGGTCTTTAAATACCCTTGATATTAAAATCATGAATTTGATTTCGCCTAAAATTCTGTTTCACTCTGGATTTAAGTATTGGATTAAACAGACTTGCACCATTTGGGCAGTGAATTACATTAAATACACTATAGAGACTTTATATGATAAGCCACTCTGATATAAAGTTCTACAAATGGATCAGCGGGATCATTGTGTTGGTTTCCAATGGTAATTACTTTACATTTTGAATTCTATACCAGCATTGTGTTTTATATACATAACCATGTACTGAACAATTCAAATATAATTTATGTTAGGGATCTACTGACTGCAAAATCTTCCTCCACAATCATTTCAAAACACAGGTTTGCAACCAATTTGCAGAGTATCTTAAAAACATTAACGTTGTAATTCTTTAACCAATCAACAAACAAAAGAACTCAAGGTGACCTCTTCACTTCGAATAAGCATGACATTCTAAGTGCTAAACATCTAACAGGGTGCAAACCAGGTGCACCCCCTGCTGGCCGCACTTATAAAACTTTGTACACACTTCCTTACCTGAATTCATCACCTTGGCCGTCACCTGCCTGTGCACAGAAAGTCCGCTCTCTTGCATGCCAAAATCTCTGACTTGGAATGAACAGAGGACTGTTTGTCACTCAGCAGTGATCATTCTTTAAATAAAAGGTTAGCCAGACAGAGCCCTTAATCAGAGGATCGCTCTTCCCTGTCAACACTGCCTTTTAAACAGTGCTGATGAAGACTGGCTGTCATTGCAAGGCGAGACGGGCAGAGGTGATTGATCTTCATAAATCATCTTCCTTACCTGCGTTAGTATCACACTGATTGATTTTCAGGCCCTCGTTCTTATCTGCTCCCCCCCCCCCCCTTTCCTCCCTTTCATATTGGGCTTCTGTTGGAATTGGCTCTTGTTTTTCAGAATGTCAATTAACAGATGAAAGTTTGAAGCACAACCTTCTCTGTGCTGTCCAGTGCAGGCAGATACATGTCAGAGCTTTTAGTCTACTTGCTTCTTCCACTTACAGTGGGTTGATGTATGTTCATTAGGCCAAATCATGCATTTACAGGCCAAAAGACAAGTTTTTCTGTGAATTTCCCAAAATCTCACATACAGTGTTAAGAACCTACTCGGACAACACCAATCCCTGTATTAGCACACTCTTTCAGAGCATGTCTACCTGATTTCATTGAGTCTTTTATCATTAAATGATGTGCTATCCCTGATGTCTGAAGTGTGTTTCTGTTAGACAGGTCTGAATTAAAGAGACCAGCGATGACTAACCTTTGACACCTCAGCTGTGGTGGGGGCTCAGCTAGCCAAATGGTTGTATCATTTAAAATATAATTCAATATAAAGTGCTGCAAGCAAGCTCTGAAACTAGGGTAACTATTTCACATTGGGGCAATGCTGACACACATACGTAAATCAGTCCTATATGCTTAAATACTTTTTATACTGTGAATGTAGAGAATAAAAATGACTACAAGCTAGTCTATACATTGTATTATCAGAATTGCCTAAATTAAGAGAAAATTGTATTTTAACTCTGTTTGTGTTGTCTCCTGTATGTGACATCACCTTTTGGCTTGATAAGCTGATGAACTGCTTTCAGTGCCAAACATGTATAGTTTGCACATCAAACCGTGAGGTGATGCTACAAAACAGAAACTCCAGACATATTTAAGACACATTTTTTTCTTCATATGTTTAAATGCTTGGAATTCTGCAAACCCGATTTATAGAAAATAATGAGAAAGGACACACTCTTTGCATTAAATTCACCGGTCTTTATATGCCATTTTAACTGTGATTATTATTAAAAGTTAAGTTTTCTAACAAGAGACCTCATATCATTTCTCATAGTTTTCTCTGCATTATTTTGGGTTACTCCCATTGAGGTGTCTTTACAGAATGAAACAATTAAAGAGACTTCTATATTGTCATTAACATGATTTATAGATTTTTTTTTTTATTCTGTACATTTATAGTATTAACAATGTTTGTGACGGAATCTCTTTTAGTTGCAATTTTTATTTTATGTAGTAATAATTCATATAAATAAACACATCCAGGCACACAACACTGATTAATGGTTTCTGTATTTTAAGCTTGCGTATATATGTAGCTAATAGTATAGTGGAAAGTGTGTTATTGATGTAGCAACAGCTGTGTTATTAGGCATTTACAAAATGTGAAGCAGTATTTACTGTCTGTTTTTCTTTAAACATTTATGGTCAACTGTCCCATGTTCAATGTCTTCCAGCGTGTTAGCATGTTGTATATAATCTCTCACATAGAGCAATCTATGTGTAGTTGGGGGAAAGTCCTCTCTTGATTTCGGTGAAAGCTATCATTTTCTTGACTTAACAGCTGAATGGAGAAAAAAAGGCCTCATTGATTCCCCCCCGGTTGTTAGAAGCTAAGAGTTCTTTTATCGACATGTCTATTGGCAGTTTTCAGTATATTCAGCGTCTAATTATCGCCCTCAGCTGAAGATACACCTTGCAGTCTGCAGACTGGGAGAGACGGGAGTCGATATCTCCTAGTGCATTGTTCTGTGAGCCGCTATTGAGCAGCACGTCAAGGAGAGATGATTTATGGGAATGGATAGTAAAATTCTACTGATGGTCAGCATGGGTTAACACTCTTTAAAGGTGAATTCATAAAAAAAACGAGCGTCAATGGACGATTTTTAAAAAATATTCTTTGTGACTTTGTTTTTTTTTTTTTTTATATATATTTTAATAAGGGATTCAGCCCTTCAGATAATATTTTAATTGGACTGAAAGAAGCTGAACGATGCAGCCAAGTTGTCTATAGTCCTGGATTTAGGGTCCCATCAAATTTGGGCTGTGCCGGCAGGACTGATGTTGATGCCACACTGCATGAATCTGTGTGGGTCCTAAGCATCTCACTCGTGTCCATTGTAGATCCTAAGGTACAATATTGTTACCTTTGCAATATCTTTAACTGTATGGTTTTATTAAAACTATTTTAATAACAGTGTATGAAACTACAGACAGTAACACATTCATCACAGGGTAACAAGAGAGAGGCCTAATTTAGAATTATTTTTGAAGGTTAAACTGTTTAACAGGCAATTTATAAATCATATGTGTTGTTTTAGGTTTTCCCTAATTAATTAAATTATGTTAAATTTAGGGCTTAGCCAGAACATTTTAGCAGCCAGCTTTTTTTTTTATCTACTCTGAAACCTGTACTGAGCAAGGATATCTTTCACGTTGATCTGGCTACAGGGAAGACATTGCTGGGGTGGAGTCTTCTTATAAGATATTGTCAGTTTATGACAGCAAACTGTGGGATGTAACATAGATTATAATCTATTACTTTGTGAGGTCTCCTATTAAGAATGTGAAATGTTTTTGCATGGTCCAAAATGCCATTGGACAAGTGGGCAGCTGCGGCTTCTGAGAGTCAATGTGCATTGGGCAGGTGCTTATTCCACCCATTATATCTATAGATCTCTCTACAGATCTTTCAGTGGTTCAGTGAATGCAGTACTGCATTTTGCTTTGTTCTGCGGTTTCCCCTTTTCTAAGTCATGTGACATGTGAGAAAGATGTGAGAAAGTTTAGTATGGGTCACACAGGAACCTGTAGTCTGTATTGTCTTGAGATCTTTTCATACCTTTTTGCTTTGTACTTTCATTTGTTACTCGTCTCTGTTGTCAGCTGTTTGCACATGGTTGGCAAGTTTAGGGAACCTGTTTTTGGTGCAGTTATTGTTAGAGCATCCGCTTAGGGTAAGGCCAAGTTACACTGCTAGTACAATTGATGGGAATGTTACACTACACAGGAGGTGAATGTTAAACTGGCATATGAATAACCAAAACATTTCAGAAAGCCACATGCAAAGGGTATTTATAAGCCTAAACATTGCTTATACTTTGAATGTAGAGAATAAAAAAATGATTAAAAGTTATCTATACATTGTGTTGGCAAAATTGCATCCAAATGCATGAAATAAAAGAAATAGATGTTTTAAAAAGGTCTGCTAAGGACATCAGCTATGGCTTGATATGCAAATGAACTAGTCTTCAATGAGAGATGTGTCATTTGCATATATAGCTGCAAGGTGATGGCACAAGCAGGAGACCCCAAATACACATTTAAAACATCTATTTCTATTATTTAATGCAATTGCAATTTTTCTAACGCAATGTATACATAATGTTTCGCAATTCTGTATTCTCTACATTCACAAAATATAAGCAGCGCTTCAGTTCACATAGTCCCTTTAATACTCAAAGTAGCATGACATATGTTTGTGTTGTATGTGTATGGCAGTGTCGCTAAATATTAGGGCTGACACCCAGCTGGTATTTTACTGGCAGGCCGGTAAATAAATGTCTTGCTGCCAATGTTAAGTCTATGGAGGCAATAGAAAGGCCGGCATTTTTTGGTGGAAAAGGTGGCAACCCTACTAAATATCCATTGTTTCAGTCTAACAGCAGATGTTATGATAGTTTTAATGATCTAATTGTTTGCATTATTTAGTATTCATACATGTCAGCCTCCTAAAATATACATACTAGGTACACCTGATGGTAGCCCTTGTCCTTCTGAGTACAATGCCATTTTATTCCTCTTCTCCCAGATTATTCCAGGTGAGATCAAAGGTGGCTCTACCAAGCACATGTGTGGCTGCTTGATCCCAATTAGCTTGTACAGCTCAGACTAATTAGGTGACACTTCATAAACGCATAATTCTGAACATATTGGGACTGTAGGATTCTTTAAATGATTCATGCCAGCCATTCTATACACCATGTCTCTACTGCTGCTGGCATAAGGGGTGTTGTTTACTAACTCACACTGCTTATCTTGGGTAAAAGCATAGTATTAGCTTTTAAAGTAGAGTTTAAATGATACCCTTAACTGGATCACGAATAAAGAGGACCCCTGTACCTATATCCCGGAAAATAAAACTAGTAAATGTGCAAGTTTGACTGCGTAACGGAACAGACGTGTGATGGGATGCCATGCTGCAATTTGCATTATCATACCTCTTCATTAGTAGGTTGTGTTACATGCCCAACCAGGAGGCTGAAAACAAGAAGCTTAAGAGTCTACTCAATAAAGAGAGAATTGCAGGGAATTGAGATGGAAATTTGAAACGTTAGACCAAACTAGCTGAGTTGGAAATATGCGCCAATGCAACAGAATGGGAGATTCTTTTTTCAAACTGCAATTCTCTCTTTATTGAGTAAACCCTTAAGCCTCATGGACTTACAGTATCAGGAGAGGCAGAGGCTATTTACACACAGGACTCAGTTCCACCCGTAGATAGAATTTCCATGTTGTTTTTAATGTAACAGACTGTAAAAATTTTAATAAACATGTAAACATATAATAACATATATGATAACCAATGATGTAACATAAGGCTAATATTACGAGAATTGGCTCCCAAGCACAATAGAAACAACGTATTCTGGTGTAGGAAAACCACCAGCCGCCTCCTCCTAGCTGGTGGTACCATTCCCAAATAACTCCTCAGGAACCTGCCCTTGAGGAGATTGTGCACTGCTGCCCATTGGACAGTGCACCCAGTGTACCCCCCGCCACGACACTGGAATCCGAAGCCAAAATTGGGGAGGGAGGGACAACTCTTTAGGTAAAATTGTTGTAATGAGAAATATAACACCCCCCCCCCCCCCGCAGCTTATTATACCACTTTTTCCCCACCCCTTTAGGGGATACTTAATCGATACCCATACTGTCAACTATACATTGTAACTCTTAGGGGAAATCCCCTGATCTGGTCCAAGTCATGTAGCCCTTCCATTTAATGCTTAAATCCAGGACTTTCTGGATGCCTATTCCCTGTTGTCTCCTCTCATTGGTCCATTGCAGCATATCTGTGGGAATCCAACAATGCTCTAAGCTGGGCTTTACAAAATGTCCATGAATCTGCTGCTCTTTACCCTGGTCCAGTACATTAGAGGTCAAAGTAAATTAGACATAACCAACATGTAAAATGATCTTACTTCTAGTGGTGGACATCTTTTCAGCATGGGATGTTGAAAGATGGCATGCCATATGACTAACTTAATTGGCAAATGGAGCATGGTCTGTTGTCAGCTCCCTAATGACCTGGGGGCAGTGAACCCTCTGCCTTTATGTTTGGTATGCCTCTGGCAACATATGTTCCAACATAAGCACTTCATATATTATAATGTAATGTTTTGTGGTAGGGTGCAGGTTAGTATACATTGTCTCCAAAAAGAATATAGAACTCTGTCCTGTGTGAATCATTTGAATACAGGCTTGGTGACCATTCCTGCAAGGGAATCATCATGCAATGTATTGAGTTTATCATCACTTAGAAAGATTTCACGTTAATTATACTTTGCTAAAGTATGCTGCCATTGTAATTTATACCCCTAAATCAAGATTGATGATTGCTTTATACCTGGGACGTATGATGTGGGAATATAGTACCATGCACTGTTCGGTAATTCCAGTAGCCACCACTTGGACTGAAAGAATTGAGAATAAAAATGTTGCAAAGATTCTCGAAGAGAATGAATCTATATTTTCACATCTCTGAAAGCATCCGAGAAGAGTGCACATTTGTGCTAAAATAGCCCTGTAAGATTGTCTTAAATATAACCCATTCTGGAGCTCTGCTATATATAAACTTTCACAGGGTCTGGTTCATTGAATAGATAATACCGTTTGACAATCTCTAATTTTATCTGTTTCTCTAAACAGAGACATCAATTTTATGCTGTGAATATTTACATTTGGGTGGCCTGCAACAGCAAGCTTGACAACTTTTCCTAACCAGAGCAGTCAACTCTTAACTATTCTCAAGTATGCCATGATTACTAGGCCTGCTCTTAAAGGGGATAGTACAGCAACTTGCAAATCCCCGATGAAATACTATTTAAAATCCTCAGAAAACATGTTATTGAAAAAAAGCAAATCTTCATTGTATACCCTACAAAATGAAGGGTCCATGTATACGCTAAAGTTGTTCCTCTAAGCACCTTATAACCTTCTTTTTGTGAGAGAGCTGTAAGATTTAATTTAAATAATCCACTTAGAGATGTATTAAACATACATAAGCAACCGAGAGAGCTGAAATTCTTGTGCAAACGTGAAATGTAAATCTGTCCACATTTCTGGAAAGGCCATGTTCATCATGTGCAATTTTAAAAGGCCAAGAACAGGTCTATACTAGGGAAGAATCTAAGCATGTGAATGGATTTTATTATATGAAAGCATGGTATGAATTAATGAGTGGAAGTGCATGTATGTTCACCAAAATTGATCAGTCAAATGTAAATGAAATAACACATGTTGTATCAAGTTTCAGAAACATGGAATATAAATATAATATGCTGACAGGTCTTTGTGACAAAGCTCTTACTTTGTTTACATGTACTTCTGGTGATCAACATTCGTAGCTAAATCTACCTTAGGACAACCTAAAATACTTAAATATATAAATGACTACTCACTCTAGCTTTATTTTGCTTGTTAGTACTTCCAGTTGGTATACAAGATGGGTGTGTGAAGTAAAGCTTTCCTTACTGGGCTGTATTATTATTCCAATCTACAGGTATAATGTCTCTCCAAATCCTAACACATTAGCAGCTCCCTAGTATTTAGTAAATTTGCTTCTTATTCCATATGCGTGATTCCTCCCTAGACCTGTCTGAGTAAACCAGTGGGGTAATGTTTAACCCGATGTATCCAGATTGGAATCATAAATGGATGAACCCATTAATGTGCCAATGCTCTCTTGGCAGCTATCAAAGGGTAACATAGACTATATAGCGCTTTGCACACAATCAGGACCATTGTTATTGTAGATTAATGCCCCCCCCCTTTCTCATATTTATATATTTATTTTAAGCAATGAAGAATCCGCCAATATCTTGTCATTTGTTACAGTGTAGCAGAGCCAGCGAAGCACGCCGGCGGGCGCTTCATCAGGAATGCTCATTCAGAGTGATGAATGTACCTAAACACACATTTGTTCGTAAAACTTGCAGAGTGGATGAGCATCATTAGGTATGAGGAATAGGTGCCTCACGCTGAGAGGAGAGGGGGCCAAACAGATGCTGCGCGTTTTTTGCAGACATCTTTCATCCCGCGGCTCGTCATTAATATCCTTGAAGGTGATCTTTTTCTTGTGTCTTCTCTTATTTAATAAACACAAACATGGTGCGTGGAAAGGCTGCAGTGCTGATTACACACATTTCCATGGTCCATATGGAAAATATGTCAGGAAAGGGGAAAACAAAAGACTTGTTATATTAACCCCTTCCTTGAGGAAATATAGTCATTCTTTAGTGGTATATTTCTATATCTTGGGCAGGCCCCTGTCCTATTCCTTCACCTATTATGTACTGCACAGCATAGAATGGTCCCCATGTAGGCATGGCATTCTGGGTAAATAAGAATGGCTAGACTTCATATCTGCTTTGTCCAAGCCTCCAACATTCAAGAGTTAAGGAAATGTAAGAAAATAAAAATAAATGTACGACAATGTAATTTTGGATTACATAGAAAGGATGCACAGAGCCAACCAACTGTTTAAGGGATTAACATGACAAATATGTTATTTCCGAAAATTGAGCACCATTAGCATCTATGATAAGTATATATATATGTGCATATGGCAGCATTTTCTGCTAAATACATCCCAGGACCACCAGAGGGTTATCGTCCATAGAACAGTAAATGCCTGTATTGTATGTGGATATATTGAAATGAGATTGGTTTGTTATCCCTAAATTGTGGTCTCCCTGAGGTAGCTTAAGAGGAGCGCTTTGAATCACCAGTTATGTTAATGAAAAACCAAGCTGAAGAGCTGATCTTTGTTTTCCTATTTTGTTTTATTCTATTTTATTATATATATTAACAATTTATTATTATACAAAAAAACATGTACATACACAACAGTGGGGGTAAAAATGTTGCCATGTAATAAATGATAAAAAAACATCACATGTGTGATGTTATCATCATTGCAAAATCAAGTTGTATATTGAAATGCCAGTTTTATTTTCAAGTTAATGTAAAATAATCTTAGTACTCCAAAGTTCAAATCATTTTTGTTTTGCTAGAGTGGTGTTCAGTCAGTTTAATTTTTACAAGGCTAGGTTTGGCAGATACATTGATGAATAATAATTTTCCATGATACTGTAAGCAATATATCTAATAATTTATCTTTACTTTTATAAGCAGGTTTCATTATCCCCCAGTTAATTTTATGCATTAACATTCCAAATGTTATGCTGTATAGATCGGAGAGATCTAGGTCCTCTCCAGATCTACCCATATCTTGTCATATTGGTTTATAGAGAGCTTGAATTTGTGCAATGTATACGGAGTAATAACATCATATAAGGTTACATAGCAATTTAGGTTATAAAAACCCCCCAGCTTACATCAAATTCAAACCTTTTCCTCTTCTTGTGTATTGTTGCTGATCCAAAAGAAGGCAACAACCCCCCTCCTCCCATTATAATTAATTTCATATAGTTATGTTGTATTTTGTGGGATTTTAACTCCAAGGTCTTGGTCAGTATATGATAATTAATATGACGGAATCCGAATTTACCCCTTTGATCAAAAGGCCTCAGTTTTGAAAAGGTAATGGAGGGATAAAAGGATATCCTCATATTTTACTCCCACTCTAAACCTGTTTCCCTATTTTGCACCCAAATCACCCTGTCCCTCTTTTTTCCTCTATTGTACTTCTTTTCTGGGAGCCCGGAATGTTTTGTTTGTAAAATTGGATAACACAGTTTCAATACTGTAAAACTCCAACCTGCAGCCATCCAGGCGTTGCAGGACTAAATTACCCATACTCCTCTGCCAGTCTCTTAGCTGAAAGAGCATTATGGGAGATGTAGTGTATCAGCAGCTAGAGGGCTGCAGGTTACCTACCCCTGCTCTAGAGTAACAGAACTATACTGACTCCTTGATGACATTGGGACATTAGGGCAGGGTCTTGCAAGAGCACCATCCACTCCCAGACCAATCCCAAAGCCAACAAAAAGCTATCACATTTACATCTGCATGCTGGGATCTGGAAAATCCTGGTGTTGTGGGCAGGAGGTGGTAGTTCTGTAAGGGTCCCCACAATTTCTGATGGTGCCCTTGCTGTTAAGTCTATGGTAATAGGCAATAGCAAAACCAATATATATATATATATTTTTTTTTAAAGAAAAGGTGGTAACCCTATCAGGGATGTATTCTTTATCAGAAAACCTCAGTATGTTCCAATAACATCTTTGTTCCAATAACATTTTTATATAATATTTATAATAATAATTGTTTAATATAATTTATATTAGTCTAAATTTAAGAGGATGCGTACATGCTTTTTCCTTCTTTTATTCTTTTTTTATTTATACTGTGTAGCATTGCACTTTATGGCAATGTTGTAAAATAGGCCAAAAGATAGCTTCTTTGGAGTTCTTTTTTTGTGTGTGTGAGGCTGTGTGCAAATGGGAAAAGAAATGAGAAAAATAAAATAAATCCTGTGTCAGACCTTCCTGGCAGCTCAAGAGAAGAGCTTTTCATTTGACTTTTTTTCTAAACCCAGGATGCAGCATTTGAGCTATTGCTTTGCCTGGCTGGGCTTAAAACCTTTTGTCATGGCTAAAGCTGCCACGTTTTATAAAGAACACAAGTCAGAAAGGCTTTACGAAGAATGATTCCGAATCTCAAGCAGCCTCGCGACCTATAAATCTTCATCTTGGCTTTGAGTTTCCCGCAGAGCAGTGCATATCCCCCATTGGTTGTCTGATGAGAACAATTTTCTCTTCTGGAGCTGAGCTGTGACCCAGCTTTAAGGTTCCACACTTGGAACATGCTCATATTACCTTTTGTAAATGAAAGGTAACAATTGTTGATCCCCTCGGCTGTCAGATCTGTGGAAGAGGCAGTCCAGAGTTGGGAATGAAGTGTAAATATGTATGTGCGTGTGCTTTGCTAGTACTTGTATTATACAAAAAGAAAATTCTCCTTCTCCCTGTAAAGGAGGGAACATTCATTGCAGGTTTTAATGTTGTGTAAGTAATGTGCAAAGAACAAAATACTTAGCCATGGGGTTTGTGCCTGGCTGTAAGTGAACTTACTCCAGTAGAATACTGCAGATCAAAAGAATACTCCGTCTGAGTTTTATTCCGACTATTTAGATATATATATTATATATGTGGTAGCTGTACACAAATAAACCGTCTTTTAACTTCATGGCTTGTTATACACTCACTTCACAGGGATCTCCAGCCAAACTGAGGCTTCTTTCCACACAGGTCTCCTGTCTAAATGCAGAACATTTGTAAACACAAATGGAATCACCTGTGCAGCTGCTGCAACTCCATGGCAGGCAGAATGTTATTTCCTGCCTCCCTGCCATTGTTTGCAGGTTTTAACCCATTGGTTGCCCTATTTGGGTGAAAGGTGTGTACAGCCTTTCACTATCTATCTATCTATCTATCTATCTATCTATCTATCTATCTATCTATATAATAAGGTGTGCCGACTACCCTTCTCTATGGATATCTATCTAGATTTATATATTTATATACATAGAGAAGGGCAGGCGACGCAATTTATTAAGTAATCTGATTGCCTGGGTGCCGACACTACTAAATTAAATCCAAACATGTAAAAAGTGCCACTCATAGGTCTTGTAACTACTTAATTCGTTCGAACTTCTGATGAAGACTCCATTTTGGAGTTTGAAACGTTGACCTTTTGTCTACCAATAAAGTATTTTACTATTTTTTTCTTTACCCGTGAGTGGCACATTTTATATGTTTAGATATATATAAATTGCTGAAACGCAGCACGTGTAGAGTTACTTAACACCGTGAGATTGAGCTGAATTGTCTGGACATCACAGAATTGACATCTGTAGACCCAAAAGAAACAGGGCTGTCCTTTTGAATCTAGGACTGTTGGGAACTATGCTGTATCCCTCTGTATAATTACTGTATAGATATTACAGTAAGTTTTGACTTTACACCCTGCGGTATTCTCTGTCCATGTCCTGATATTGCAGCAATTAACAGGATCATGTATAATAAAGTACTCCAGGGAGATTCCGTGGAATCTTACAAATCCTTGGCCTATATATAAAGCGGTGTAAATGGAGTTTCCCAGGCATAATGATTTATGGCAATAAGGTCTAATAATCTCTCTTGTTTCCTCAGGTACCAAAATTAGTGTCATATTCTAAGGTCTGAAAAAAAAGTTACTTAGATATTTTAAATCAAAGCAGTAAACTAGAACTACATAGTATGATGAATATAAATGCAACATTCTGCATGGCTGGTTTTGAAGCTAACAGAATCATTGCTGTTTATATATATATATTAGTATAGCTAACACTCACCATATTAAGTTATCAGATTGTCTACATTGTGTGCTTTATTTTTGTCTTTGAAGTCTGTTCAAAAGGACATATATTGATTTTCTAAAAGACAAATGCACTGCTTATTTACCTATTAGATTCTTCAAGTCCAAACTTTCTTAAATCTTTGCCACTCAGTCTGCTTTTGCCATTACTGAACTGTGCAAGGGGGATTTGCTATATTCAAAGTAAATGAAAGAGTAGGTAATAGAGTCGCTTGGCTTGAAATATAGACAATGACACCAGAGTACCGTGTGGAAAAGGTAAAAATCTTTTCTTTTCTCATCAGGATAGTGAAAATCTGGAGTGCTCCCCAAGCCAAATAGACTCCACCTTTAGCGCTTTGCACCCTAGGGTGGCGCTTAGTTGTTCTACGCCCAAGATTATTTCTAGCATGGTCCATAATTGTTTTGTTTTGGGATTTGCTATATTGATTTTTCTTTCAAATTTATTTGGTAGTTGGGTCACATATCAGTGAAATATTATTTGAACAGTTTCCAAGATAAACAAATGTAGTTAATTAGTAGTAATATTGTCAGCATGTGCAGTGTGACATAAGAGGAAGTGTAGGTCCCTTCTTGCAAACAAGGTCCAGAGGTTAGAATTAATATAGGGCCTACATGACAAGGTGGGTAAATGTAATCCCCGTCCTCCATGTGTCATGAGCGGTGACACGCTAGTAGACCTACGGAAGAAATTGCCCCATATCTGGGGCCTAGTCCTAGGCATACAGGTTATTACATGATTAATATGTTATGTTTACAGTAATGTGGTCTGTGTCAGACTAAAGATTTACACCTATGTTTTATATTGAGTCGGAGTAAGTCCATAACCAAAATGTACCTCTCACTGCCCAGACAAACCACCTTTAAAATAGGTCTGAATAACTAGTGACTTGTCCACTTATCTGTAGTACTATTTTTTAGACCCTGCAACTCTCTCTATGTAAATACTCTGAACTGCAACAAACATTTTAGCATGTAGGCTGTGATTAACCACCCATAATCATTGTTTATAGAGGCAGTAGGGAGCACCATTTCCCTCTGGAAAAAGTAATAATTATATAATCTGGAAGTTTCAGGATGCCATGTCAAGAAGTCAGAACAACATGGCAGGTATGGCATCTCTGGCACTGAGCACACCTCCAGCACCCCCCCCCCCCCTATTGGCTGTGTGCCTCCTGATTGATGCACACCCACACCCACAAATGATTGATAGAGTCCTTTTCAGAGACTTTTTTTAGTCCACAAATGGCAGTTTGTCCCACTTTATCAAGCTCTGTGCCGTCAGGTTGGAAGAAATCACATACCCACAGATCAGTGTAATCTGTGTACCCGAGACATTAGCATGCAAAGTAATTGATAGAGAACAGGTGCCCCAGTGTTATCCTATAATACTGCAAATGGTGCATCACCATCTTAGTCTCCATGTCACTTGAAGAGCCCTGAGGCCAGAACACTTCAATTAATCTGGCAAATGAGCCTCATATAAAACACATCGGAAAGATGCATTGTTAACATTACTCACCATAATGCTATGCTGTGTACCATGCTATTCAATAATCCTTTTGACATTAATATGTCCAACTATCCGGAGGTTAGAGAGGTTCTAATGACGGAACGTGCCTGTCTCTCTGAACCAGGATACATTTCCTTGGAACATGAAACTGCTGGGGAAAAAAAATAAAGAAAAATGCCTTCCTTAAAATTGTCTGCATGATCCTCCTAGACTGATCTACTTTCTTCCCTTGGCACCCTTAAACATCAGCGCTGTAGGCTGGAGCCTGGTGTGCCTTTTGGGAGTTTTTATTCTTACACGCCTAGTCAAAGGTGACAAACTTACTAAAACATGCTTATAAAACAAGAGAAACATTTTTTTCTTCAGACAGGCTTGATCTTAAAGCCACCATGATAGACAGCCCTAATCCAGACGGTACCATGAGTTTATATGATAGTTATATGATAGTGGTGCCACGTGCTAAGCAGTGTGGGATGTGACGACAGCCATTGAGAGCAGGCAGATGCCTGTACATGCGTTTTAGCGTCCGTCACTGTAACATATTTCATTTATGTTTGCTAACAGTTGTATTATGTATAAAGACACACATGTCATTTATACATAACAAGTATACAAAAACAACAGCTGTGATATAGTATACAACCCAGCATATGGTTATATCACATAAGGTAATATTACAATGCTTGTATGGCATTTACTTTTTTTATATGGATTCAGATTAGGCTTAAATTTATAATGTATAGTATGCACTTAATGTACTTTATTTACAGTTTCATGTATATTTAATATTTTAGTATTTTCCCTAACAAGCATTTATACATTTTGTATTTGTGCATATTATATGATTTAATCTTGGTCTGGGCCCACATCATTGGAATTTATATAAAGTGATGTTTGAAACATAAACAGGGTGGGGTAGAAATATCATCTTTGTCTTTTATATTAATAATATCCACATATATTGATGGTGTTTTTCTGATTTTTCCTTTTTATTTCAATATTTCTTTGTGGGGGTAGAAGTGGTGGTGGTCTGTTACATTTCTTTTCCTCTCCCTTTTTTTCCACCCTGGAAGCGAAATTCTAGTTCCATCCGGTTTCTTGTTCGGAAAGATAAATTAATGGCTTCTAAATAATGCAGTGAACCCTAATTCTCTTTGATTAGCCGTGAGTTAGATGATGGCGACCCAATGAAATTGGTCATCAGCATAAATAATGAACTGATAAAATGCTAAGTCACTGCCGATCATAAATCACAGCAAATCCACTTTCTCTAGAAGTCACTGAAATTAGAAGTCCATGCTCCTATTAATTATTTTGCCTCTTGAAGACGACAGTGTTATAAATCAGCCCTGAAAGGCCCTTCACTTAGGAAGCTGAAGGAGTCAGACTGCCTGCAAATTGCTTTGTATATGGACCTAATTGTTTCCTAACTAATCCACCTTGGTAACAAGAAAGCTGCATCTAAAAAGCAGCACATGGTACATTTCAATAAACACCAATTGCATGACTGCAACCTCTCCGAGGTCCGCGTAGTGCTCACAGCAGATTAACCACAAACCTAAATGTCAGGGGAAACTCATTCTGGACCTCGCGGATTCTGTAACAGTATGGAGCATGAAACAGATGTTGTCAGTACCAGCCCAAGTCTAACAATAAAGGAGATTTAGCATATCATGTGATGGATTATGGAAACATTATCACTGAGAGTTACTAAAAAACATATCCAAGGATTTTTTGATTTATTGAAGTTCAGAGAGAATTGGTGTAGAATCAGGGTGACTATATTGCCTATAATGGCACAGACTTTGCATACATTGGTATATTTATGAACAGAATAGATTTGTTCATTATGGATGCTAGGCATACAAGTGAACAGTCGCCATCCGAGCAGGTACATTTGGGATTGCATATAATACACCATGTTGGAACAAAGTTCCAAAATCACATTATTATTTTTTTGGAAATCAAATGTTCTTGCTGGTTGAACTTTGCCACAGAATTGCTTTGCAGTCGTGTAACGAGGTTTGTCTGGGTCTTGGCAGGACTCCTTGCCCACCAGCTTTCAGGGCCCCACTCATTTCTGTTCTCACACGTTTGGGGAACACAAAATCTGTATGAGGATGAGCACCTTGCCTATGGTGTACCAAACGCTTGGTTGGGCCACAAGATCGCTGTAGTAAGATGTAGCGCTGAACAGTGTCTTTTCTGGAGTGACAGGAGACGGACGCTTTCCGAGGCAAGGGGGTAGTTTTTTTATTTTATTGAAACAAATTATGCTTATGGACTTTTCTACCCCAGGATTCTTGTGGATATTTATATTCCAGTTTGTGGACCACTTTTGTTATATACCATACACTGCTGCTGTAAAAATCTGTATCTATTGCATACTGTGATTTTGGGTGCCATCGATATGGCCTTCAGAGCTCACACTTCTTATTTTAAAAATAAGATTTTATTCATTAAAAATGTTGTATACTAGAAGTTTTAATACAAAATAGTGTCTTCTGCTTTCTCTTAGTAAATCTACAGATTTCCTACTTATAGGGGCCCCTTTCACTCTGAAAGGCTTATACAAATCTAGGAGTGTGTTTTTTACACCCAGGGCAAGTTTTTTTGCTCTGGAAGAGTGGTATACCTTCACTATTAATATACTCATTATCACATTTAAAATATCACACTATATTGTATTTTAAGTGTTTGTGTTCTATTTTTTATGTCTATGTTCTCTGAAGACATAACTTTGGAAGAGCATATAAGTATTATTTAATACTATTGTTTAAACAAGTGATTTGTCACTTTTATTTAGTGTTTGGAAACAGGGAACTTATATATTTTCTGTATTCTTTCACTTTATCAGACGCACTCTGGGGAGTTGTCCATTTTAGCTGCTGGTGTCCTCTGTTTATTCCTTTCCAGTTGTTCTTTTTTTATTAGGTGCTCCAGTTCTCTGTTTTTCCCTATTTAATTTAAAGAGAAGCATATGTTTAGAGCTTTAGAGCCTATGGCATGACTGGTGGTTACACTCATGGAATCCTTTCTAAACTTTCTCATTTCCCTTTACTAAGTAGCATCGGACCACCATGAAACGCATAGGGCTATTTGTTTAAATCTGACAGTTGCACCACGATATTGCAACTTTGTTGTTCCCTTGTTTGTTTTGGATATTTAATCTGATTAGCCAGCGTCCATCACAAAGAGTATACTGGTACAACTGTATTACACTAAGCACTTTATTATCAGGTTCCATTCAGCTTATATATGATACATTGTCTAGGACTGCATTATACTGCTCCCTGTGGTTGTTGATTATTTTCATTTGTGGAACTTAGAAGCTGCAACCTGCTATTCCATATATACTGGAGACTAATATATTTTAAATGTATTTATTTATAAAGTATTTTTTAACAGCACCGATCAAGTATATCCTGGGTAAATGTGCAGTGCTCCTTGTCTTTTTGTGGGATCTACAGTTGAAGATGGACCACACATTATTGGGGCTTTTTATTGATTGATGATTTTTTATTGTCTTATATATACCTTATCTTTCTTGGTTCTTTTAGCACAGGTTTTTTTCTTTTTATTCTTTCTAACCTTGGGTTAAGCTGCAGATTGGTCACTGTTGAATCTTCAGGACTATAAGGTGTAGGATGACTCATCCCCATCTCAGGAGGGGAACTCTGGCCGGCCACTGCTGCCAAGGGTCTCATCTTCTTTGAGCAAACGTTCCATAGGATCCCAGGAGTGTGCACTTTAATAGCCTCCCAATGAGATCTATACAGCAGAGAAACAACAAGGATGAAGAAGAACTGTATTGGGACAAGCCATTCATAGACAAAGGATGCATACATAACCTTCATGTTGTACTCTGCAGACAAAGTATGTGTATTAAGGTTTTTACCATTAATAGAAAACATTCTGTCCTGAAGAACAAATACATATGAGCTTTTGTTATTGGCAGACTAGACAGGCCAGGTGGCTCGTATCCGCTGTCACAATCCATATTTCTATTAAAAATAAATATATTCTATTGAAAATATTTGGGGTTCATCCATATGGACTCTTGCAGAATTGGTTAGTTCATTTTAGTGGGGACATCTGTTGTTTTCTTGGGTGGAGTTTTAATAATTTAAGAGGTCACTGTTAATCCCTTCCTCTGTAATGTGCACCTCTTCTCTTCTGGAGTACTTCAGAGAATGATTATTTCAGACTAAGGAGGACTTGGCATGGACGTTTGTTAATTGCCTTGTGTATATTGAGATAGCTAAAATAGTGGAATGGGCTGCTATTAGCTTAGGAGAATTAGAGAACTTCCCCCAAAAATAATTCAAAGTTGATGCCAAAAAGTCAATCTTTCTTAGCAGTTCCCTTTAAAGCTCACTAGTGTAGTACAAACAATTTTTTTCTATGTTTATTATACTTCTGGCATCTTTATATGTGTAATTCATTACAACTTCAGTTTCATATTATCTATTTTTATGTTTGATTTTTGCTTTATTGCTATGATAAAATAACCTGATAGTGAATATGGTAAAGTTGTACTTGCGTACAGGTTGAGGTGGCCATAAAGCATTAAATAAACACAGACTGATATTTTGCTAAACTCCATTTTCATTTTCAGCTCGGCTAGAATAGACTAACTCCGTTCAAGCAAAATTCATACTGAATAGCTCCTTGCAAAAAAAAAAAAAGATAAATATAGTGTCCCTTCTTTCCTATCTATGACGGTAAATATATTTTTATGGATGCTCGGCATAAAGGTAGCTTGTGTCCCACTCTATGGATTTATTAGTTTCCCTGACATTTTAGTTGTGGTCGTTACGCGATATTTATGAATGCAGGAATGCTAGGTTCCCTCATTATGTTTTTTTCTCTCTTACATTTATGGTTCCTAGCGCTGGAACTGTACATTTGAAATCTTTATTGCGTCTATTCATGTGGGGAGAGGGAGGGCACCAGGTGCAAACGCTCCTAGAGTTTATCAATCCCATCAACCAGGATGTATTGTAATTCTTTGCCATGGTCCATGATAATTCAGATGGGTGCTGTCCTAGATACACACAAGAGTGGTTAGCTGTCTGGTCAATTCAAATAGCCTCAAACATCATACATACATCACAATAAGCAATTGACAACACCATATACCAGTTATACCAGATTATACCAGAGTTATAAGACTGAGTGACCTCATGGTAGCCTTGGACTTAGACATCTTTTGTTCTTCCTACTCAGAGAAATGCCACCTCTCCTCCTATCCACCTAAACAACAGCACCACTCTACCTAACCATGAACACTTTCTGGAAAATAAAACACTTTTAATACTTGTTTTATGTTTGGCATTTTACATTGGAAAACAGTATAATGTATATATTTCCTATATTGCCCTATATCACTGATACAGTAATGATGATGGTATTCATGATCATTCCTAAACATACGTTCCATATAACAACAGGAATCCAGCCCTGCTCACCTGATTGATTTCTGCGTAGAAATCGGGCCTGATTGTAACATTGCTTTTGTCACTATGGGAACTACCCCTCATGGGGATATTTGGGGATTTTATTCATGAAAGAGGGATTCACTAACTTAAATCCAAAGTAGCCAAGTGGAAAACGTTCTCCTATATTTCAACCTTTGCTATTTTTGCCTTAATTCAGCGTTTCCTTCCTCAGTTCCCTGCAGCGCCCTCTTCCATGAATGAAGCTCTTGGCAAGTGACTTGATAGGCACAAGAGATTTCTGAACAATCTCACGCTAGTTAGAAATTACAATTTTTTAATATTAGGATGTAAGTAGGGTACAATATAATCCCCCTCTCCATTGTCCCTCCTCAGCAATGCTATATGCATGGCAAGGGAGCTGCCATGTTATTTACCTGTTGGTCAGATCAAGCCTGAACGTAGCTGCAGCACAGTACATTGTCTCTGTACATAGTGCTCTTATTACATTGATGAAATCCCAACACATCGCTTGTGTGTATACAACAAAGGGTGACCCCTCTAGTACCCTGCAAGCAACGGTGATACTGAGGGGAAACTGATGGAAGGTTATAGTTCATCAACTAAAAATGTGCAGGTTCATCAGAAGTGCACAACTATTTCACGGTAAAATCAAAGACATAAAGATGTGTCGGCTGATTTTGAAAAGAAGCATTGTTTTTCGTTAACAGCTGTGTTAGCGTCTTGGTCCTCCGAGTTGTACTGTAATAGTACAACAGGTTTGATGTGTTCAGTGAAGTAGGAGGTTGGTACTATCCTATGTACCCATTTAAGGTGCAGAGACTGGACCTGGGTTGTGTATAGCATGGGGGGATCTTTTCATTTATATGTAGAGTTTTACTATATGTCATTTGTTATTTTTATAGTTTATTGTATGTATTGGTAGTATTCTATTTATTAAAATTTATTTTTTGTTTTTAAATATATTTAGGAGTTATTATTTATGTTCTAATGAGTATTCCTTTATAAAATAATAAATATAAGCGCCATCTACCTAGTCCATTATTATTTTTGCCTTTTCTCTTCAGTGGTGTTCCAATTTATAAACCTGTGAAGTTCATCTTGGGGAGTCCCTGTCTGTAAGACGCTCAGATTAATTGGCTTTTTTATATATTTATTGTAATTTACTGGTGGTATTATCACATGTATTAAGCACTGCGTAGCAAAACGTATTTATTTTTTCACATGCAAAATGTAACCAATTTTAAACAAATGTAACACACACAAAAACAACACAAGACTCCAACACTAAGAACTATTCATAATAACCAAAGACCAATCCATTGACACTAAATTACAACGTTTTTAAAATAGTAATTGCAATAAACCGGTATTTATGGTGAGATATGTAAAAACAATTATTCATACGCTTTAAATCCATTCCAATCCCAGAATGCTTTGCTTTTTGAAAAATGGCTTTTTTGTTCCTTATTATTATTTTTTTTTTATAGAAAAAAGGAGGAAAGGTGTTTGATATCTATATTGTTTAGAGGTAATTAAAAGAATTATCTGTATGTTTTGACAAGCTACAGATTGGAATACATTAGAATATTTTTTAGCATATACTAATAAAGCCATATACCTCTTAAGATGCCTTTGAAATTCAAGCTTGCTAATTTATGAAAGTGCAATTTGTTACTTCGGGAATAGAGTGTCAGATTTGCATATTCAACTTCCAATCTAACATCTTAGGGACATGTTCCCCCCTTTTTTTTTTATTTTTTATCTCTGTTCTTCCCTTGATCTTACGCTGGGTGATTTATAAGGTGTTGGACTTGGCTGTATAAATCCATCCTATTTTTTTCCCTTCTTCTAGCAGCAGAGTACTTGCACCTACTGATTTCTTGCTGTGATTTCTAGGTCAACCTTCCCCCAGCCGAAGCCAGCTTAATAACTCACTATCACATCAGGCTTTAGTGGTGACAGCCAAGGAAAAGAGGAAATATCACCCATTTCCGAGGACCTTTTGGATGTTTACGGCAAAAACAATTTTTCTTTTTTTTTTCTACTCTCTCTCTCTCTCTCTCTCTCTCTCTCTCTCTCTTTCTTTCTTTTTGCTTAAATTAAAACCCAGCAAATGATTAAATTGTTTTGATTTATAGAGTCTACATTTTCAGTAAGATAAAGTCCAGGAATCTGGAAGGACATCAAGAGAATTTATACCACCTACACCAAAAGGCACTGTGCAGCCATTTCTGGGGGACAACAAATAGTGAATTAAGCACCTAGGGCTGCCACATGGGTCTGAAACACAAAGCACCCCAGCAGTGGTGATAAATCGCACCATTCTGCGTGTCTGTAAATCTTGATCCCAGTGGCTGCTGGAATCAGGAGCAGCTCCTACAGATAAATCTTAAGGGGTGGTTATAAAAAAAGAGGAGTCCAATATTAAAGCTCCGAGCTGATAAGTTTAGCACAGAGGCGGTAGTGGTGTCCTTGCTCTGACATTCTCTGACTGGTATTTGTTTCCCTTTTAAATAAGGAGCTGTAAGTCTCCGAGAGTGATGGCCTGGCCGTTGTGACATTGCATCCACTACCAAGGTTACTGGCTTTAGGACAAACCAGTCTATCCTCTCTCTCACTCACAACCTGTCAATTGATATCTGCCTGTCTCCTGTGGATGTTAGATATACATTTTAGAGCTGACAGCCGAGCGTCTTCATTTCTAGGAGCAATGAGTTTTTAACACATGTGGAAGTGCAGTGGAGGAAGATGAGATGTTAAAGGATAGGGTTATATACTGCCAACCTGTGGCAATCCCTTTACAAAGAAAGTCTTACTTACAAGAACAGTAATTCCCAAATATTTTTATGATGCGCTGCTAAATGTGATTTTCAGTAATATTCATTTGTATCAGGGTGATCTTTGGCTTAAGAAATGTAAGAGTGTTCCTTACTCCTAATCAATCTATAACCAGAGCATCCCAGTCTGTTTAAGTATCTTCCATGGACTCTTCCCCTAAAGACAATATATTTTGTGTTTGTATATGCCAGAAAAGTACTTGCTACAGGATAGAATGTATTTACTGTCCCAAGCGCTACCACTGAGCTCAAGTGTGACCCAGCAAAGGGGGATGAATTAGATAATCAATCTGCACACTATTTCTGTGTAAAATACCTCTCAAATTTATCAATAATTTTTTTCTTACCTGGCATGCAACTTATTTTCTAGGGCGTATTTGCAATTGCCACTGTGTAGGTGTGATCCCTCTCATAAACATTCCTCACTAAGAATGGTAATTGTATTTTTTTTAATATTCATTGCGAACCTTTCAGTTGTTCTCCAGGATGCCAAATTTAAATATATATATATATATATATATATATATATATATATATATATATATATGATATACAATACTGGGAACTAAATTGAGAAAAGCCAAAGTATTATCTGGCTTCCAAACCCTATGCAGTAAATTAGGTTTCTCTCAATGCCCTTTGTCCTTTTTACAAATTGTAAATGTAACTTCTGGGATACAACGCATTTAATTTATAGTGTGTAAAGTCTGGGTTCAGGCCTACACTATTCTTTTAGTGATCGCATTTGTTACAATGACATGTCACACTGTCTTAAATTTCTAATCTGGGGAATTTGCTGTTGCAGTTTAAATGAGACACATAATAATATTCTTGTTAAGCATCTGCCAAGCTCTTAGCGTTACGATTTGCTGAATTCTCTAGCATTTGGTTGGAAGATGTTCTTTAGGGTTCCTTTAATGACTTCACTATCATGTAGCATATTTTGTAAGTTGTTACCTGGTGGCATATTTATAAGTTGATACGCATGTTAAAGGGACAGTACTAGCATCCACCTAACTTTGATACATATGTTAGTGTTTGATCCTTTAAGGTTTGCATGCATGGAATCCATTGCAATGTCCATTCAAACATATTTGCTCAACCACCCCCCAGCTACTGTTGGCATTGCATGATTAACTGAACACGTGCAGTGAAAACTTAATCCAGAACTATATACCTGTTTTGGGGTTTTTTTTCTTAGTTTTTTGACAGCAGTGAATGGGCGGGGCGGTTGTGTGACCTCACTGCTTACATCATTGATTCCGTGTACATGTACAGTGGGTAGTCCTAGACCTCTTCTTAGCCCTAATGAAATTCTGGCAACCTCCTTATTTCTCTTGAACTGCTGATGTCCTTGTGGAGAGGACCACACTTTAGCAGAACACCTGAAAACATTCATTTTGTGGACTGGATAATGCAAAAACCAAGATAAACAATGGGCTGATATATAAACCATGGAGCATACACAGACAGCACCAAAGACTGGAGTGTGTGTCTAACTCCAAAGCAGACTTCCATCACATGTTCTCCTCTACTAGTCCCTCATGTCCGGATTGTGCACCGGCACAGCCCACGTATAAAGAACCGGGTCCTGAAAAGCACCTGATTAATGTGGTAGAACCGCCGACAAACTCTGTTTGATAGAGATTGTTCTCCCGCACTGCTTAGTGTCAGGATTCATTACAATGACGCAATAACAAACGGGGATTGTGTCTTTACAGTCAAAAGGTTACAGTCGTGATCAGTATCGTTAGCAATCTGTTTCTATATTGATCACATGACTGATAGTTCTCCTTGCTTTACGGTCTGTTCGTAAACATGAAATATGACTCTGCTCATGAAATGCTTTGCATTTTGCAGGACTGCCTTTTATTCTACACTCCTTGGCACTGAAAGCTGCCAGCTATGTAGTCATGCAGTGTTACTGAGAAACCCAGCAAGGCTACAGCTGAGGTGAAAAGGTACAGTAATGGTTAGTCCAGTAGGCCTGAGAAACATGGATTTCATGTGATGAGCGTGTTTGCTGGAGCCGAGACTCACCTAGACATGTGTGAATGAATAAGATCTGGTTTGTCTCATGAAAGATGCACTGAAGTTCCAGCTCACCACTCATTTTTCCTGCCACTGGGAACCATCAACTCTTTACCAGAAGCTGTAGTAGAGACCATCAGAATTACCTTGTTTTCACAAATGCTCCATATGTGCAGGAGACAGCTGGCAATAGAGATGGATGCAGAGATGCATATGCTGATGTTGCTTAATGATGTGTTGCCTAATAAACCCTGAGATAAAGTGGTTCCTGTGATGCCACACTCCATTCCAAGGAGGCTCCTGATATATTGCTTCGCTATTAGTTATTTCATGGAATTGTTTCATTGAGGAAAATAAGCCTTGTTAAATATAAATAAAGTGTGGCTGCATAGCTGGCGATTCAGTAAGAGACCAAACCCACCAAATGTTGCTATTGTTTCAGCCTCGATATTCCCTGGAGATATGGTAATTGCATGTTCAGAGAGTTCCTGTCCATTATAAACTGGACCTACTAAATAGTACATACCTGTCATTCCACATATACCTTCCTATTGACAACTGATGCCCACCCTCCAAAAGTGCTTGGCAGCTGGTCTTACAGTCGTATTATCCCAGAATTCACTTCTAAATGCCCTCTGATACACCGGTGCAAAGATTTTTGTCTACACAGGTAATGGTGCATTTCGGTGCCACCCGCCTCCACCCTTGAGCTTCATACCCCTGATCCTACCTCAATACATACAAAAATTAAAATTGCAGTATAAAAAAAACTTGCAGTAAATATTGAAAGGAGTACAACTGTATTCGTTATATACACATAGGGGGTTTATCCACTAAAAAGTGCTTTGAGGTGAGATTAACATTTTATCTCACTTTTATGCTGACCTTTTCGTGAACAGACCCCATAGACTCCATAGTCCATAGACTCCACTTGCCCTCAGGACTTGCCCCAGCAACAAGATTTGCCCTCAGGACCTGCCCCAGTGGCAAGATTTTTCCCCAGGATTTACCCCAATTACCTGCTTGCACTTAGGACTTACTCGATCAATCATCAGGACTTGCCCAGCGGTGAGACATGCAATCAGGACCTGGTGCAGAAGCTGGCAGACTGCCATTTTCACTGAGCGCCAGGATGTGACATGACAACTACCACTCAGTTCATCACTTTTGCACGCCAGGGGCTCGAGCAGGCGGTTTGTGCCAGAGTAGCGGCATTGACTGCATCCCCTCGTGCCAGCACTCCCACTACACGCAGAAAATATCCTTAAAATAATTGGGGCGAGCGACATCGTTGATGGATTGTGATTTTTCTGCCGTCCCCCATGGCCGCCTGTGCTGCATTATGGTAGCACCGGCCCTGCTGATGCAATCCCTTAATGTAAGATCATTTTTACAGATGTAACTTAACCCACATCTGATCTTATTAGACATGTTATTTGCTGATTCATTTTTATACTTTTACACGACTGCAGGAAACACAGCCAATACACCTGTAGCAGCCCGGTTTGATGACCGGTCCAGACTGAGTGTAACAACAGACCGGGTCAGAAGGAGACAACAGATCACACAACATCTTCTTCTGAAACTGATCATCGCAGGGTTTTTAAAAAAACTTGCCAAAGATCAATCAGAGGACAATCATTTTCAATTTGAATTATCAGATTTTTTATGTGTTTAGCAGCAGATGTATATTGTAATGAACAATAGAGGCGTTCAGACTCAGTGGTCCCTCGAGATTGGGTTACAGGCATCGCAGCGAGTTCAGAAGATGCACACTACAGCTAGATTCCCATAATGTTTTACTATATTCAGGTATTGCCTGTTGTCTCACAAAACTCAGCAAAGAAAGTGGATAGCCACAAGCAGAAAAACTTTGTTGGATTTGTTCAAGTTGCAACTCTTACTGTAAATTATTACACAATGCTCATAGTAATTAGAAAAAAAAGGATCATATTTTGACCGAGCTGAGGGTGTCCTGATGAAGACGATCAAAACGTTGATGTCTACCTACAAATAAAATACCTTTTATACTTTGGATTAAGACCCATGATTTAAAAAGAATAAAAAGATTGGTGTAGTTATGAGGTAAGTGGTGCTTATTCAGAATTTGCACAAGCAGCAAACTGTCAGGCAACTATCCCTCAGCGAGTTTACTTGATTTAAATAGAATATAGATGCTGGTGATATATAGATAGATTGCCAGCACCTCCACATCTGCCAGATTTCCCTACATATTTGATAGTATTTTCCTCTTTTTTATGATTCGTGGTAGTTTTTCCCAGGTTTAACAATCTGTGGTTCCTTGTGATAAGTTTGATACGTTGTGGGTATTAGAAAGTATTCAGGACTTTTTAAATATTGCAATTAAGACAGAGTGATGTGTGGCCTGTTTGCGATAAAGTGTCGTTTGTCAATCATGCTACATTATTCTAGAGCCTGTATAAATTTGATGCCACTATGTGCATCAAGCAAGCCTATATTGATAGATCGAATGCATACTAGATCCCAGATTCTATCTGTCTGATTAGGTTTACAGATATAGTTAGGAGTCGGTGCCTGACGGAGCGCATGTCTCACTGATCAGATTTGTTCTGATCAAGACACCGAGAGGAAAAAGCTCTCAGTTTTGTACTTCATTTCTTTCTGCACAAATACTCACACACCCTCAAATTAGGACCTTGGATGCATGCTGCAAATGGCTTGTGTGAGCGGCCCTGTCACTTCCTTTACTATCCAGCCTCCCCTTCCTCCATCCCGACAAACGCTGTGTTTTAATTCACCATAACAAAGCCAGTGGAGATGTGTCAGTGAAGGAAGCAGCCAATCAGTGGCATTACATCAGTGTGGAACCGCAGTGCCAAAACAGGAGTCACAAAATCAAATGCTATCACTTATCAAGTTATGCTAATGAGCCTAATAAAAGCTTCTGGTAGTTTGCTCAAGACTCCACAGCGAGCGTGGCTACTTAATCAGACAAGAAGGGCCAATGACTAGGAAGTGATGTAAAGCGACACACAAGGCACACTATCCTGTGGTGTTTCTTTCTGCTCTGCAGGGGTTTTGCACGCTCTTGCTGAAAAATGGTCCCTGTTTAGTTGATGGCGATAAACTTATTAAAAAAATGTAACATTTAAATTGGAGGACACGATGGGCAGGAAGATCACATCGCCTTTCCTTCTATTAATGGTCATATTTATTTAACATGAACAAAATCCAGCTTAGAAGCAGTGAAGTCACCGACACAAGCTTATTTTTCAGAATTTGGTTTTGCTAATTCCAGCCAAATGCTTAAAATGATGCTGGGTATTGAAATACCGGATTTGCTTGAATATAAGACAACCCTGATTACAAGACGACCCCCCAAACTTTGGATATTAATTTAGGAAAAATAGTAAATATAAGACTACCCAGGAAAACCATGTATTAGTAAATATTCAAATGTTAACGGTATTTTCATATTTAATAAAAATTATGATAAAAAAATGTATTTTCTGTTTTTATTTTATTTTATTTGGCAAGGCACCCCCGACACTTCCGCCAGGGCTTCTATGAGGGACCTCCCGGCATTCCGTTGTAGAAGTTCCGGCGGAAGTGTCGCGCAGCATCAGGGGATGTCAGCGCATCACGTAGAAATCTACCGGCTGTTTGCGAGGAGGATGCTCTGCGGGGGACCTGGATCGTAGATTTACAGTCAGACCACTATTTGAGACAACCTCGAATATAAGACAAGAGGAACTTTTCAGAGCTCTGACAAAAAACCTTGTCTTATATTCGAGCAAATCCGTTAGAATCACATTCTCAAATAATGTCCTAGTCTAAGGTGCCATGTGATGCAGATTGGGTGCATTTCCACATTTTTTGCCCTCTACTGTCCAAGACCATCCTAAGGGCAACTGCTCAGGAACATGCACTTTACAATGGACCACAATTGCTACCCCTTGGGCCCTACCTGTTGGCATAAGGAACAAGAAGTAAAAAAATACACATTAAAAACAGGTTTTCTCTTAATTTATGTATTTGTATGCAATTTTGATAACACAATGTAAATATAATTTGTGATTATTTTTTAAATTCTTTATATTCACAGTATAAATTGAATCCCTTTAACTGTGGCCTATTAGACAGCAACACCATGTTTGTATTGTTCCCGAAAAGGACTGACTAGGACAGTGATGGCAAATGTTTTCCGAGTGCCCATTGTTCTGTTCTGTACTAAGTTAAACATCTCAAAGTGCCATTTTCCCTGAGATTATGCTTCCCGCTCTTCCATTGCCAGATGCCTAGAGCCACCTCATACCCTCCCGAGGTGCCATAGGTTCCCCATCACTGGACTAGGCTATGGGTTGCTTTAAAAGCAGAGTATTGGCTAAGGTGAGATATGTGGCCTCTTTAGAATGGACCTGAGCTTCTGTGAGCAATTCCACATAAGGCCTTCACTTGTTAACCTTTTGCCAGAGCAATTGTTTATTCTACTGTTGTTTAGAGAGAAGCTTTCCCTGTCAGAGCGTGATGCTGGTAAATTACAATATCATTTACAGAATTTAAACCTCTTTGCTATTGGTTTAATGCATAAGAATGCTATCAATAGATCATCCCTCTGCTAACAAAGTCCAAGCAAATATTACAATGCAGTCGCCCGCTGATCTCTGCCCAGGCTGTGTCCTGCGGGAGAAGCCGGTGACTCCTGTGACCTCTGCGTCTGTTGAAGTCTCAGTGAGATGGAGTCTTGAAAGTTCGATTATTACTGACAGGTTTGTAAGTGAGAGGAAGCTGATCTTTCTGCTGAGAGCTGATAACTTGAGACAAGCTTGAAGCGGGATGCATGGAGACAGGCTGTTGTGGAGGAGAGCAGAGGGAATCAAAATGGGTCCCTTTGTAAAGGGAGGCTATATCTCCAACATTAGTGACTACTGCTAAATGTCTCTGGCTGTGATTAAACCGACAAATTCAGCCACATGCCTGGAATGTGCATAAGTATATAATAAAGAACAAATATATTTGGGTTTTCACTTTAAACAGACTGTATAGGCCAATAAGTTGTACTGTGTAGTCACTTACGTAAACATTTACACGGATTAACTATATTATTTCGTCATTGGTGCTGACTGTCTGACCCGTTCTTAAATAATCATTTTTTTTCCAGCCCTAAACAGTGTTTGTTTATTATTTACTTGTTAATTTGTCTTGTTAGTAAGGATAATGAATTTGAAAATCTCCTGGGTTTCTCCTTTTTGCTCCAGGGTTTATTTTAGGCAGTCTCAAGCTGTATCCTGAAAACCCCCCATAAGAACCATGTATGTCCTTATATCATTCAGTTTGACCTCTTCAAAAGGACCCCACAGTTATTGTTTCATGATCTGTTAGCCAAATCCTTTAAGGCTTCCTCTGGATCTTGACTTTTTGCCTCTCGCTCTCTATATGCCATCATGTGTTGAGATGTGCCACCAATTTATCTGCATGGAATTCTAGATTGTTAATTCTGGTTCAAAGCACATGGACTTAAACCAGGGCTTGACAAATCTAATTAGATTTTAGGAGCCAGCCAAAAAATTTAGGAGCCAGACAATCACGCAAGCATACACGCAATTCATAAACACACACGGCTTCTTCACATATATACACACACACACCTACTTTACATATACACATATATCCAAACACCTCACACACACCTACTTTACATATACACAAACACATCACACACCTACTTTACATATACACATATATCCAAACACCTCACACACACCTACTTTACATATATAAATACACCTCACACAAACCTACTTTACATATACCCATATATCCAAACACCTCACACACACCTACTTTACATATACACATATATACAAACACACACCCACCTCACACAGTCTTTTCTTGATGTGTCCCCCCTCCCTGCTGCTTTACCTCATTGCAGGGGAGGGGGACATCCGTGCTGCAGCATGTCCTCACTCATCGGCCTGCTGAGTGCCCGGATGTCACGTGTCGACACCCGGCACGCGTTGCGCGAAGGGGGCGGAGCTTGCAGTCTGTGCTATACGCACAGATCTCTCCCCTTTATTTATTTGATGTCCACTAGTAGGTAAATGTTTTGAGATTGTGATGAGCTATACTTCCTGTAAACAGGTAGGTAAGTATGTCATGATGGCGATAAGGCATACTTTGTGTCCACTGGTAGACAAGTATGTCCATATGGAACTAAGCACCTTCCATCTCTATAGGTTGTAACTATAATTGGTACGTAATGGAGCGATAAATTAGATTTCTTGTTCAGGGTCCAAGATGTGATCCACCTAGAGCAACACTATTATACATCTTCTCACTGTTGTGCTGATGTTTGGAGTAGCAGAGAGGGGGCATCAAATCCCCCTGGAAAGAAATGGCTCCTCCATAAGTTAGTAATTCAGTGAGTATGAACTGACACTTATTTGTAGTACATCCACGTTTACATTCCTGTGAAGGTCTTTATCATCAACAAAGGGGAGGGTTAACATCACTCCTTCTGCCCTCCACAAAATATTTGTCCCCTTTAAGTTTACTATTTTCCTGTGTTTGGAACGTCATTGAAAAGGACCCCACCCCCGTACTCCCTCTTACCGTCTGTCCCTGTTAATTAAATATGCCCATATTGGGGAAATTAACTATGAAATACTAAAAAATGATGAATTATCCCTTGTTTGAAAGTATAAATTAAAGGTTTAGTGTATATAAAATTTGTCATGTTTAATTGCGAGTTCAATTAAAATTCCGGATAATGATGATTTATACGGGTTTCTGTGCAATTTGATATTCATTAGCGGAGCCAGACACACGCCGATATTAGCTCATTTATTATGCTTCCTTTTGTTGAACTAAGCCTCGTGAAAGCAATCTGCTGAAACTTTGCTAAACTCATTCAGCTAAATGAATATTTGGCAGCTGTTGCTGTTATTCAGTTGGTCACCGTGCCTTCGTTTCACTCATTTAGGGCATAAATCATACCCAGGGAATGATAAACAGGAGCTGCTCATTACAGAACCATCTAGGGAGGTTATGGCTGACACTACGCAGCTATAGCATGACAGATTTGGCCTACGCACCATTTTAACTCTTATTTTTCTGGATTCAATGTAATGGGGTGACTTTCAACAATTGCGAGGTTGCATTTGCAACTTGCTACCCATTTTAGCGCTTCCCATATAACTTCCAAAAGGCAGATGAAGTATAACCAAATATTCATATTTATTAAAAAGTGTATTTGGATGTAGCCACATTTAGTGTTTCTGAGCTCCCTCTCTTATCTCTTACTTTCTGAGCCAAGTACACAAAGATGATTAGACTATGATGACTTAATAAAGTATACCATTCAGGAGTGCTACATCTGTACTTGTCGGCTTCTGAGGAAATGATGTTGCCGCACGAAACACTAACGGTGGGACTTGATGAAATTTCTAAACACTCAAGAAATACTAATTATTAATTTATCTACTATTTGCACACGTTTGAGCATTTTCTGTTGAGCATTTTGATACATCTGTTAGTCAGAACACCTGAGTTTCCTTAATCCAGATATTGTGTTTAAAAACGTTTAGCGTTTTTTTGCTGTGGGCATTTGCTGGTACACATTAGGTCTTTTGACTTCTCCCACTCCAATTACATGTAACTTTAGCAGACAGTGCTTAGGGAAGAGGCCTGTGAGACCTATCTGCATTACATCTGATATATAGAATGCAAAGAGTTATGGTAAATAGGAAGTTCTCAACTTGGACAAATTAGGTAAGTGGAGTACCGTAGGTATCTGTCCTAGGTCTGCAAATATCCATATTTTTTCCCTGCATCAGCAGATAATTAGCAATAGTTCTCTAGTCTACACCCCTACTGAAAAGCACTACCAGAGAGGGTGGATGCCTATAGACCCTAATACGAAAGAGGTCTCAGTAGAGCATCTCAAGGTGAGATGACCCTAAAGAGGTCTTTAAAACTATCGGTGCTCAGTTCACGGTTTGGGACTTAATGTAAAGATTCCTGGAAATTTTCATGGTGACGTTTTTTTGGTTAGATAGAGATCACATTTGTTAATCAGCTATTTCTTTCTTGTGTTCTACATGTTGCACGTTGTTGAGGGAATAGCAGATTTCTGAGAGCCTGGAGGTTTGTGCTTTAGCATAGCACTTTTGTTAAGTGGGAGTTTGTGAGCGCATATCACTCTTTAGCTTTTATTACTAGTAATATCTATGAAGAGGTGCTGAGAGTTGCTCCAGGCAAAATTTGTAGCTGCTGAGTTTTACCGCCCAGCTCCTGTGCAATACATCTGCAGAATGGAGACGCCCACTGACGTCAAAAGGAAGTCGGCAAATATACGAGCAATGAACATTCTGTGTTGTATCTAATAGTTCAGTACCAAAGATGACTAACTCGCTAGCTAGTTATTGGTACATTCATTTAATCAGCGCGTGTAATTTGATAGTTGAGTAAATAGAATATCATTGTTAACCTTATTTGTCTACCCAGAATTCTTTGCAGTGGTGGTAGCACTGCAAGTTTAGAATTTCTGTGGGAAAAGCAAGTCTTCTGGCTTGTCTGGTGTGTGGAGATTAAATCAATCTATTTTAGATTAATCTTCATCAAGATCTTTCTAAAGGTCCAAGTGTGACCAAAATGACCAAAGTGTTTTAGTTCTTTGTCCATTTGTGTATGCGTGTCTACATTGCATCTGTACAGAACCTTAGAGTGTATTAGATAAAAACCATCTGTCTCATCTAGCATGCTCGTACTTCTTTATAATAGGAAGTCCTCATACCTTATACTGGCCGTGTCTAAGTGATTTCTCAAGTGAGACACAGGATCAGAAATGGATCTGGTCTACTTGGCCGCATTCATTTTGTTTACTTACAACAATAGTGAAGAATAATCTTTTCAGCTATAAAAAAAAAATACCTGTTTATTGAGCCATAATACAAAAACAAAACCAAATGACACATTTATAGGAATAATACACTATAATACAGTTGGGCCACACATTGGACCCTGCTGTAGATATTTATTAAAAATAAATGTGTGCATATACGTCTGAGAAATTATACTTTGCAGAATTTTAAAATGGAAGCAGTCCTCCCATGATGCATCATTCAGAAGGGGTGTCATCAGCAGTTCATATGCACAACGTATCATGCACATTATCCGTATGGTATGGGGACACACTGTCCGTGTGCATAATGCACATGTGATGCAGAGAGGGAGAAAGATAGAATGTCATGTTCCGCATATTATTTGCAATTTGGGAAAATTTGGAAATGTGAACAGCTGAGTGTACAGCTTTACCTCTTGTCCGTGACTCAGTGCCAAATCTGCAGTTTTGCTTTAGTCATCTATGGGACGCGGGTATTAAAAAAATGTAGTTTTACTTTATAATGTTTTATACAACCACCAAGGAGTAGGGCAACTGAGATCAGGAATCAACACTTTCATTTCGTGTCACCACCACCCTTGGTACACAGTGTGAGGAATACACGGGAGCACATGGCCACACTCCCCTGGTATACCCATGGGATTGGAGGAAGGGGCGGTCACTGAACTTTAAAGATCCCATAATGTATATTGCTTATATTTGTATGGGGAGGTTGTTTTGGTCCCAGGCATCACATCATGTCTGGAGCACACAGTTTTATTAGATAGAGTTTCGCTGTGATCTAATCTCTGCATTAGATTATTTATTGTGTAAAATCCTTGCAGTGTGCTACCATGTATCTGTGCTGTGTACACACATTGACCTGGATTCAATGGCAGCCGTTAAGTTAAAAACTGCCGTTCGTAGTAAATTAACAGGCATTCTTGACTCAATGTGCACTGCTAACGCAGTTAAATCATTACCGCACCCTTTAAAAAAACTATATGAACCCTGTACTTTGCAGTGATCACATCAATATTTTATATATAATTTACCACCTCCAAAAACTTGACTAAACTGTTCTTAATGCTGTGATTTGCATTTGTACAGTGCAAAAATGATATTTAAAAAAACTATGGGGGGCGCCTCCCATCAAATTACGGTGAGCTGAAAATCAACCAATGGCAGGGCTCAGACCAGGTACAGAGTCAGCCAATCTCAAGCCTCCTCAGGCATTTGAGATCTCAGCCTCACCCGACTGGGGTTAGGCAGAGTTTTTTTTATTTTGTGTAGCGTTTTTGGATGATTTTTTAAAATATTTTTGGATTTCCCCTTTTCCCTGGGGTAAGGATGAGGATTCAAGCACTTCATGGATTGTGAGCCAGATTGGTGGGCAATCCCTTGTATTGGGGCAGGCCAGGCCCCATTTATTAAGCGGGGACCAGGGGCATTTGACCTGCCAAGGAGTGGAGGGTTTTTAGAATTAAAATTTTTAGCTTAGAGCAGACGGGGAGCAAGCGGAGGGCATTGCAGAGAGGAGCTGCCGAATCGGACCAACGGCAAGAAAAATTTGTCTGGCTGCTGTGTTTTGAAAAGATTGCAGGGGAGAAAGATGAGCCAGAGGTAGTCTAGTCAGGAGGCTGTTATAGTAGACAAGGTGAGAGATCACAAGCGATTGCATTATTATTTAGGAGTGGGAGAGCGAATGCGTGCGAGCTTCCTTGGGTGCAGACAACAGGATTTGGCTAAATACTGAATATGGGGAATGAAGGAGAGAGCAGAATCAAAAGTGACCCCAAGACATCGGACACGGTCAGCGGGTACGATTGTAGAAAAGATGATCAGTTCTGTTTTCGAAAGATAAAATTTGTAGGTAGCGATCAGACGTCCAAGTGGAGATGGCTGACATCAACTTCACATGACACAACAGAGGGAGTGAGGTCAGGAGAGGAGAGGTAGATCTGAGTATCATCCGCATGTATTAATAGTGTGCTGGGAACCACATACCCAGCCTGCAGCCCCCAGGTATGATTAGGGGGCCGGGCAACAAGCCACCCAGTTACATTTAGGGGGTAATTTTGCCATTTTGGCTGTTCCTAGCCCCACAATTTGCACTGCGGTGGGCTGGGCTGGTTTTGTTAGTGCCAGACACTTATTTTAGGGTAATGATAGGTAGCCTATTACAACCTCCGGGTCCTCTAGCGATAAATTACCATTCTTTTGGAATAACAGTGTTAAAAAAAATTAAAATAAAAACCATTATTATTCCCAAAGCACGTTACAGCCAATCTTTAACACACGTTACTTGTGAGTGGTCCGTTGCCATTAAATCGCTTTTGTGAAAATGTGCATTAAAAAAACATATTCTTTTGCAGGAGTTAACGGCCGACAATTTTTTTTGGTGACCTGCAATGTAAAAACTGATAACTGTAGCTTTACCACAACATATAGAATATATAGTAACATATATTTAGAAATATAGAGTTCTTTGATTGAAGAGGTGAGGACTGAATAGATCAATACAAATTCTTCCATTGTATTCTGTTTGATATACAATCTTCTATCGGTAGAGTTTGCATGAACTATTATATAACATTTAGGAACATTACCTTACTTTCTGTGCCTTCAGTGTTATTCATTTAAAATTAAATAGAGTAGCAGACCACAGACAAAAAACAGAATATTTAATCAGCACTAAACAAAGTAATTGTCAATAATTCATGTGTGTTAGTCCCATCAAGTCTCTCTTGACAAGTTACTGGTCAAACCCAAGTTTCAGAAGAAGACATTAAAAAATGAGAGGAAGTGATTACATGAGAGTCCTCTCTGCACACTGTGAATCACATGTGAATCCGTTTAGAAGCAGCCCTGCCGTTTTAATGCTTGTAAGTGCTTATTCTTCTCTTCTCTTGGGATATCCCTGCCCCTAGAGGGATACTGGCGTTCTTGAAAGAGAAGGATTGTGGCAAGGCTGCCTCGATGTAGGCCAGGCTGAAATGCAAGCAAATTATTAAGTAGAAAAGGTAATTCCTTCTCAAACTTGAATGGTCCTTATTCATTTCCTCAGATTACCATCAAATGTATGTCTTCAGCACAAGCTGCATTATTGAGTTTCACAGATAGATTCCTTTTGCTTTCATTGTCATCGTCGGTGGAATGACATTCTCGTACGTGTCTCCGCTAATGCCTCAAAATTACTTCATCTGCAAATGTAACAATTGAGCAGATCATTTTAATAAGATTCGCTCTGACTTCAGACTCAGCCGTCTCCCGTTCTTTTCTCGAATGCAAATTGTAACCTGTTTTTAAAGCCACGCCATGCAGTGAACTTTAATGGGATTTGACAACATCATATTAGGCACAACAACTACGCATAATGTACCGAAAAATTGGACGTGAAATTGGGAACATCGCAGAGAACAAAGTAAATTTACATGGTTTGGTGGTTTGAATGTCTGATATCATATTCTCTCATGCAAGCCCCATAAAAAAAAATGCAAGGGGATTTAAGAATGGATATCAGCAGAAAGTGCTTTTAAGGGGAGAGTTGATGGATAGCTTGTCAGAAAAAATAATTGCATTGGATTGGAAAGTGGGTATGCGTGCTGAGGGGGGGGGGAGAAGGAGAGCGGGGAGAGGTTGATGGGGAATGACAATAGTCTGTCAAGACACAGTGGCTGCCCGGAGAAGTGTGAAGCCGGAGCGTTGCGGTGGCAAAGGAGAGCAGCCTGTCAGAGCGGGAAAGTGGCTTTAATACCTTGAAAAGCAAAGGAATCCGCCTGTCAGCCTTGCTCAGCGACGCTGAAACTGGGAGAGAACATGGCATAAAGTTAGAGCCATTAAATGGGCAAAAGGAGGGAGGGAGAAAAGGGGAATGGATGGGAGGGAGAGTAAATAGTAAAAACCAACCACATTCTTCTGTCATTTGCACGTGGATAGCTGGAATGGGCTTGTGTATATTTAGATTTATATCTTTGTTTTGAAATGTTCCTGTTCAAAGGCAAGAAGAGCAGTGTGAGAATCTGAATGCACAGTGCGTCAAATAACTAGGAGCCTATTTTTGTTACTATGATGGTTAGACTGTTTCTGGTTAAGTGTGAATGAAGTTGGTGTGGAGGGTTTAAGTGGCCTTATGCAAAAGAAAATTAGGAGGACTTGTCTCTTAATAATAGTGATGAGTTAAATTATATACTGTACGTGTGTTCTTTTGTATTTTTATTCTAAATTTATATTAGTGATGCAATTTATGACAAGCCTGTGTCCCGTCTATACACAGATGAGGACCACATAGATCGCTGGTTGTCCCAATGAGATATTTAAACATATATGATGGAGATCCTAACTTAAAATAAATAAAGAGACTCAAATAATTGTGCAGTGATGTAGAATACTGCAAGGGATGTGGGTAATGCACAGAATTCTACAAGTAAAGGTAACAGAGGTGCAGCATTTACAATGGTAGAGGGCAAAGGGTGCAGATTCTAGAACGGAAAGGGACAGAGGTGCAACATTCTACAATAAGAGAGGACAGAAGTGCAGATTGTAAATGGGAAGGGGGCAGAGGTGAAGAGTTCCAGCAATCTGCAAGGAAAGGGAACATAGGAACAATTTCCCATATGAGAAGTGAACAGCGGCTACTGAAAGGGAAGGTAAAAGGACAACTCTCTGCAAAAATGAAGTTATGTGTAATTGAAAGATTTCATCAAGTGTAGGCATTTGAAATAGAAATGCTTAATGAAAGGATACAAATAAAATACAATACTGAACTTGCATGTAGCCCTGCTTGTATACAGAGCCGTGCCAAGGCAGGTGCACTAGCACTTAGTACATCGGGGCGAAACATTTGCATTTGGAAGTGCCTTTCTGGTGAGCTCAGATAAAAACAAATACAGGAAACATGGGGGCTAGAAGGCAAACACACCATGTGGACCATCCCCATCAATGCAAGTACAAGGTAAACTAGCAGGGAGGGAAACAAAAAGTACACAGCTTTTTTTTTTTGTTTGGTTAAAAAAAAGAAATCGATTTGTATGTAAAATTGTGACTGTGTGTATGTACTTGTATGCATGTGTAAGTGTGACAGTGCAAGTGTGAATGTACGGGTGTGTATATATCTGGCTGTGTGAGTCTGTGTGCTTGCCACTTTGTGTGTAACTGCAGGGGTTGTGGTTCAGGGCATATCATCTGTGTGCGCTAGCTATTCGGAGTTTGTGTGCTCTGAACAGCCGACGGCCGCAGAGAATTCAGCATCAGAGTCAATCACTCTGTTGCCAATTACACCAGCACGAAAAGTATACAAAGTTGACTCTGATGCCAAATTCGCTGCTGCCTTTGGCCTCTCAGCTTTATTTCATGGAGGTGTGCTGCCAGTTTGGCGCACACCTATCACTCACAGGCAGAATATGCCCCTGGTTTGGTTAGAAGTATTATGCTACTGAAGTCGAGGATTTAGCAATAAATCCTGATTTAGCAAAAAATCCTGCACCCAGGCATCAGTGGCTCTAGGCTCTGCCTGGCTTGTATAGTTCTAGCAGGCGGCAGACATGTTTAGAAACGTCAGATGGGGTATATGAAGGGAGATCAGACCAAAGATTCAAAAAAACATGTCTGCCCCCTGATGGTTCTATAGAAGCAGAAAGGACTCCACGAGGTATTTCATTAAAGAGGTGGGAACAGAGGAGCAGCACCCAAAAAGGGAAGGGAAAATAGGAGTACTATTCATTGGTTTTTGTTTTTTTTTGCACAATGTCACATGGAACCTGTTCAAAAAAACTGTGATGCAGGTGAGTTGAGTGCCATTTTCCACATACTATCTTAACTAGGCTTTGCATACTGCATAGTTATATCCTGAATATTGAGCAATTTATTTTGCAGGGTCAACTTTTCTTACAGGAGAAAGTCGCTTGGTTTGTTGCTGCACAATGTAAAGCTAATTCAGTGAGATGAAATACTCATCTCCCCTCAATTTACCTGCACCTCACTTTTAGTGAATAGCTTGTAACCACTCTAGTGTCATACAGATTGCAGTGTGTATTTCAGAGAGATCTCTTTAAGATCCTGTAAGAGGAAGGATAAGATTATTTTACAGGTGGGGGGGATGCAGCATCCATTTCTCTTGTCAGCATGTAAAAGTACATCTTAATGTGATGGAAACTGATAGCTGGCTTTTAGCACACTCTACATGTCTCTCAAATACCTTAGAACCCAATAAAGAAGATATTTTACATTGTTGTTCCATTATGCTTTGTGAATGAGGGAAATAACACTTTAAAACAGCTTAGCACAAGATACCTTGCTGTGGGAGTCCCTAAATACATAAGGGATTTTACATGATGGAGGTGGGGAGATTGTTTGTTTGTTTATTTCATGCTTATATTTGTAATCTATGCAACATGGTTTTGAATAGGTCAGTCCAATAGTCCAATGCAATAATCAAATCATTTTGACATACTAACATTTTACAAGTGCATTTTAACATTTACTAATCATTTGGGTCTCCCATTCAGTGGCATTATTAAAGTTTCTTGCACCCCAGCACTCCTTCGCCCCGAAATTGGGCCACATCAGAGCATCTATGTGAATTGCTAATTTTTCCGTAATTAGGTAACTCAGGTTGGCCGATTTTGGCCGATACTCTGCACCTTTTTCCAAATTCGAGCCAGTCATCGGCCATATTTGTTTTGGGGAAAATGGCCTGGGGTATCCTATGGATTGCTTTTACTCAATAAGGGTCGAAAGCTACTGAAATGGCTCCCAATTCGGCTACGATAGTAGAATTTCAGGCATTTCAATTCTCCTTACATTAGCTGGAGAAATGAATAGAAAAGTGTAGAAGAATTAAAGTTAACATGTTTAACACATTAATATATGCATTTTTATTTAACATTTTTAAATATTAATTCATTTTAGTACTTTATTTTATGTATTTAATATACTGTGTAAATTTCTGTCCATTTTGGGATGACTTTGACTATTTTGGCCAAAGTCTTCCCATTTTATTAAACTTCGGCCCATTCTATAGGACAATTCCCCTTTATTTAAAGAAGGGAATTACAAAATTAAGAACTAGATAGCAGAAGTATAGCTGAATAGGAGAATTGTTCCTTCTCCGCTACTTGGGCCTTAAATTTGAAATTCATTTCTCAATTCCTTGCAAGTTCCTCTTTCATGAATAAAGCCGTTAGTGTAGGCTTCTCTACAACCCCATCTACAGTTAACATGATGCCCTGGGCCCACGTTCTCCCCTGCCCTATGTGCCCCCTGCCCACAACAATTTATTTTACGATCAGCCTGCATGTTTTTATGCAGGAGCGTCTAACATGTGGCCCTCCGACATGGAGGTACGGCCCGCATGATATTGGCAGCAGTAACCGCACCTCCTACTTAACTGCCGACAGATGCTCTCTGCTGGAACTTGTGAGAGCGCCGATGTCTTGTGACATCTGGGCGCTCTGAACTCGGGTGACTGCTACAGGAGGTGAGTGCACATATCACGTTGGGCTGGCTACACTGAACCATTCCTCTTCCTGCAATGTAAGGTAAAGAAGCAGGGAGGGGGACATAAAGTAAACTATATATTTTTTTCTTTTATAACTAAAATACACTGTGTGGGTATGAGAGAGTGAGTGTGTGTGAGAAAGACACTGTGTGTGTGTGTGAGAAAGACACTGTTATTGTGTGCGTGAGACAGTGTATGTGAGAGACACTGTGTTTGTGAGAGTGAGAGATACTAATGTGTGTGTATGAGACACTGGTAGTGTGTGACACACATACACTGCACAATACTGTGCATTTTATTGAAGCATGTGATACACACAAATTGCATGCTATCGTGAATGTGTGTATACCATATATGTATGTGTATGTATATATATATATATATATATATACATACACACACACACACACACATACTTACTTACATACATACGCTCTGAAAAATGAATGTGGTCCATGCACACATACATTTTTGATGAAATAGGCTACAGCAGAAAAAGACTTGGACACCTCTGCCCCAGTGGCGTACTTACCGTTAGTGCAGGGGTCGCAGCTGCAACCGGGCCCGTCACCTCATCGGCCCGGCTGTCCTGCGAACCCTGCAAAAAAAAAAAAGAAAAAAAAAAGTGTGGGCAAACGGGGCAGCTGCCCAGGGCCCATTCATTCTTGGGGTCCAAAGCAGCTTCTCCGTGGGCGCCCATTGCTGCCCGTGTCACTGTCTCACATGGAGACAGTCACTATTGGGCAGCAACTGGGAAATCTGCATCCAACGGACCTGGCTTTTCTTCACAGCCACCGGAAGTGACGCCGGTGGCTGTACTTCGTGCAGGAAACATTTCTGAGCGCACGTCAGACGAGCAGCATACAGGTAAGTACGGGGGGGGGGGGGGGGGGAGGGGGCTGCTGCACATAACTGCCAAATAGGCAAATTAATGCTGACAAATGGCCAAAATACGAGTGGCATATGGGGCAAATAAGACTGACAAATGGGCAAAGTATGAGTGGCATATTTGGCAAAGGACACTTGCAAATGGCCAAAATATGAGTGGCATATGGGGCAAATAGGAAATGGGCAAAATATGAGTGGCATATCTGGCAAATAACACTGGCAAATGGGCAACATATGAGTGGCATATGGGCAGAATATGAGTGGCAAATGGGCAAAATATGAGTGGCATATGGGGCAAATAAGACTGACAAATGGGCAATATATGAGTGGCATATATGGCAAATAACACTGGCAAATGGGCAAAATATGAGTGGCATATGGGGCAAATAACACTGGCAAATGGGCAAAATATGAGTGGCATATGGGCAGAATATGAGTGGCAAATGGGCAAAATAACACTGGCAAATGGGCAAAATATGAGTGGCATATGGGGCAAATAACACTGGCAAATGGGCAAAATATGAGTGGCATATGGGGCCAATAACACTGACAAATGGGCAAAATATGAGTGGCATATGGGGCAAATAACACTGGCAAATGGGCAAAATATGAGTGGCATATGGGCAGAATATGAGTGGCAAATGGGCAAAATAACACTGGCAAATGGGCAAAATATGAGTGGCATATGGGGCAAATAACACTGGCAAATGGGCAAAATATGAGTGGCATATGGGCAGAATATGAGTGGCAAATGGGCAAAATAACACTGGCAAATGGGCAAAATATGAGTGGCATATGGGGCAAATAAGACTGACAAATGGGCAATATATGAGTGGCATATATGGCAAATAACACTGGCAAATGGGTAAAATAGGAGTGGTGTATGGGGCAAATGGGCAAAATATGTGGCATATGGGACAAATAAAACTGGCAAATGGGCAAAATATGAGTGGCATATGGGGCAAATAACACTGGCAAATGGGCAAAATATGAGTGGCATATGGGGCAAATAACACTGGCAAATGGGCAAAATATGAGTGGCATATGGGGCAAATAACACTGACAAATGGGCAAAATATGAATGTCATATGGGCAGAATATGAGTGGCAAATGGGCAAAATAACACAATTTTTGCACCGGTGCCTGGTGGTTTCTAGTGACGCCTCTGCTCTGCCCTACTGTATAATATTTGCCCTCTGTAATTTCAGTGTGATATATCATTACTGTAAGATAGCTATGTGTTAATTCTTGCTTACCATATGTAAGTGCTCTCTAATATCTACATATATTTTTGTAATATAGGCACGGAGTACTTTTATTGCAGTGCATAATAAGAAGGTATACATTTTGCAGCCATATATACATTGTATACACTGCAATGATACACTTATTTTAGACATTTTATACACTGCAATAAAAGTACTCTTTGCCAATACTACACAGGTATACCTGGATATTAAAGAGCACTCACATATTGTAGGCAGCAGTTGTGAGTATGTGTTTTTTTTGTGTGGGGTTGGGGTGGAGGGCATGATTGCATGCCAGCGAGTGGAGGGGGCCAGGGTCAAGAGAGCCCAAGCAAATGCTTGCCCAGGGTTCAATCAATATTAAAGATGGCCCTGGTGCGTAGTGTAGCTCTATGATCCACAGCAAACATGCTGAGTTATTACAGATGTTGAGCACTCCTTTCCCATGATGCCCATTGTTGGATAACAGTAGTGGGAAATTTAGCCTCAACAGCTGGAGTACTAACTCACCTTAGCTGCAATACATGTTTTGAATAAATGACTTATTGTCTGCCTCATGCAACTTGTGCTTTTACCCAAGCGGGGACTCTGTCCCTGTAAAGAGACAGCTGCTAGAGTGAAGTGGAGGAGACCAGCTAGAGGGAGAGGATGAGAGCAGACAAAACCACTTTGACAGCAGGGTGTGTACAGAATTAAATACAATTTTTGCTGCACTACCCTGCCTGCCAGGTGTTTGTCTTGGTGTGGTCAGCCTACCCTAATAAGCCTATGGTTTATTTCCACTGCTTCTGTGGGCCTGTTGGTACTTCCAGGGGGCATGGGGGTGGAAGTGCCCCCTCTTGCCCCTTCCTGTGGACACTCATGCTTATGCAAATTCATAAACCACTTAAAATCTGATTGGGAAAAAAGAGCTGTGAAAATCAGAAAATATTATTATTGAGTAAACTTCAATTTCGCTCCCTTTATATCTTTGAACATTTTAATTTACACACAGACACATGTACATATTGTATTATCTTCAAAATGCCAATTCTGAACTCAAAAACCAATTGCACTATCTGCATGGCCATCTCACTGACAAATAAGGTTCTGATTGGGTACTTGTCTTTGAGGTGTATATCACATGACCACCATCTTTGGATGAGGCACATATGTTTACCACGGAATGGTCATTCATTTCCCAGGTTAGCAGTATTAAAACCCCTTGGGGGTGTTATTTTTCCTTCAGGAGCATGTTTGTGTGTGCCAAGATAATAAAACAATCTCTATTCTTTCAGAGCCCATCCACTGGAGAAACTGTTAAGGAGCAATCCTTATTTACCTCTCAAAATACACTTCTCTGCGTGCACCGCTCAGCAAGAGTGAAATGACTGCATAAATCTCTGTCTTTCCATAGTCTTTCAGTGCTGCCATCAATATCCAGCTTACCTGTCTTTGCATTTATCTAGTTGTCTATCTAACTGTCGGCACCAGGTATCTATCTATCTTTCTGCCTCTTTTAATCTTGTTCTGCATGCATGTTTTATAATGGAGAACGCTGGCTCCAATATTGGACACAGACGGCAGGGAAAAGGTGCTCAATCTAAAATGTACTGAAATTCTATAGAGAGCATTTTAACATCACGGTACAGAGTACAAGACAAAAACACACTAATGTATTTTACTTGATGTGGATATTCTGCCTGTTATATGTATATATATATATATATATATATATATATATATATATATATATATATATATATATATGTACACACTATACATACACTACCATTCACAAGTTTGGGGTCACTTAGAAATGTAATTGTTTTTGAAAGAAAAGTCTTTAAAAATACATTAAAATAACATCAAATGGGTCAGAAATACAGTGTAGAAATGGTTAATGTTCTAAACGACGGTTGTAGCTGGAAACATTTTTAAAGGAATATCTACATAGGCGTACAGCCAGTGGTGAATCTTGGTTTTGTGCTGCCCTAGGCAGACAAAATTCGGGCACCCCCCCTCTCACGTTGCACACCCATGACATGCCCCATCACCCCATTACATGCCCCATCAACAACGCTGCACACCCACAACATGCCCCATCACCCCATTACATGTCCCATCAACAACGCTGCACACCCACAACATGCCCCATCACCCCATTACATACCCCATCACCCACATTGCACACACATTAAATGCCCAATCACCCCATGAAATGCCCCCATCACCCCTTGCATAGACACTAAATGCCCCATCACCCCATGAAATGCCCTCATCACCCACATTGCATACACACTAAATGCCCCATCCCCCCATGAAATGCCACCATCACCCTGAACAGTGGGGAGGGAGCGAAAATGTTTGAAGCACCAGAAGTGTGCTTTAACACCCTCTGGCAAAGTGCTGCCCCCTGGCAAACTGCCGCCCTAGGCAAGTGCCTTGTTTGCCTTGTGGAAGATACACTACTGCGTACAGCGGCCTATTATATGCAACTGTCACTCCTGTGTTTTAATGGCATGTTGTGTTAGCTAATCCAAGTTTATCATTTTAAAGGGCTAATTTATAAGTAGAAAACATTTCTTCCAGTTATGTTGGCACAGCTGAAAACCGTTGTGCTAATTGAAGAACTTATAAAACTGGCTTTCTTTATACTAGCTGACTATCTGGAGCATCAGAACTGTTGGGCTTAGAATGGCCAGAAACAAATAACTTCCTTCTGAAACTCATTATTCTGTTCTTGTTCTAAAAGGCTCCCTTCACTGAACAGAGCAAACTAGCGCTAACCAGAAGATAACGAGGAGTGGGAGGCCCCAAATCAATTAGAGTTCTAGTTTGAGAAACAATACATATAAATATTAGTGCACAACCTTAAAGCTACTTTAAAAGCACCTATCCTAGATGAAAAATGTGGGGATTTAGTCGCAGCATATGGCCATATCATGCTTAGCCCACCACTGAGTCAAAATACCCATATACTGGTGCCCTGGAAGGCAATATATAAAGCACCAATACTGGATTAGTTTGATTCAGTGGTGGGCTAAGCATGATATGGTCATATGGTGTGACTATATCTCCAAAGATTTTATCTAGGATAGGTGCTTTGAAGTAGCTTTAAGGTTTTGCGCTGATATTTCTATGAATTGTGTATACATTTTGGTCACTTCAGCAGCACCCTGTATTAAATATGCTCTTTTAGGACTGTGCCCCTCATTCCCTTGTACATATTTCCAACCCCAGTGTTTGTAACATACTACACTAATGGACTTTTCTTTTTCATGTTTGATACATACTGAGGAGAAAAAGAAAAGGCCATCTAGTTCCTATATTATCAGGTTGTACTCTACTCCGAGAGATTCTTACTCACATATTATGGGGATTATTATACGTATCACTATTAGCGCACCTTCAAAGACAACTGTAGTGCTACAATCCTCTCATCTGTAATAAAATGCTTTCAAGTAGTTCCATATTGTTAAAAACAATAGCATAAATCCCTCTTTCTTTCCCAACTCCTCGTTTACTACTACTTTCACGCATGCGCAGGTGCCCTGATGGACCACTGACCCTATACTGTTGATCATCAGCGAACATACTGCGCATGTGTGGCATCAACTTTCTGGCTGCATGTCCACAAGATGGTGGTTGCACGCCATCAATACAATGCCTACGCATCATCAAGATGGTACCCTCGCATGATGACAGTGCCCAGAAAGTAGTAAACTAGGGGTTGGGGAGGGAATAATAAGGATTTATCCTATTCTGTCATTTATTTTTCTTTTAACAATATGACCATAACTATGTGCAAGCAGTGAGATGACAGTAGCGATACTGTTTCCCTTTAACATCTCCATTTTTGTGTTAGAATACCTTGAGTGTATTTCCTATTCATGTTGCAACTCATTTGATGTAAAGCACATTTTGTAAGTAATAACATACAAACACAGCTCAATGCATACTGACTTGGAAATACTATCACATAAACATGTGTTCCCTTCTATCGAATCCTAAAATAGTGTGCTGAACGCCCCCCTGAATGTGTTGTTCTGCGCATCCTGCTGGAGGAGATTGCAGCGGAATCCCCTGTGTCAGATGAGATCAATCGGCATCAGTCTGACAGAGTAAATGTAACCGGTGCACTTGCTACATTTATCAGAATCTTGCTGGGCCCAAACTTCCTAATCACGTCTCTGCGTCTGTGTCCCTGACCACTGATCACTCTGTGATTGGGACCCTAGGGACAAAAGCACCATGCAGAGTTAACTGGGTAAACTACCTTGTGTTTCATGAAACCAATTGCAACCTCACACACAAATGTTACTCTGTAAATATGGTTATTATTACTACAGTACATTTACACAGATACTGGTAGAAAATCCTATCTTCTCTGTTTTAAATCTTGGGAGATAGTCAGCCTCGACAAATTATCTTCAACCATTTTCCTTGGCACAATGAGTTTCATTATTGTAGGTATTGTTAAAGCAGATTTTATTTTCGTTTAGCACTTCTTAAGTTTTCACAGAGACTTCCTTTAAATAGATTGCATGTACCAAGACAAAAACCTGTTCTGTGTGGGCATTTGCACAATGCTCTGTGCACACCTTTGTCTGTGTATGTTGTCTGTGCATGTTGAGCACTGCCAAAGTTTCAGTCTCTCCCTCTCTCTCTCCCTGTGACCTTGGCATATCTTTTGCTGCTGGCACCTCTTATTTATTTTGTCCCTTGCCCTGGCTGCATCTCCTTCATCGTTCATCATGATTATTGTTGAATTTTTCAGCTGTCATTCTCTGCTGTAAATCAATGATTGTCGCCTTTCCCCTTTGTCACACGCAGTTGCTGAGAAGCCCTTTGCCTTGGAAATGATCTGCGCCCCTGTCCTCCCTCCATCCATTATAAGGGGGCAGTCTCCTACACAAGTCGATCCTTTGTTAGCTGCGGGCCATTTATCATTTCCCCAATCAGCGTCTGACACTCTGATCCAGCCAGGTCGTCAGCCAATCTCTCATTCAGCTTTTTTACAATTCATCTATCTGATGCAGGATATATGGTGATTGGGGGTGTCTACTGAAGGGCATACAAGGGCTAAGACATTTTCTTTTTATAAAGTGGTGTGTTTTACACAACTAATATATTAACATTTACACACAGTTACTTGTAGTAATAATGCTTATGTTATTGCAGCCATATAATGTGGAATACACCACTCTATATTACCTTGCATTGATACTTGATATCTTATATTTTTTTTAGAAATTGAAATTATGCTGGAATTTGAGAGTCAATGTAAAATGTTTTTAATGTTTTATTTGCCCACAGATAAACCGCTACAGATTTCTTAGCTAGAGTCCTTTTTAAATGTTTTATGTTACCTCTCCAACTTGAAAATGACCTACATTTTTCTTGCATAGAAAGGGTAAATAATTTAATATATATATATATATATATATATATATATATATATATTTATCTTTAAAATCTGTATTCTGAATATGATTAAGTTACTCACAAATATCAGGTTTGCAGCTTCTATTGACCCTCCCACTCTCAAACATTTGGCTGGATTCTTGGCAGGAAAAAAAACAAGTGTTTCAAAAAAGTAAAGTATTCCAAATGCTAACTATGCTTGCAGTGTGGCAATACATATACTGGACAGAGGTCTTTACAGAGCACACATCTTCAGGGTTTTTTTAACCATCTAGGATTAACAGAATTACATTTCTGCAGCATGTTAGGTCAGATTTTAGCTGTAAACTGCTCTTCCTGTAATCCTCATACAACTAAATAGTCACTGAGAATTCTAGAAAGGGCAGTCCTCAACAGATAAAATGACAAAAGTCAACTGTGAATTATAATTCCCATGATGCTCAGCCAGCCAAATGTGTCCTATGATACTGCCTGAGCATTATAGGAATGTGATTCATGGCAACTCTCCTGAAAAAAACAATCCCATTCCTCTCAGTACCTTACCCAGGGATGGCTTATCATTGGTAGGCAGTGGGGGAGAGGGGGATTGGAGAGACAACAATCTAAATTGCTCCCTGGTTGTTTGTGGCTTCACAGTTCAGATCTGTGCCTGTTATAGCACAAACCTTTCACTAGTGGGCTTGTGTGGCCATGTGCAGTGCTGAGAGCAGGGATGACCACTGACTGACCAGGCATATAGTGTACGTAGGAGCATGTGTATGCGGACTCAGAGCTGCATGCATGCATGCTGCTGGCGCTGGCCACATGGCCGCCACCATTGAAGATAGAAGAAAAACAAAGAATGGGCATCCAGTTAGCCCTAGCTCAGTCTGGCACTGGTGAAAGGTGTCTAAATAATTATACATGGGTTTCTCCAAAGGTGTGGGCCAATTAATGAAAAACGTATCTTCCCTCAAGAAATGCTACAGGCATCCATAATACCTATACTAAAGCCAAATAAAGATCCAGAGAGATTAGAAAACTACCGCCCAATTTCATTGATAAATATAGATACAAAAATATACTCGGCCATTTTTGCTCAACGCTTGAAAGAGTGCCTCCCAGGGGTTATTAATATGGACCAAACAGGCTTTATGCAGGGAAGAGACCCGGCAGATAACATCAGGAGGAACTGCGATATATTTGAATTCGCAAATAGGTATAGGAGACCCATGCTGGCCCTGTCACTGGACGCAGAGAAGGCGTTTGACAGGGTCAGCTGGGTTTTTCTAGAAGAGACCATGGGGAGAATGGGAATGGGCCCTAAAATAATGGACGCAATAATGGCCCTATATACAATTCCAACAGCAAAGGTAGTAGGGCAAGGAATTGACTCTGACTGGCTCCCAATACTAAATGGAACAAGGCAGGGATGTCCTCTAGCACCCATGCTATATATTATATCCTTAGAGCCCCTCGCTGAAAAAATAAGAAGTAACAGAGAGATCAAGGGAATACACATAGGTAAAAGAGAGTATAAACTCTCATTATATGCCGATGATATACTACTAACCATGTGTAACCCAGAAGTGTCTCTGGACAGATTATTAAAAGAAACAAAAGACTATGGAAACGTCTCCAATTACAAACTAAATATAGGGAAATCCCAGGCAGGCTGTATAGCTATGACCCAGATAACAAAAGAGGCATTAAAAGCAGAATATGACTTCTTATGGTCTGAGACCACAATTGAATATCTGGGTATGGAGATACCCTTAGATGCCCATAACATACTTGAACTAAATTGTAGAGGCATACTGAGCTCTACGCAAAGTACACTGAGAAAATGGAGTCATTTACCCATCTCATGGATGGGACGAATTAATATTATAAAAGATTACGTTATGCCTAAATGGCTATATTTTCTCAGGATGATACCAGGGAAATTAAACAACGAGTGGATTAAACAGATTCAGAAATGCTTCTTGGAATTTATCTGGAGAGGCAATAAACCAAGAATAAACAGAAACACACTACTCAGGGATAGAAATAGTGGGGGCATGGGAATTCCTAATCTTAAGATCATCTGGGAAGCATCCATGTTGATGCATATAAATAAAATTCAATGGTCAGAATCAAAATTATTAGACTGGTATAGTATTGAGTCAGCACTAATAGGGGGGAAAACACTGGAACAATTCTTATGGGTTAATAAAGAAGGATACAAAGATGTAGCGGTTAATATTGGGGGGTCCCCACTGGGAGATCTGTTGGAATTTTGGCAAAAATTGAAGAAAAGATGGGGAATAGAAGAGAAGATTATCAGTACAACACCCCTAGAAGTGATAGAAAGAAATCTTCAGGATATAGATATAGGTAATTGGTATAAAAAAGGGTTAGATAGGATACACCAACTTTATCATAGGGGAAAACTTAAACAATTTTCGGACCTAAGGCTAGCATTTGAATTTTCAACCAAGGACCAGTTTAAATATATGAGGATTAGTCATTACTTAAAGAGAGCACTACTGGAGGAGTCGGATAGGAAGGACATGATAGGCGACTTAATGTCCCTATTCAACGGGAAAAAAAAAAGTAGAGCTATAAAGCAATGCCTTGATGTTTCTGAAAAAAATTAATAGAACCCCTCCTCCACAAGTATGGTCAAAATGGGAAGGAGAGTTGAACAATAAAAGGGGAGAAAGAATCGATCAAGAGCTATGGATAAGGGCATGGAATGGGGTCAGGAAGCACGTTCACTGCCTGAACCTTCAAGAAACATATTTTAAATTGGTCCATAGATGGTATAGAATCCCAGTAATAATGAATAAGATAGATAACTCCAAATCAAATTTGTGCTGGCGGTGTGGAAACGGTAAAGGTACGTGGACCCACATGTGGTGGGATTGCACAAAGATAAAAGGGACATGGGAAAAAGTATTTGAAAGGATATCTAAAATATCGGGTCTAAAAATTTACCCATGTCCCATGAAAGCCCTTCTCCACTTAAAATGGGGGGACAACACGAAACAGCATCAAGGGAGTATTAATCAGATCCTGATGGCAATGAAAATATTAATAGCTAGGAAATGGAACCAGCAGGACTGTATAAACTGGACACATTTAGAAAGACAAATAAACCTGCAAAGGGACATGGAAAAAGGGTTCTATATGGCCTCCGGCTCAATGGAAAAATATCAAAAAGTATGGCAGAATTGGAACACATTATTAGAGAATGGAACTTGAGATCAGATGAATTTGTATCTGTAGAACCTAGAAGCAAAAGGAGACGGAGGGTCAACTCGCCAAGTCACATATGTCACAAATGTCTGTAACTGTTGTTTGTTAATCAGGAACAATAATGCTAAGATGGATTCTTAAATGGGAGGAGAGGAGGATCGATACAATGTTCCTGAAAGTCTGTCAAGCTGTATCTTGTATTTTGTATTTTTGTAATAAAAATTAAAAAAAAAAAAATAAAAAAAATAAAAAAAAAGGAATGTGATTCATGGCAACTCTCCTGAAAAAAACAATCCCATTCCTCTCAGTACCTTACCCAGGGATGGCTTATCATTGGTAGGCAGTGGGGGAGAGGGGGATTGGAGAGACAACAATCTAAATTGCTCCCTGGTTGTTTGTGGCTTCACAGTTCAGATCTGTGCCTGTTATAGCACAAACCTTTCACTAGTGGGCTTGTGTGGCCATGTGCAGTGCTGAGAGCAGGGATGACCACTGACTGACCAGGCATATAGTGTACGTAGGAGCATGTGTATGCGGACTCAGAGCTGCATGCATGCATGCTGCTGGCGCTGGCCACATGGCCGCCACCATTGAAGATAGAAGAAAAACAAAGAATTCTGGGCATCCAGTTAGCCCTAGCTCAGTCTGGCACTGGTGAAAGGTGTCTAAATAATTATACATGGGTTTCTCCAAAGGTGTGGGCCAAGCCACATAGTGTAAATGCCGAACATCAGTCTGGAGTTTGCTCTTTACACTGATTATAGCCAGTGGTGTATCTTGATTTTGTGCTGCCCTAGGCTGACAAAATCCGGGCACCCCCCTACCCAAGCTGCACACCCACGTTACACACATAAGACATGCCCCATCATTCAGACTCACATCAAGCTCACACTCCCATCACACTCAGTCACACACTCCTACTCCCATCACACTCAGTCACACACTCCTACTCCCATCACGCACACTCTGACTCCCATCACACTCAGTCACACACACTGTCTCCCATCACACACACTCTGACTCCCATCACACTCAGTCACACACACTGTCTCCTATCACACACACTCTGACTCCCATCACACTCAGTCACACACACTGTCTCCCATCACACACACTCTGACTCCCATCACACTCACTCTGACTCCCATCACACTCAGTCACACACAGTCTCCCATCACACACACTCTGACTCCCATCACACTCAGTCACACACAGTCTCCCATCACACACACTCTGACTCCCATCACACTCAGTCACACACTGTCTCCCATCACACACACTCTGATTCCCATCACACTCAGTCACACACACACACACACACACACACACACACACACACACTGTCTCCCATCACACACACTCTGACTCCCATCACACTCAGTCACACACACTGTCTCCCATCACACACACTCTGACTCCCATCACACTCAGTCACTCACACACACACACACACACACAGTCTCCCATCAGCACTTACCTTTCCCTGGAAGGCAGGCAGCATGGTCCCTCCATGCTGCCTGTTCGGCTTCCCGGCGATTGTGCCGACAGGTCACGTGACCGGGCGCGCGTATGACATCAGCGCGCCCGTCACGTGACTGTCGGCACTTCCATGTCGGCACACTGCACGGGGAGCCGAACAGGCATCACGGAGGTTTCTCTGTGCTGCCTGTTCGGCTCCCCGTGCAGCCCGTGCAGCCTGGCAGGCAGAGCGATGGTGAGGGGGGATCTTCCGATCCCCTCTCACCTCCGTCTCTGCCTGCAAGCGCGGTGGGGTTTTTTTTTTTTTTTTAAAGGGCCGAATTTTTTTTTTTTTTTTTTCATTTTTTTTTTCTCCAGTGCTGGGGGGCGCTGCCGCCCCCCAAAATTTTCCGCCATAGGCATCCGCCTAGGATGCCTCGCGGTAAATACAGCACTGATTATAGCACCACTTTTGGTCACCACTACTGCATACATTCCCCTTATGTATGCCCCAGGGCAAAAGATTCTGTGAGCTTTTAGTAGTCAGATGAACTGACTGAATGCCTGGTAAGAGGGGATAAGTGATACCTTTTTAAATGTCTGTAATGATTGTCCATCCCTGATTGAATGGGATAGCACCTTTCAGAATTTTGGAAATTATTTGCTGAATGCACGGAAAGCTGGTTTTATGTTCACTCTAAGCACTATCAGTGGCCAGATACTAGCTGACTAGTGAGAAAGTGATGTATGGTGCTAGTAACTTATTCAGCCAGCTGTCTCAGTGATGGCCTGATCACTTTGAAGAAAAAGAAAAAACATCCCACCCATATTTCTGTCTTATTTAGACAGAAACTCTCTTCTTACCCATTAAGCCCACTGCTGTCTGATTAAAGGGGCTTTTGAGTGATGCTCCAAGGGAGCAAGGTTCAGTAGCGAATCCAATTTATTTTAAATGTCGCAATGACCTCTATGACATGAAGCACTGATTGGTGCTTCCGGGATGCACACCTCCAGTTTGGCAGGAGATGCATATCTTCTCACCATGCTATGGACACGTGCACACACTAATGACAGCGAGAGCATTGGCACAGAGAAGGGGTAAATTCATTTTGTCCTTCTCCTCCATAAAAATATTTTTAGGGTCCAGCGACTCTTTAAAGCATGGTCTTTTGCAATATTGCAATACACTTTGCTATTTCATTCTATCTGGTATCTGACTTGCTACAGTTCGTCTTCCTCTTTTGTTTTAAAGAGACACAATTGGCAGTAATCATTTTGAATAAACGAGCACTGTATTTTATAGCTACAAAAAAAAAAAAAGCCAAGTCAGATATATCTTAGCGCCGGTGTGAAAATATTTTCTGGTAGAAATAAGACTCTGCACCCACCCTGCTAAAGAAGCCCATGGTGTAGGCAGATGAGAGTCTCTTAAGATGGAACATTCTCTAATCAGCTTTATCATTCACATCTGAATTTATCTTATTTGAGCGAAAATGCCGATATATTAGCAAGCAAGCATGGTACGCAAGGTGACCCTAGCAACTTAATGACATAATCCATTATCCTTAATGAAGTCAATATCTTGTCTTTTAGCTGTCAGTCTGGTGGGGCGATTAATTGCAGTGTCATTAAAGTTAGCTCTCTTTTCATTTGAGCTTGACAAGTCGCATAAAACTAATGTTCTTACTTATCAGGCTTTGGAATAGAATGAAGGGGATGGAGCGCAGCTGGGGGGGGACTGCTACGGCCAACGCTGCCTGCCTTTTCCAGCGCCCCCTCATCACCAAATGAAAAAGAATTATACAGGTTTAATGATTTGGTTTTTTTCTGGTTCGAATTTTAACCCTTGTTTTTTCTGCTTCGAAATTTATCATAGAAAAAACTCATGGGTAAACATATGTCCACATACCTCTATTTATTTATGTATAAAGGGTTTTACCAGAAGGATACATTGAGATTTCTCTTGTTTTCAGGTATGCCCTGGGTCCATGAGCATTGCATTGTTATAATAGAGTAAAACATAATGTTATAAATACAAATTTAACATATAACACAAACAGGCAACTCTGAGGCAAAGTGTCACTGTTCAGTTCTTTGTTTATATCTATATATAATATAATTTTGTGTATAAAATGATGCCATTAAGGCAAAGATCGACATTTTTAAACGCAATATTTCTAGAGTTTGTAGTGCTTTTAGCTGAGTAATAAAACAAGTTGCAATCCATACTGATACATTCATGGGATCCAGAAAGCAAGAAGTATTCAGTTTTAGATTAATTGGTTGTGTCGCTCTCTGGCTTATTTCGGGCCATTTCAGGCTTGCCTCGGCTATTCTGGAAATAGCCAAAGTCCTCCAATACAAGTTAATGGGAGGACTTTGGCTATAACCAAAATGGCCCAAAAATAAATAAATACATACAAATACAGAACATAAAATAATGTAAAATGTTTTCTTTTGTATAAAATTGTATAAATGCTTATATGAATGTAAATATACTATTATAATATATAACATTAATATATAATTATTTTTATGTTTACTATAACCCCTTAGTGACATGACTTTTGGCCGTGTCTTACCCCTTGGTGACATGGGCTGTTTAAATATTTCTGCAATGTTTGTGTTTAGCTGTAATTTTCATATTTTTCATTTACTGCATGCACACAAATAATATATTGTTTTTATCGCCGTAAGAGGGGCTTTCTTCAGATACATTATTTTCATTATATCTTATAATTTACTAACACAAAATTATACAATTTGCTGAGAACATTTAAAAGAAAACAGTTTTTATAAATTTGCCCTTACAAATCTTTCACACAGTTATAAATGGTAAAAAAGATCCTTTCAAAATAGTTTATAAATTTTGTCCTGAGTTTAGAAACATGCCATGTTTACATGTTTTTCAGTTGTTATTTATTAAAGAGTAAACTCTGGCGAGCTGTCTATAGCTTTTTTTAATGTGCCACATCGCACTGTTACTAAATCTCATATATTTTATTTCATAAATGATTCTTCTCTGTTCCCATCAATTAAAGCCCCATTCTTAAAATGTATTTTGAATAAGTGTATATGTCACATGTATATATTTATTTCTTTGGAGCACTGATGTCCAACTGGTGGCACTCGGGAAGGACGTGTCCGTCAAGTGTTTTGTATTTTGTCGCTCCTCTCCTAGGTTCTGTTGTATTGCTACATGAATTTCATAATGTCCCTAATCTTCTGCACAAGGTGTGATCCTTGGTCAACACTGCTATAGAGTGTCATTCATAGGCATCGTTGATGCTTGTTTCTTTTTGGAAAGTATCTACTTATTTTTCTCACAAAATCCCTCTTTGATGTTATTCGGTGTGACTCTCAAGCTGCCATATGTATGTGTACCGGACTGCAATCTCCATCGGATTCTCTTTGGCTCAGTCTTACTAAACCCCAACTTTCCTATAATCCGCATGATTAATAATCTGTAAAGAGTATCATGATAAAGAGTGGATAGGATAAGGATTGCAACGTTCCTAGAGGTGAGCATAACAGGATAGTTTGCTGAAATGACCCAAAGGTTCTGGGCGTGACAGTAACCTGGTTGGCCTCCTGTGCCTTGGGGTAGAGGATACAGCTTTTATCTTAGTCTACTTCCTAACTGGCTATGCCTACTTCTTTTTTTTTTTCAATGGAGGCATTTCGTTTGGCAATTTTGAATGGAGCCAACTCTCCTTCTAAGGAAGAGGGAGCTCTCAGCATCTGCACCACCTTTGTTCCCAGTTAGGAAATGAGCACATTTTTAAGCCTGGATTAGACCATTACACTTCTTAATTATTCCATTTGTTTATAGATATGTTGCAGCATGGCATACTATTTAGGTTAATGTATAGAAAAGTATTCACTGCAGCACAGTGCCCATATCTAATGCCCATAAACATGGCTTCCTTTGCAATCCATCAGTTTCATGGTTATCAACCTGTGTGTTGTTGTGTGTTATTCTGATCTGTCAAACAACTGAGATAGCTCAGTAGGCATATGCACCAACTGCAGGATCTGTCCAACCCTCAGGGTTACAGGTTTAATTCCCAGTTAGGTTGACCTCATTCTATCAAAGTTAAGAACATGAGAAACATTAAATTGGGTAATATATTCATGGGCAAAACTAACATGGGCCTTCGATGAACCGCCAGAGTTTGGCTTGAAAAATGCAAGGCATTTTTTTCCTGCCACCGGTTGGAGGGTCCCCCACTTTATTGTTGCCCACTAAGCATGAAATAAAACCCTAACTGGAATGGAAGTTTTCTGGCTGTTTCTTACTGGCGGCGATTGTCTGACCGAAACTCAATGATTGGTATATCAGAAATAACATCCCCAGGAAGATGAACCCTTCGTGTTTAAACACTTTGTTGTTATTATTCTATTTGATTCAATTTGCATCTTCCAATAAGATCAATGGGATCAGCGTGAGATCATACCGCCTTCACTATTCAACCCCAAAAAAGAGCATGTTTCTTAGGTAGAAATCTCCAAGTCACTTTGTTTTAATGCTCTAATGTATATGTTATCAATATAGAAACTTGCTCAATAGTGCATTAAGCTTACATTTCGTTTTTTTTTTTTAGGTACATCAACAACATTTGCTGTGGAATTATTCAAAGGCCTAGAGCATAGAACACCCTTCAGGCTTTATTCATGATTAGGCAATGACAGGTAATTGACAGAGGATTTCTACACTTAAGGCCATAGTAGCTGAGTTAAAAAAATTCTCCATTTCATCTGTATTGGATACTTTTTCCAACTCTATAGCTTTGGTTTGAAATTCCCTTGTCATTTTCCTGCAGTTCTCTCTTTCATGAATAAAGCCCTCAGGGTTGGCATAATCCTGCAGCAAGTGTTGTTGAGACTTCCTCAGCAAAGTGAGTTTTCATCAGAAGACTTGAGAATAATCAGAATGTTAGGGAGACGCTTAATCTATCACACCTTAATTCTAGCAGTACATGTACCAAAATATACCAACATCCAGGCCTAACGGTAAAATATGAACCAAAGTATGTATATATATGTATGTTTGTTGAGATACTGCTAGACATATTCCTTTTGAATGCTCTCTCTAGATAGTACACACTCTGATGCCCTGGTTCAAAATGACATGTGAGAATCCATAAATTAAAGAAGAAATATCACACAAAATGTACTGGTCTCACTTTAAAACTCTTGTGAGTTTTTAGTTTTATTTTGTCTAATGTTAACTTCATTATATTATTAGTCGCTGTGGAGCAGTTTGATATGATTCTCATTACAGTAACAATCTGATGTTGGAGGGATATTTCTGACCTTTATCATCTCTGGTATTTGCTAAATTGAACTCTGAGTTGTCTTATCCAAGAGCTGTACTAATTACAGCACTTCGAAATGAGGACATCATCAATAGACCTAAGTTATGGGTTACTATGTATTTAAATAATGCTGCTATGACGAAACAACTGGATGCCATCTTGAAATCCTAGCCATTTGGCACTCACTTTTCCTTAAGTCTCAGACCTGACTGTCCAACAAAGTAAAATTAATAATCTGTGCTTGACTTCCTACTTTGTTTTCACACAACTCATCAGTAAGAAACCCAATTATTAACTCCAGACGAACAGCATTACTTATGTATGTGTGTTCTTGTGACTGTGTCTGTACATGTAAATATATCTGACCCACCTATATATTAAAAAATGATTACAATTGTATTTGACTGTCATTACATCTCTATTTTATAATGTAAGTGTCATCATGCCGAATCATGAGCAGTGGGGGGATGGTCATATTGGTGTTCTCTTGTTTTTTTATGGCATTTAAAATTCTCTCTTAAAGTGTAATAAATATTAATTATAGCACAGTTGTTAGAAATAAACTGCTTGTACCAGGCCCAATTAAATGCGACGAAAGTGGTAATTGAAAAATCAGCCATTGCATCATAGAAACTATTGACAGGGAGTATTTTTGTTCAGCAGACAATACTAATGCCTTGTTTGTCACAAGCCACTGTAACCTACTCGCAGACATTCTAAAGAAGGAGCTATATGTATATTGTATGCCTGTACTATGTAGGCCTCAAAGTGTTCCATTCTTGCACAGATTTCTGTTTTGGAAGCCATTCTGTATCAAATTCTATGCTTTCAACATTAAAGTAAACTGCCTGGATTAACAAAAATATATCCTACACCTTGACATAATCTCTCACAATGTAATTTAATTCTCCTTTCTGACCAATCCATTTGTATACCATGCCATATAGAGCGCTTTCCATATCGAATTAACTGAACACAACATAATACTTCTGGCCTACACTCTGTATCCTTCTGTTAGGAAATATTCTGGCCTACACGCTGTATCCTTCTGTTAGGAAATCTTCTGGCCTACATGCTGTATCTTTCTGTAAGGACATCTTCTGGCCTACACGCTGTATCTTTCTGTTAGGACATCTTCTGGCCTACATGCTGTATCTTTCTGGTAGGAAATCTTGTGGCCTACACGCTGTATCTTTCTGTTAGGAAATCTTGTGGCCTACACGCTGTATCTTTCTGTTAGGAAATCTTGTGGCCTATACGCTGTATCTTTCTGTTACGAAATCTTGTGGCCTACACGCTGTATCTTTCTGTTAGGACATCTTCCGGCCTACACGCTGTATCTTTCTGTTAGGACATCTTCAAGCCTTCACGCTGTATCTTTCTGTTAGGATATCTTCTGGCCTACACGCTGTATCTTTCTGTTAGGAAATCTGTTAGTACTATAGATAAATCAGTTTGCTTGGTCCACAGACCTATCCCCAAGACACTTGAAGTTACTTTGTAACTGCATATAAACCCTATCATTGCAGTTCTGGTAATGTTTGTAAGTTGTACTGTTTAGTTTTGGGGAATTCGGGGGCCCTGCTGTTGTGCTGCTCTATCCACCGTCCGGCTTTAATAATACATTGTAAGCATCACTCCCTGCCTTCCCCCCATCTCCAGGCTGCAAGTCAGGGTGGCTGTAATTTACAGTGTGTTATCTTTGTCTATAGCCAGCAAGCTGATATGAAGTAAATCAAGGTACGAGTAATGAAAGACTGAAAATTTATTCCTTGGAGCACACTTTAAAGTGTAGTATCTGTTATAGTGGCACTGCCTGAAGATTCTGAAATGAGACTCGGCTGACATGCCATAAAGAACCTCTGAGGCTCATGTTAATGCTGTTTGTCTGGGGTTAGTAATTGGGTTCTACTGATGAGTTGTGTGAAGACAAAGTGAGAAGCCAAGCACGGATTGTAAATCTTACATTGTTGGAACAAGAAGCAATCCTAACAAATATTGATCCTTGCTTTTGGCTGCAGGCAAAGGGAGGGGAGAGAAGGGAAGGCAGAGTCCTGCTGAGGCACTGTAGTTTCAATTGCACCAATTACCTTTAGTGAAACTGACACTCAGTATGGGACATCACCAATCTCTTAACGGGCGTATTATCCATGATTAGGCTTTTTAGAAATTGCCCCACAGAAGCGTAGGCGGATGGTGCAGTATCTCAATTATCTCTCTCTGCTAAATCCTGAAATAAGGTAGAAGTTGTTGCTAGCGGCCCTGCAAAGTGAATTTTTATTTAGTTCTTCTGGCCTTTTATTACGTTTCCTTAACTTGCATGGGTTATGTGCTCATGTTCGATGCAGGCTTGTTATGTGATGGGCATCAACCGAAATCTAAAAGTGAATCTCATTTTATATAATATCCCTTTTAGAACAGAGTGTCTTCTGTGGACCTGGTAGGCCCATCACTCTGATAGACATCTTTAATCTAAGAAGATGCTTATTTTAGATATTAGGGCCCGTGTGTCTGAGGTAGCAATACATTAATTATAGCACTCTCAGAACAGTTCTCACTTTTAAGGAGCATTAACGAAATGTGCGATAACAATGGTTGCCTGTGCAAGGTTCTTGAAACAGGCATTTAATTATGCATTGACACTTGTTGCATTATGCATTCTATAATTGTGATATTATTAGACTTATTATTGGCAACAAAAATTTAGATTGAGTAAGTGATTTGTGTGCAGAATACATATACAATGCTGAAACAGGCAACAGTTTCCTATTGCATCATGTGCCACTGTTTGTGACAACATCTTACATAGTGTTATATGTGCCCAATTTTTGCATTGGGCGCTGCACTTAATTAGCTGGCAGAGCCACATTCCTTTTTATCTCATGATCATTTAATGAGTTATATCCTTTTTTGTATGTATAATCATATTGCTGTCGATATAGGTGGCCACATGACTAAAACGTTTTGTAGTCACAGCAGATGCTAACAAATAATCAAGCTAGAAATTAGTGATATATAAGTATGAATGGGGTTTGACCAAAATATGACATGTTATATGTAGGCAAGTGCAACCCCCCCCCCCCCCCCCATTCTGCTGTAGACAATGTGTTTATGTGTTTATGTGTATGTGCCTAGAACTCAGATATTATGAAATGCTGCACATAATAACATAATTACATAGACCGGTATAGAGGCATCAAACAGCACCACTATAGTTTATAATAGTATTAATTAATAACGCAACTCCCACTTTTAAGGACAAGTAGCCATTTCAGAAAGACATTTACTAAAATAAAGATGGATGAATAACTATAGAATAATACTGAAACATTACAATGAACCTGTATGTTATTGTTGATCAGCAGCAGTGCGTCTTCATTAAAACCTTATTACAGGGTATTTGAGACCTACCTGTCTAAAAGTCTGGTGCGTTAGAGTTCATAGTAAAGTAGGCTCACCTGTTTTGGTATGACGTGTATTAGGGTTTCCACGGTGTGTATGAAAGTCTCACATGGGGCAGGCTCTGGTGTTGGATAATATAGAATTCCTTTAGGTTCTTGGCAAAATGTCCTGATCTGTTGTTTCCTTCCATGAGCAGAAGATCAAACTGTGATACCAACCCACTAATAGCCAACCGCTGGATTCCACAGGACTGGCCATTAGTGGGAGCACATTGGGGATAACAGCTTTTGTTTATATGTTTTGTCACACTAGTAAGTGATAATCATTCTTGTTCATGCCTATTACTTCTGGTTGTAACTTGGCTTTGATCATATGCAGAAGTTAGAACCCTAGGAAGGGTCAACAAAACCAGAAGGTAAATTGCAGGTGTCCAAAGTAAGTACTTTAATTGGATTTTAATCGCAATTACATAAAATATGTCTAATATTCCTATTATTTTTTTGATCATATTGGGGGAATGCAATGCTCATAACATGACCCCCCCTTATAATGTGATGGACCAATGGCTACCGAACTTCCTTCCACATCCACGTTAAAGAGGAAGTAAGTTTCCATATGACTTAATGCTGATCACATTGCAGTACTGATTCTTTGGACCACAAGCATCACACTATAAAAGCTGTATCATCTGTCAGCTACAGAATGACACCCAAGATGATGCTATTGGTGAATCGTGATAGAAAGCCACCAGCTCACACCCTGCATTTCCTTACACCCACTGTCAATGCCTAAAAGACTGGAATGGAATTAAGCTTGGTCATCAGCATCAGAAGAGTTAAACTGTCCTTTTGCAGCTAGGAATTTATTTGTCAGAGCTGGTGGCATCTACCTTGATTTAGTTTCTGGAGGATGAGGATGTTGCATGGAGGGTGATATAGCCTCGCTAGAGATGGAGGAATTTGTTACCTTAAGCTTTGACAGGAAGATAATTGCTGATGGTTAACAGAGAAGAGCCAATGCCACTGGTATAATGACAGCACCAGGAAGAGTGTTGAGTCAGCAACAAAGAAGCTAAGTGACCCCAGCCCCCAGGAATAGTTTTTCCATACAACATAATGTCGCACTTGAAAGGACAAACAAGAATGTCAGGTTATTAAAACACACGACTTGAGAATTGCATCTTAACTATTTATTTCTATCTCATTAAAATTACAGTTTATCCATTTTCACAGAAACAACTTCTATGTAGCTTGTTGTGGCAGCCAAGAAACCTTTGTTCTTTTCTTTATTCAGAGGTCTGTGATTTTGATTTTACCAATTCCGCTATTAACCCCCTGCTGACTATTTTTGTAGTAAATTAAAAGATATGATGAATATAATGGTATCAGCTCTGGCAAAGCGTTGCCGACAGTGGACATACCTAGTCCATCCTGCGCTGAAACAAGCTAAGATCGCAAACACCTCTCAAACGGTGATACTTTAATTCCTTCGAGGTCGAAGCATTAAGCAACACCAAAATCCGGTGCCCAGGGCACCCGTGATCACTCCACGAATTTACGGGCTCCTCCCATATCGCTGCTGCCCTCTTGTGGGTAGAGCGTCGGAAGTCAAAAAACGTCCCTTCTGTCGCTCTGATACTGTTGCTAGACTGCCCCTAGAGGCAGCCAGCAACATTGCAATGAAGAAAAAAAAGGGAGACTTAATTAGCTAAAAATCTAGGGTTAGGGTTAGAATAATGGTAAGGGTTACAATTAAATTAGGGTTAGCATAATGGTTAAGGTTAAAATTAAAACTAGAATAAATTAAGGATTAGCATAAGGGCTAGAGTTAGGGTTATGGTTAAATATAGGGTTGGGTTCAAAAGGTCACTGTAGAAGAAAAAAACGAACCCTATTTTAGCTTTTTGCCCTATAACTTGCAAAAAACTGCAGAAAAACATGGAAACAAACATATTTCTAAACTCGGAACAAAATTTAGAATTTATTTAGATGGAGTCTTTTTTAATGATTGTATTTGTGTAAATAATTTTTTAGGTCAAAACTAAAAAAAGTGTTTTTTTAACATTTTTTTTATCATAATTTATGTTTTTTTTGTAGTAAATTATAAGATATGATGAATACAATGGTGTCTTAAGAAATACTTTCTTATGTTGATAAAACAATATATATTTGTATAGGTAGAGTATGTGAGAAAAATACTTTACAGCTAAACACAAACACCCCAGAAATGTCAAAACAGCCCATCTCACCAAGGGAAAGACAAAGTCAAAAGGTCATGTCACTAAGGGGTTAATATTCAAGGTGCTTTAATGTTCAATGTTCTAAAATAGATAATAACCATAGTAATAATATTTGAAGTGAAATATTAGCGATGTGTGAATTTCTACACTATGCAATTGTTATAATCCACCAATTAAATCAAATCATAATATGCTGAAAAATAACCTGGCTTGCATCAGTACAACAAGTATGATGAAGTTTGCGACTGGGTTGCATCTGCTGTTTAGGAATAAGGAGATATTATTTGGGAGAGCAACACGATGTATAGTAATTTAAAATTGTGTACAAAAAAAGTTTGATTCCCGAATTCAGAGAATGTGTAGGTGTGATCAGTGCATATTTGGAAGCCAAAATGTGTTGCTTTTCATGACAAAGTTGCCCTTAGCTGAATGCTTACAAAGTTTTGGTTTGGTTTTAAAGTGACTTGGGCGGCTGATTTGGTAACGAAATCGATGATATTGAGCAGCAAGGAACGGGACTTTTTGAATTTATTAGGTTTTTGCCGATCTGGCCCCATTTCGACTTTAATCTATCTGTTTTGAATAGACCCTTATATAACTGGGTGTTTGTGTTTTGCTTTTATCTGTTTTGGACAATCTTGGTCTTTAGTGCTTGTGTACATTCAGTGATTCTCATTGGCTGGTAGCAGCGGTGTTTGGGCCTGCATAAAAGGCCTACAATCCTAAAGATAGTTTTAAAATTCCATATATAAATAACTTTTATTTAGTAATGATAAAAAAAAGATATGTGTCTTAGCAAATGATACACGTTTGATACAGAAACAAGTTACGAATGTGACCCATGAATTCAAGCTACATAAACATTAATCAAAAGAGAATGAAAAGAAACTTAAAAGAAACACTTGATGGACATTGTGCTTGAATAGAATCATATCTAAAGTTGATGAAAGCTGCATATATGAAAGGTCCACTTTAATGATTAATCAAGTCAATGTCACACTTACTTGAATCACTTCTTCAAGAAACTAAATAATTATGAATTGACTTAACACTATAAACAGAAGGATTTATTTTTTTAAAAGCAGAATAATCGTTTTGCTTTATACATTTTGGATTCTTACTTTGTATTATACCTTTGGAAACTATGACATATATTAATGGAGTACCATTAAATTGGGTAATGGTAACATGCTCTAGATGCTTGGTAAAAGTAACGGTGTAGGCCGTTTAGATATAAATTATGTATTGAAAGAATATAAAGTATCTTATTGGGCCCTCTTTGCTTCTATAGATTTATCAGGAGGTGGACATCTGGTTCAGACAAAAAAATAATCTTACCCATCACACCCAAATTTCTAAAACAACATATCTTCCCCTCATAGCGCTATATAAGCAAAGGGGACTCATTAAGGTATTTCTATTTGATATGTCTAAACTTGATGCAAACTTATATTAAGCATGTTATTGTTTTTCCTGACAATTGTCATTGAAATACTTATTATTAATTGTATTACTAAATGTTAGATAGCATAAATACATACATTAGCTGCACCCAATACATCTCCTATTGTGTTACTGTTACTCAGCTTAGTAACCTTTGTGTTTCTGTGGGTTTGATCGGCTGAACTCTGACCATTATTACTTTGCTTTATCGACTAAATGTGCTTGAAAGACATACTTTATAAGAAAATACAGGTTTGGGGAAAAAAATACCCCTACAACTGTATTTTTTTTCTCTCTTCCTTGTAGCAAGTTTAACAACCATCTATCAAGGTGGATGTTACCTGGCATTATTCCTGATGTATGACTTGTTTGTGAAGTTTGAAATGCATTGTTTTGCACAGGGCACCTCCATCAACTCAGCCAGACATTTGTTCTCTGGAAACCAAAGTGCTAAAAACATAGTGATGTCTCCGTAGTTGAGTTAAATGGTTTTTCCCTCTCAGCCCTGAGCTGTATTATTTTGTGTCCTCAGTTTCTACCATTATCTGACCCCAAGTTGTATTTTTTCTGAATGACAATGAAAGTAATTGAAAACACTGATTGGCAGTGCAGTTAAGTTGTCAACACAAGCGTTTAATTTGTCAGGAGGACTTGTTAAATTGTCAAAAATCATATAAAAAAAGCCCTCCTCTAGTCACTGATGATATACATTATAGATGTGTGGAAGTGAAATGGGCCATTTTGGAGATAGCCGTGCTATGAAGAATCTAAAATGTGTGCAGATTTTTTTTATTTCCTTCCAAACTCTGCTTTTTTATAATCTTTTTTTTTTGGTGATTAAACAGCCCTTGCCTTGACAATAAGTAGAAATCACCCTGGTCCATTTCCTTTTTAAATCAACCCTGTACTAACTATTACTAACTGGTACTAGTAATTTGGCAGCTCCTCTCTGTAATGCCCTCCACTGGCTCCCCATCTGCTCTAGGATAAAACTTAAAATTCTATCTTTAACCCACAAAGCCTCCTCAGCCCCTCCATACATTTCCTCCCTCATTAACCAATACTTCCCTGCATGACCACTGCGCTCCTCAAATGGACTAAAGCTCTCCTCCAACCTCATCACCTCATCATACTTGCGCCTGCCAGATTTTGCCTGAGCTGCCCCCTATCTCTGGAACTCCCTTCCGTGTGGGCATCCAGCTCTCTCCTCCCTTCTCAAACTTCAAAAAGTTCCCAAAAACTCATCTCTTTAAAAAAAAAGCTTACCACCCATCCCACTAGAATACCTGTTATTTAAACTCTTGGTAATGCTACCTAGCTCTCACTGTTCTCAAACACTGTTAGTATCAGGTAGCCTACAACCCATCCAGCTAGAACACACACAATTAATCTTTGGCCAAACCCACCTAGCGCCAACCATATATATTACTGTTATTACCACTACCTTCCCTCTTATCTCTTCACTCCCTTATGTGTTTCATGTACCCCATTCCCTCTAGATTGTAAGCTTTCAAGCAGGGCTCTCTACCCCATGTAACAGTCTGTTCTGTTTCATCTAACTTAGTATGTAGTTCCCTTCTATGCACTGTACCTTGCACTACATAAATTGTTGGTGCTATATAAATAAATGTTAATGTTATGAAAAAAAGTATTACTTTACTGAGAGGGTAGTTAATGCATGGAATAGTATTCTAGCAGAAATGGTAGAGGTTAACACAGTAAAAGAGTATAAGCATACGTGGGATAGGCATAAGGCTATCCTAGACATAAGATAAGGCCAGGGACTAATGAAAGCATTCAGACAATTGGGCAGACTAGATGGGCCGAATGGTTCTTAACTGACGATACATTATGTGTTTCTATATTATTTCTCTTAAATATAATAATATAATATATATTTTAAATGGGATCAATTGTATCTGCTAGCTAACTTTCCTTATGGTTATTTGTATAGTTAAAACTCTTTCTGCTGCTGTAAGGGAAATATTCTTACCTCAAGACTTCATGATTAAGCGTAATGTATTATTAGATCCTTAATTTGAACAATGTATTCATTTTACACTTTAACTCAGTGGTTGTTAGTCATTCAGGAAAAGAAAAAGTCACACTAATCTGGTCATGCAGTTGTCAGCATATTGCTAATTGTAACCCTAACACCTATTCTAACCCTAACCCTAGATTTTAGCTAATTAAGTATTTTTTATTTTTATTGCAATTCCGTTGACTGCCTCTAGGGGAATTTTTTTTCACTTCCGAAGCTACCCACAAGAGGGCACAGCCGTATTGCAGGCGCATGTTGTGATCGTGGGTGCCCCAGAACCGAGATTTCGGTGCTGCCTAATGCCTTGACATCGAAAGGGGTTAAATGTATTTCAGTAATTCCGTCTGTCTGTCTGAGTCCCTACTATAAATGGATATAGGGCTGCCACCCAGCTGTTATTTTACCAGCAGGCCTGTAAAAAAATGGCTTGCTGCCAATGTTAAGTCTATGGAGGCAATAGTATGGACGGTATTGTTTTCTGGAAAAGGTGACAACCTTAAATTGATACCAGGGCAGGAAAGGGGATTATAGGTATGATGGTTCCAAAGATATTGCCACCCCAGTGACATTCAGGGAAGTAGCGTTACCACTCAGCTGGTGTTTTACCGGCAATGTTATAAATATGGAGGCAATAGCATGGATAAATGCGGCATCGTTAGTTAAAAGGGTGGTTGTGACAAATAATTGTTTACTCAAAAAGAGAGAATTACAGTGAATTAAGATGGGAATTTCAAACTTTAGACCTGTGTAGCCAAGGTGAATGGGATAATTGTTTCAAATTCAGCTACTTTGGCCTAAGTTTGAAATTCATGTCTCAATTACCAGCAATTCACAACAGTTGTCTCTTTATTGAATAGATCCTTCAATGTAGCTGCTGAAATTCCTTGACAAACTTCTGCTTGGGTTATTTAAAGCAGATATACTGTGTTGATAGCTGATCATTGCACCCTTTGTTATGTCATATTATGGGATTCTTTGCAAATATATTGTATATTGTGAATATTTCCAGATGTTTTTTCTTCATGTAGAAACTTGTAATTTAGTGGGGTTTTTTTAAACAATGTCAAGATTTTTTATCCTATGACCATTTCACTGTCGGTGAGCTATAACTGACTAACCCTGATTTATTTGTCTGGATAATAACGTTTGCATGTGTTGAATCTTTGTTGCTGTGGTTATCATTCCCAACTAATGGGTTCTGTGCATTTTCATGTGTTTGGTTGACCCAGTGTTTTGGTTTTATGTTTCCATTTATTTTAATTTCCATTTAATTTCATGTATTTAAATGTTTCTATCATATCCCCCCGTCTTTCTTCCAAGCTATACATATTAAGATCATTTAACCTTTCCTGGTAAGTTTTATCCTTCAACCCGTTGAACCAGTTTAGTAGCCTATATCCTTCTATCTATATCCTTCTGAAGATATAGTATCCAGTACTGCGTACAATACTCCAAGCGGTGTTCATCATGCCTAGTGTCCCTCCAGTTTCCATCATTCCTAGTGTCCCTCCAGTGTCCATAATTCCTAGTGTCCCTCCAGTGTGCATCATTCCTAGTGTCCCTCCAGTGTGCATCATTCCTAGTGTCCCTCCAGTGTGCATCATTCCTAGTGTCCCTCCAGTGTGCATCATTCCTAGTGTTCCTCCAGTGTGCATCATTCCCACTGTCCATCCAGTGTGCATCATTCCTAGTGTCCCTCCAGTGTGCATCATTCCTAGTGTTCCTCCAGTGTGCATCATTTCTAGCGTCCCTCCAGTGTGCATCATTCCTAGTGTCCCTCCAGTGTGCATCATTCCTAGTGTCCCTCCAGTGTGCATCATTCCTAGCATCCCTCCAGTGTGCATCATTCCTAGCGTTCCTCCATTGTGCATCATTCCTAGTGTCCCTCCAGTGTGCATCATTCCTAGTGTCCCTCCAGTGTGCATCATTCCTAGTGTCCCTCCAGTGTGCATCATTCCTAGTGTCCCTCCAGTGTGCATCATTCCTAGTGTCCCTCCAGTGTTCATCATTCCTAGTGTCCCTCCAGTGTGCATCATTCCTACTGTCCCTTCAGTGTGCATCATTCCTAGAACCTGCAAGAGAACGCTCTGGTGCTAGGGTGGAGTAACAGATTCTTAAGAAACTCCATCTATCATGCATTTTATCATAATTTAATTATTTTAACAACACAATATATATCTGTTCTGGAGCACAAACCAAACTCCCAACCTACAACTGGAATGAGAGGTTATCACTTGCTGTCATTGTGATGTCTTTATTTTCCTTGCTGAATATTGAAGGATGGTTCACCAAGGCAGACTTTCATGTCATATTTACGTATTCATTGAGATAATATATCTTGTGTTTTTGTTCTGGTCTAATCTGGAAACATGAGATTGATTGATTAGCATGTACTGGTTTCTTTCTATAACTGGAAAAGTCTGCCTAATTGAAAATGGCATCTTCAAGCATGTAGCTGTCAGGAATGATTAATGCGCGTCAGACTGACCCCTTCTTTTCTTGGGAGATCAGAAGGGCGTCAAGCTGATGTTTTGGGGGGTTTTAGGCACAACATTCTAACGCAGAAACAAAAGAATCCTAAAGTGTCTTCTCGGCTGCTCTGGGGAAACATGTTACAGACAATGTGAAGGTTGTAAGAGGCCTCCGATTTGCATGAAAAGGAACATTAATATTTTCTATTTCAAAGTCCATTGAACAAACAGAAGTGATCATGTTGTGCTGCTTTAGTCACACTCCTACAGATACTGTTACATAGTTACACCATCACACTGGTATTTGTTCCTTTAATAAATCACTACTCAGCACTCTAAGCAAATGAATTTCATACTTTCACTGTGACTGCTCTGTATAAAACATCTAATGCATCCAGTGTGCAAACATCCACTGTGATTTGTCTGAATATGTATGTGTAATATTAATCTATAACCTTTTTGTGTAAATACTATAAAGGAACCTTGTGCACTGATCTTTTGATTGTATTGCCATTTCATTCACTTCACCAAGAGTTAATAACACAGATTCTTAATAATTTAATTATAATAAACATAGAAACATCAACAGCTTCAGTGGTAGAGTGTTACATCAGTGCATTGCGAAGTGCAGGGCTGGTATTAAGATAGTGTAGGCCCGTGGGCTACAGGTAGTGTGAGGATCCCAGTAATATTGGATTGGACATAAGTTGCTTTACAAATGTTCCAGCATTTAGAGTACATTCACAGGACTTGCCCCAGCACCCAAGACTTACTCCAGCACTTAGACTGCACTAATAGAACTTGCCCCTGCACCTAGAACTTACCCCAGCATTTGGTTTGCATTCACAGGACTTGCACTTGCCATATAAACTTGGCATATCATGGCAAAATTGTCAGTAATGTATAAAAATAGCATTTCATAGGAAAATCAGCAGTAATTTATAAACATGGCATATCATGATGAAATAGTAGTACTGTTTAAACATGGCTTATCATCCAATGTCTCTCTCCTTCCTTGTCCATGTTCAGTCTCTTGACAAATCCTGTTGTCTGCAGCTTAGGAACACTGCATGCATTTACCCTTTTTTCAACTAAGAGACTGCAAACATCCTGGTGCACACGTTTGTGATCTCTTGCCTTGATTACTGTAATATCCTCCTGACTGGCCTACCTCTGGCTCATCTTTCTCCCCTGTAATCTATTCAAAATGCAGCTGCCTGGCTAATGTTTCTCGCTCGATGTTCTGATTCGGCTGCTTCAACACCCCCCACTGACTTCCAGTCTGCTCTAGGATAAAATGTAAAATTCTACCTCTCTGGAACACCCTTCCACAAAGCATCCTGCTGTCTACTTCTTTCTCAAACTTCAAAAAGTCATAGAAACATAGAATATGTTGGCAGATAAGAATCATTTTGCCCAATTTTTAGATTACTTTTATTAGTCTCTCCTCCAAGCTATACATTAAGATGCTTTAACCTTTCCTGGTAAGTTTTATCCTTCAACCCATGAACCAGTTTAGTAGCCCTTCTCTGAACTCTCTCCAAAGTATCAATATCCTTCTGGAGATATGGTATCCATTCAGTATCCAGTACTGCGTACAATACTCCAAGTGAGGTCTCACCAGTGCTCTGTACAATGGCATGAGCACTTCCCTCTTCCTACTGCTAATACCTCTCCCTATGCAACCAAGCATTCTGCTAGAATTTCCCTCAACCGTCACCTCTTTAAGGAAGCTAACTACTCATCCCACTAGAATATTCCTTAATTAACTTTTAGCCAATCCCAATTAGCTCTCACTGTCCTCAGACACTGTTAGTATCAGGTAGCTCACAACTCATTCAACTAGAACACACATAATTAATCTCTGGCCAAACCCACTGAACTCCAAACATCCCTAATACTGTTATTACCACCACCTTCCCTTTGACCTCTTCATTCCCTTATGTGTCTCATGTCCCCCACTCCCTCAAGATTGGAAGTTTTGCGAAAAGGGCTCTCTACCTCATGCATCAATATGTTCTTGTAACTTAGTATGTAGCCCCCCCCCTTAAAGTATGCTCTGTAGCTAGTGTAAATTGCTGACACTATATAAATGTTAATACATGTCACAATCAGCAGTAATGTATAAACATGTTATAACATGGTCAGTCACTTATCTTGGCTGGCACTTCTGGAATCCTCCATCCTCTAGGTGAATCCTGCAAGCTACACTGCATCAAACAGGGCAGGGGTCAAGGGGAGGAGCACTATGATTGGCCCTATGCCGACCATTGTCAAATGTGTGGTGCTCACGTTTAAGCCACAGAGTTAAACCCTACCCATCTTTTCTTGAACCTCATTTGAGAAACGCTGCTCTACACTTTTGACTTCTGTGCAGGCCCTGCTCTGAGTAGTTTGAAATAAGATAAAATCTGCTATAAAGTAGGGTGCATAGAGAGAATACTGGTTTATCTCTCCTGCGTCAAGCTCGCTGTATTTCAAATTGGGATTACCTCCAGTGGGCCCTATACAAGCTCAGGGCTGATCTAACAAATTCTTGGTGCCTAGTGTGTGTCACTTCAAATGCTAATTCAGGATATTTGAGGATGAACCACTAAACTTCACATCTTTCTGGAAATCGACCCTCACAAGACCTATATATTGTACTGAATAAAAAGAGTTTGCTCTTTCACTTCCTACACTATACCTACATAGTTACTAACAATGACTAATTTTCTGGCACAGGCCTATTTTTTGGGTCCTTTCCCGTCAAATTTGTGTCTGTCCGGTATAACAATACTGCCCATGCACAGGCAGCATTGCATTTAAACTGTGTGTGTGAGTAATAAGCTGTTGACCCCCTCCAGGGTAACCTGGAGCTCAATGCTGCGGGATCACGCAATGCTGTGTAACTCCCCCACTTTATGTTCTGCCCATTTTCCATCCCAGGAACCCTTTAGGGGAAAGTTGGCGACTATGTACCTACAATTATTTGGTATCAATTAAAAAAAATCTGACATTAATTAGTTAGAAACTTGCTATGGATTGTCCAGTTGTACTGTTATTTGATTTACATATCTACATCTTATGTAGCATAGAAATTTATATTTGTGCCTTTTCAGCTATCAGCAAAAAAAAGAAAAAGAAAAAAAAAAGAAATCCAACCTAAAATTAACTAGCACAGAGACAAGTCATCTTGTCTTTGGCGCTTCACCCGATGCATGGACTGTCAGCATTTTCCGTATCATTTTCTATTAAATTGAAAGACACAATATAAATTTAAGTTCTTCTCTTTATTGTTTACAGCGGCAAATTCTTGAAAATCGCGGCATAATGAATTTTGCATTTTCATTTTTCTGTTCCTAGAACGCAAGCTGTAAGAGGCAGGGAGATTCCATTTATCTGTGCACAATTTAGGTTCCTTATCTAATAGCACAGACTTATTCCTTGTAACTAACAATAATGAAGGCTGCCTTTTAAGAAATCTCCCATGATCGGCCAGGCATTGCAGATGAGGTCAGTGGAATTGCTTCTGGCTTTAGTATGATGGATGAGAGAGGGAATGAGTTTCTACTGCTAGGCACTGTGAAATCTTTTCATTGTCACCGACAGGCCTATGAGGAGCTGATGTATGAGGTACCAGGCCAAAGGAACGCCCTTTCTTGCCCTGGCTCACTTTTAATATATCCCTGAGCTGCTGGATGAGGATTGATAAAAGTGCTGCTCCAGAATAGCAGTGGAGTTAAAGAGGTTAAGGTGTATGGCATTGTGGAAAAGAAAGGGTTAGGTCAGAGTTTTTCAGGGTGTTTAGATTTGTGAAATAGACTGAAGACCCTGTCTCCTTCTTCTGGTGTTGAGGATGGCATTGTAAAAACAGGACATTTCTATCGAATGAGAGTTGGGGCCCATTTTTTTTAAAACTTGGAATTACAGACAGTGACGGCTGTGATGATGGATGAATCTCTCCCATCTGGATACAGTACGTGGAACAAATACTTGGACGTGTGATAAGAGCGATTGCCTGTCTCTTAGAAAATATGATTAAATATTTCTTCTATTGGCTACAACTTTTATCCCACAGACATTCAGGTCTCCAAACTGACATTGTTTCAAGTATCTTTTCTAATTTTAGTTCACACTAACCTTTTGATGTACTAATATATTTTATATTTGTTATATTTATACTGTTCGGTGTTATTGTTCAGTGATTGATTATTGCATTTAATAAAAGCAATAAGATGTCCCGTGACAACAGTTTTTGCTCTTCAATGAGGCTATCCTGAACTCCAATGGTGGGCAGCCCTAAACCTAATAAAAAGGTGTATTTAACATTAACAACACTCTTGCTTTCTCTGTGTATAAATGAGGATAGTAACAGTAATGGTAGGTGGCAGTTCTGCCTAAAATATTGGTAGAGAAGTATGTTTTGAGAAATGTCCTTTTTTAACATCATTACTCCAGTTACTGGACCATCCGCTACCATAGACCGGAACTAATTCTGTTACACAAGTGAATAATATGTATTTTATCCATAAGAACTCCAACATATCATCAACTAGCAAACATGACATATAAGTAGATGCTTGTGGTATAAAATCAAAATAGATTATATATTTTTAAAAATGATATGTAAGACCCAGCAGAGTTGAGAAAAAAATGCAGTGTGTTTAAAGCAAAGCATCCTTGGACAGCCTTGCTCCCGCAGGGTTAAATACACATTTTTGGGGTATTCTGCCTTCCTGTACATTATGTACACACTACATCAGAGTTTCCCCTGTACCCCCAAATAAATGATTGTGAGCTTTAATTACTAAGCATCTTCAAACCAGAGCTCAAAATTTAATTGAACTTTTCATGCTTCTTGCTCTCTAGCCAAACAATTTGCACAAAAAAAAATTGAATTACCAATCTGACTTTTTTGCATTGATTATTATAACATTAAGAGAGTCCCAGGAGTTTCCAGGCTGTAAAAAACTAAATTGTATAACATTACTCACAATAACGCATATGTTATAATCGCAAAGAACTTACTTAAAATTCAATCCACTTTGGCATCATTATCATGTATCAACATAATAAATGAGTCCTTCAGAGCACGGTAATTATAATTTGATAAATCATCAGCAGAAAATTAACTGGATGTCAAAACATTCATTGGAAAGGGTGATGAATCGGCGATGATTGCAGTGATGAATCGTGTTAATCTGCTCTGTATGAAGCCAACGAAATGGCTAAACAGCCCAAGATGGATGGGGCATAGAAACAGCAAGGTCAGGACACAGCACTGCAGAAAGTGAGGGAGAGAGAAAGAGGAAAGAGGGAAGCTGTAAAAATAAAAAGGAGACAGGGGAAGAGTAGACTGCAAAAGCAAGAGAGAAAAGGGGGAACTGAATACCCAGACACACACACACACACACACAAAAATCTTTAAAAACAAGGCAGAAAATTTACATAGAAAGGTGACCTAATGCGTATCTCTGTCTGAGAGTATAGTTCATTTTACATATTTAAAACACCTTTTCACTATTTTGAAGCTGCTTTCTAAACCATGGACTTTGATAAGCGGGTAATAATATTGTTTAATTGTGATGTGCATGAACCTTTCCTTCAGAGATATGCCAAACCAAGATAACTGTTATTAAGTATCGGGAGTAATAGCGATTTTTAGCATATTGGTTATTGGTGCTGCCCCCTATTGGGTAGACTATTTATTGCAATTTTTATAAAATCTTAGTTGTCCATTCATGTTGTCATCCTCCATGGCCACTGTTAATTGTTTATTACCACCGGCAATCATAAGTAATGTTTTGTTTTTATGATTAGATTTCCCCGGATCGCTCCCCACTTCATCACTCTGTCTATCTATGTGCACCTAAGCTTTATCATGAGTGCACTCGTTATCTTCAAGGTCTGACAAATTCTAAGCATCTTTTCTATACAGTAGTTTAGACTGACTTGTTTACAACACATTTGGTAGCCATAGGCTCTTTACCTATATGGTGGCTGTAAGGAATAGGAATGACTAGTTTAAGGCTTGTATGTTGACCAAAACAAGTTTACAAGTCAATGTTTCGGATTTGTATAATATTCCCAGCAGTTACCCTTAAATTTGGCATCCTGGTTTTTTTGTTTTTTTTTCTCCTCACTGATTGAAAACAAGGTCTAAATCTCCAATGCACGTTCCCTTCAACTTTTATTAAATGAGTTATAAATTTCCCCGGCAGTTTCCTCATAGCTCAAGAGGTTTAATTTGTATGTGTTGCCTCTTACAATATGCTTTCCGTAATGTTGCAGATGCCTCTTCCCGAGCTTCAGTAAACAACAGGCTCTCCGCCAGCTTTTTGACTGAACGTTTGCCAAGTGGTGAAACTATTAGTTAACTGTGTAATGACTGCTGGGTGGAGCCCAGATGCTTTCATCTTAACCTTGCCAGGAAGCAGAATACATCGCCATGGGAAGCAATTATATTGGAGAATTCTCCCGGGCAGTACTGTTTGTTGAAAGACGTCTCCCAGAGTATCCTCACACTGCAGCCAACACTCAAGCTTTATCAAAGAGAGTTATTGAGCGCCCCCTGCTGGTAATGGCTGTTGTCAGGGGCCCAACCAGATTCTTGCTTGCAGACCTGGCACGGTTTTAGTAATGAGATCCTGTTGGTTTTAATGTTGAATATTGTTTATACAGTGAAAGGTAGGTCTACTTGACAGATGATATAAGTGGAGTGCACATCTATCTCACTTATATGAAGTACAGGATTTGGGAGGTTATAAAAATGTGTCATTACTTTGCAAGGTCTATGACCCACAACATCTTGGTATGGCTCAGTCCCTTCGAGGGGGTGATTAATATCCATTACCTGCCATGCTTACAGTCATTTTTACACATAGATAATGTGAGAGAGCCATTCAAAACCAAATCCAAGATTAGCAGCCTGGATACGTAAATACGAACAGGCTGAAGATTTGGCAGACATGATGAGTAAACGAGGTCAGTGTGTATGGGTCAAACTGGAATATAGAACAGAGGATGGAACATGGACTCTGAATAGCACAAGATGACATTAACAGATGCAGTCTTAACAATAACAAGTTATAGAAAGAACAGTGTGCTTGAACTGCGGATTAGAGTATGACATCTGGTCATGGCCAAAACGCAATCTGTGGAACCAGGGTTTGGAAAACATCATAAATAATTTGCAGATGTTAAAAATGATCTGTTTAGCCCTAGTTTCTTAAATCTCCATTGCAGTATGTTGAACCACATCTTGTCTGTGTTCTGTTCATTCCAGTAGTAGAATGCTTGTTTGAATGATCACTGTAACGCCACTCATCTAGCTAAGCAAACTTGATTAAGTGAGGAACAAACAGTCTCCTCTGCCCCTCCCACCAATAACGTTAAAAAAAGTTTTCCACTTTTACTTTAGAAGATTTAACTTGTATAAATTCAGCTGCATTAGAGAATTGTATCCAACTCTCCTACACTGGCCTAAAGTTTGAAATTCCCATCTCAATTCCCTGCAATGGTCTCTTTATTGAGTTGACCCCCCCAAACGTTCCAAACATGCATGAGATCTATGTCTCCATGTATCGGCACAAACATGCTTTCTACATTCTAACATTCTAATGAGTCAGAGCTCTGGGATATCAAGTGATATCATGTACGTGCTGGCTGAGAATTTCTGTGCAGAACTGACAACCACAACTGTGTAGGGCTATCACCTGGGCCTAGGGACTAAGGGGGGTGTGCAGTGTAGTAAGTGGTGTGAGGGGTTACTTGGATTCTAACTTTACACCCTATTGACAGATTTCTCTATATTTGGATAGTTGTAGTGCAGAAACAGCTGGAGGGCCGACTCCTAGACATTAAGGACATACATACATTAGCCTTGGAACAGCAGTATGAAGTACACACCTTAGATGTATACATGGTTATAATGCCTACTGGTAAACAACAACAATTCTGTGTTGGAGCAAAGGTTACATCAGAGAAACCGGAATCATCATGCACTAACCAGCAATAAGGACAAACTAGAAGTTAATACAGGTCAGATCTTGATCATTACAAATGGAGTCCACAGCGTCGGGTGAAGTAAACTCTTAAATCCCTTCTCCATTACCATGTGTGAGAAGTGCCTTCTCCTCCCCCCTTTCATTAATTGGATTGGGGTTATATGTGTTTCATTTAAGAGCAGCAATGATCACTAATGGAATGACCTTGAAATCATTATCTTTCTCCGAGCTATGAGACACCGATTGTTATTCCCATTCCCTTATATTTGTCATTACTTGAACATAATGACCGTATAATATATTGTCCACATACTTACACAATTTGAACAATGTCATGTATATGCAATATACTCCGCAATGGGTCATTTCCATTTCATTACTGGGAAGCGATTCTGCTGTATGTGACACTAAAGAGCCTGTGAATTATTAACCCTTTGCTGCTCCCTTTGATTTTTTGGCTGCTTTATTACCATGATGCTATGGAGAAATAGCCAATGTTCCTGGAATAGCATGGTTTTCCGAGATTAATTGGATGTGGTACTAATTATGATTACTATTACAATTTCTAAGTGACTCAATTACTAACAGCTCCGTTATTTGTGTCAATCGTCATGTGTTTTTGTTTTGGTGTCTGTATTTGGAACACAATAAAGCACAATAAATCACTTGCACATGGTAAAGCTGGTGAATATTACTGAATAAGGTTGCCACCCAGCCGGTTAAAGCCAATGTACAGTCTATGAAGGCATTAGTATGGCTGGTATTTCTTTAAAGGTAAGGTGAGAGCCCTAGGTTACAGGTACTGTGCATACTGGCTAGTCCTGCTGCTGTATTATAGACATTACAATGGTAGCCTTTCAGTGAAAGTGAAGTACAAGTGAGATGAGGTGAGATTAATATTTCATCTTAAAGGGTAACAATTTTTTTTCCACGTGTGCTTCTATATTACAAATTGTGCCCCCCTAGTATGAGGATACACTGGCATGTACTTTTGATAGAACATGCCAGCTTATCTTCTGAACAGCAGCTGCCATGCCTCTCTAGGAAGTCTGGTCAGCGACTGTCTCTGCTCGTGCAGAAAGTGACCCTCGTTTTTACATGGGGTCCGCAAAGGGGACCTTAAATAGCTCCATACAGAACCCACTCCAGACAGACCCTGATCAGATGTGCAGGAGGAGCTGACATAGGCTGTGCGTGCGCTGACATTGTCAGAGAGCGCCAGCCTTCCGACAGACTCTGCCCCAGTTGAGAGCCAAGAGAAAACCCACATGTATCTAGAAAGATACACATCGGGTTTACTTTGGAGAAGGGGCAAATTATTTTTAAGCCTTGCCTTTAAAGACTAAACTACACATTGTATAGGGACAAACCTGGTGAGTTCCCCCTACGCTTACATTTGTGGAGATTTATGCTTATTCAGGGCCAGCTCTAGTTTTCTAGCAGGAGAAACTCTCTAGGTATGCCCATGCACAATGCAGTCAGTGATATGTTCACCTTCACTTTAGTGACTGGCACCATTGTTAAATTGATTTAATCTCTCCCGTGCTGGACTGTGGAAAAACAAATATTAACATTTAACTTGAGACATTCTAATATACACTGTAGCATCTGTTTAAAAAAAAAAAATAAGTGTTTGACCCAAATTAGGTTTCTCACATTTTTCCCATTTGTCCAGAATATATTCAATACTAAAAGATACCGAGGTATCAGGTTTTGAGGTATTGAAGCCATTCTCTACAATGTTATCATTCAGATATTTGGGTGGGTACAAAACTTTATCTTTCACTCAGTGTGAAATCATGACCTGGCGTCCTTTGCGACTTGTTACATCATAGATATCTCTGTCCTCTTGGGCAAACTGCAAACATAACGAGTTTTGATCCATTACAAGCCTTTCAATCTCTACGTGCAGGAGGTGCATATCTACCTGGATATTTGGCATGTGATGGGATGTACCGGCACTTTTTCACCTTTGGCCTGGGCAAAGCTTTAAGCCTCAGACCCCCTTTGATATGCCTTTGAGTCAGAGAGAAGCCTGGCAAGTTGAGGCATTTAGATGATACTGATAACAGAGGCTCTGCTTTTGAAGAGTCACGCCATAATGTAGTTTTAATCTCCCCAATTCCCTGCCAAAAGGAAATAGCAGCCTATTGTTTTGTATGTCTGCCGAGCAAGGGAAGTGGTTTATAGTCCCATAGTATGTTTCTTAAGTACTAGCACGCAGAGTAAGTGGTTCGCCTTTCAGATCTCCTTGATGCCCGTTATCCTAGTAGCGATGTGGCAGGACTGCCGTTTATTTATTGTGGATCCTCATTTATTACGAAAAAAGGGCTGGAATTATTAATGACTTTGTACGTATTAATGCATTACTTGGGAGAAATTCAAATTCTAGTATTTATGGTAAACTGTTTGATAATGAAATGTGAGAAAGAGGGGATGCTGACACCAGAAACTGGAAAAAGCCTGTTTCCACTTGCAGGTTTGTAAAATATTGGAAGGCAGCTGGCAGACATGTATTTACTATAATAAAACAATGATCTACACTTAAGTAGTTATCTTTGTAAGATATGTTTGTCCTCTGCAAATGGGTTTAACACACAGGGGATCAAAGATACAGTATATAAAACTGGGGAGGTTCAATGTTACAGACTAGTGAAAACATTATAGGGTCTACTCATTAAAGGGGGAATTTCAAAGGCCAATGATCCATTTGAATTCCTTCTTTTTGAGAATTTTAAGGTGTCTCCTTGGGGTGGGGGGGTTTGAACAAGAAGATCTGAGCAAGTTTCACCACCATTTATACTCGGCTGCTGAAATGTTGGCACAAATAACAGCCACACTGGCCTAATTTTATTCCAATTTGGAATCACATCTATGATCTGAGTCACATCTATGATCAGATTCTAAGGTGTCCAAAACACTGAGCTTTCTAAATTAAAATCAGAGCTACCTGAATAGACCCAATGTATTTTCATTTCCTCAAGCAATCACTTTCGGCGCTTTGTTGCTTGACAGCCCCTAAAGGCAGTCAGCGACATTGCATTAACAAAAACAGACAAAACTAACCCTTGATCTAAATTAACCATAGATCTAGGATTAGGATTGCATTTGGCATTACAGATGGGTTAGATTAAGGGTTAGGGTGATGATTATGGCTGGGGTAAAAAGGTCACTGTAGGAGAAAACGGTTAAGAAACAAAAAATCCTAGTTTGCATTATTGCCCTATAACGTGCAAAAAAATACAGAAAAACATATAAATATTAGTTTCTAAACTCAGGACAAAAAATTGGAAACTATTTAGATGGGGTCTTTTTTTTACCATTTGCCACTGTGTAAAAGATTTTTCAGGACAAAGTTCGAAGGTTGTTTTTTTCAATTTTTTTATCATATGATTTTTTTTATAGCAAATTATATGATATGAGGAAAATAATGCTATCTAAGCAAAGCACTTTTTTATGATGATAAAAACATTATATGTGTGGGTACGTTAAGTGAGGAAGAGGAAAATTACAGCTAAATCCAAACACTGCAGAAAGTTTAAAACAGCCATTGTCATGAAGCGAACACACATTTAAAAAAAACAACCTTGTCACGAAAGGGTTAAACATAACAATGTAAATGTAGCTTGTATTATCTAATATCACCAATGTCCTTATGCAACCCAGATCATAAAAGAGATAAGTATATAGAAAAATACAGATACTTCAAACAGCAAGATGTGTTAGGTGCTCTCTATAGTGACATTACTGCGCCTGTCTTCATTTTAAAATGTCCCACTTAATTATACATATACAGGCATATATGGTATATGACATGGTATATGACAATAGTGATCAGTCATATAATCTTTTAGTATGCCTGTATGATTTTTTGGATACCACTCACTCTAGTATAATGATACATTTGTATGTTTACATTTTTTTATAATATAATTTTATCAGTTTTATTTACTTCTTATTTTCCAGGATGTGCCGGGGATTTTGTCCAGTATATATGTAAACATCTAAAAAAATTAAATAAATATAAACAGGGGAGGGCTAGCAACTCTATAATAGGATAATTCACTTATGTTTATTTGAAAGTTTACACTGAGTGCTTTAAGGTAACAAAACAAATAAAATACCTTATTGAGCCCTCATTGCGCTGTATAATTCTACAAAGGAGCGGACATATTCTTTAGAATCTTTGGTCGTATCTGTGAGATCTTCCATCATCTGACCAATAATAAAGAAAAATCTGTCCCAAGATTCCAATTACATGTCACCCCTGATAGAGTGATATGGACCAAAGATGGCTCAACCAGGTACTTTGCCTACATTCTTTTAATAAAGCATTTTTTTTTTTTTTTTTTTGTTTAATCTTTGTTTATTGAATTTTTCAATTTTTCAGATAATAAATCATAAAAAAGAAGGGGGGGTTGGGTACATGAGTAAGAGGGATTGGTGGGGGGGATCAAGGGCATTATCAACCAAATAATTTGCACATCAGTATCAATAAAAATAAAAAAAAAAAAAGGGAAAGAGAGAAAAAAAAAAAAAAAAAAAGGGGAAAGGAGGGGGGGGGGGGGAACTGGCAGTACAGGAATACAATCAATATAATAAAATATCGGAATTGTGCGAATTAGACCAATATAATTTCACAGTTCTGTGAGGCATTCTGGGCCATCAATAAATTCTGCCCATGGCAGCCACAGTGTGGCATATTGTAGCCCTTTCCCAATAGATGAATAGAAGAGATTTTCTGCCGCTCTGATCTCCTCAGCCTCCGAAAGCCAGTCCTTTATGGTGGGGGTTCGGGTTTGCTTCCACAACTTTGGGATCGTTAGTTTTGCTGCATTTAGCAGTTTGGCCGTTAACGACCGTCTGTATTTGTGTGGTGAGAGAGAGTTGCAGTGCAACAGGAAAGCTTGAGGTGTAAAAGGAACCGGCATATCTGTGTGTGCTTGTAGTATCGAGTCAACTTTTCTCCAGAATCTAGAAATCAGTGGACATGTCCACCAAATATGTATGTACGACCCTATATCTGCCTTGCATCTCCAGCATTGATCAGAGGAGGTTGGGTAGATTTTATGGAGCAATGACGGGACCCTATACCATCTACTGAGGATCTTGAAACAATTTTCCTGTATCTTTGTGGAAGGGGAACATTTGTGGGTCAGAAGGGCAATTGTCTGCCACTGAGTTTCAGAGAAGGTTATGTTACAATCCGCTTCCCAGTGTCTGATATAGGAAGGTTTAGGTGTTGAGTCTAATGTTGCTAGATGGTGTTGTAAGGTGGATATCGTTTTGACCGGGGCCGATTTGGCCATGCATAAGCCCTCCATGGTGGTGAGGGTTGGCCGATCATTGGCGAATACTTGTAGGGATTTCAAGAAATGGTGTATCTGGGTGTGTAGCCATCTAAGTCGGATTGGAGGGTCCTTTACTTTTAAATCTGACATAGATTTAAAAGAACCGTCATCATTCAAAAAATGTTAATAAAGCATTTTTACTTAAAATCTCTATCTACAGGTAATACAATCTTTAATTTAAACATAAGTTACATTTTTTTGATTACAGTGTCCTTTAAGATGCCAAGTGCCTATATCTTTTTAAATGGATCTGCCCTGAAATGTTCTTGGCAGAGCCTTCCAAGGAGGATGCCAGCTGTTCTTTGATACAAAGATTGGTAGAGACGGATTATCTGATAACAGAGAAGTGGACAATTCTGCTATCGGGTTTCCGTGTGCTGATCAATAATAAAGATTGCAGCATTATCTTCATATGTGTACTTATTCAATGGTCAGTGGAGGAATGGATCAATATAGGATGGCATGAACCTGATGAAATGGCACCAAACCTGACACATTAGGGATATATTGGCATACACATTGTGCCTGTCCTCGCATACACAAAGTGTATTATTATTAAATGGGCTGTACATCCTGTTGTTGACTTTGACGGTAATTACTGATTGTATTTTGCCCAAAATTCTAACTATACTAAGGAACTGAGAGTTAATATGCTGTCTTTAATTCAAGGGGTCAGGGCTGTTTGGCATGTAGAGGGGACCTACATAATATTAGGCATAATGTTATGGCTGTTAGGTGCATTTGATACAGTCACGTAAGAACTTCTATGGCCACCATCCACTGGACACCCAGCCAATGGCAGACCAGTGACAGTGTTTTGCTGCTAGTAGTCATGTTATTTAATTATGTTGCAGTTGCACAACTATTCTCACATAAACACTTGTCGCGTTACTTCAAAAAATGATACAGTTTCATCCAGGATATAGTAATGAGCGGTGTATAAAAGAGGTTATGTGAGAAAGTTAGTGCAGCTGCGACATGATGTCTACGAATATGTATATAATGGTTCCCGCCATAAAACACCTCAGTGTGCCTTTATAGCAAAACACACTCTTGTTGCATGTAGAAAATTACAAAGTGCACTGGTTTCGATCGCCGTATTAAACTAACATTCTCCATCATTTAATTCAGTCGGTATGTGCATCACAAAGTAAAAAAAAAATATTTCTACATAATGAATGTTATTAGCTGTCAAATATGGATTTACGTATTGTGTGCATATTGAACCATATATAAGAAGGCAAAATAAGGGCTTGATCTGTACAAAATAATTATATGCTCATTAGAACAGGCTTTCAGAAATCAGAAACATAAATATTGTTTTTACTGTGAATGTAGAGAATAAAAAATTATTGAAAACTATCAATACATTGGGGAATAGGTATAAATTGTCCCATTGCAAAGCAGCTCATTTGCATACAGTGCCACAGGTGATGTCATAAACAGGAAACCCCACACACACCGTTAAAACACATTTGTCTCCTAATTTAGACATTTGGTTGCAATTTTGCTATCATACTGTATAGATAATTTGCAATCATTTTTTATTCTCTACAAAAACAGCTGACTGAGCAGTTTGTGGGATATTGTGGGATATGTAATTCTCAAAAACATAACACTTCACAGTCTACAATTAGCTTACATGTGAAAGTATTGCGATTGTGTTTATGTATGATCTTTTAGTGAAACATCCCCTTATTTTGGGGGCACACCAGCAATAAAAGTTGACACCATTTTCCTACACTCTTGTGTAAGGAATTGTGCAAATATAAGGAGAATTAAACATGTTCCTGTTTTCCATGGATGGACTCTTCCTGGTGTCTTATTTATGTCAGGTTGCGTAATATATCTGGTCAAAATCCACTGACAAAGCCTACAAAGAATAAAAGGAATCCAAATGGAATATATCCTTGAACTGGTCTCAGTTTTACATGCCCTGAAGCTTTGTACAGGGTTGTTTTTGCAGTTTGTCTTTTTTTTTTTATATAACATTTTGTCCCTTTACAAATGCTCATGTTGCATGTCAGAAGCTTTCACGCTTCAGAATCTGTCACATTCGCCTCAAAGTTTTTGATTGTCTAAATAACACAGTAACCCATCATTCAGTTGTCTAGCATACTGACAGTGCAATAACCCATAATTCCCGCTGCCACTCAGCGACTCAAGGTTACCATTTTGTACTTTGCTCTCAAGGAGTATTCATTTAAATTTCGAGGGGTGAACACATCCGAGCTGCACCTCAGTTTTCCTCTCCTGTATAAACAAAAATCCCAAACCCTGATGTTATTGCTTTTCGTGTGTGATTTATTTTTCTTTATTTTGGACTCACCTGTACTGCTTCCAGTACATCTTTCTTTTGTGCCATGTGAGGCAGTCACTAATGTTGTGCCAGCCGAAGGTGTTACATTTACTGTCACAGGCACACCTGTAATGTTGTAATTATCTAATTAAATCAGTGTTTAGAAGTTTTTCTGGCTTGATCTCGGTCTTGCTAGCACAGTCTGGTGCGATTAGAAGGCTGGGCATTTAAAAAACCAAACATTGATAGTTTTTTGCGTAAAATTACCCCGCTACCATTTAAACCAACAAAACTGGAAGCATTACCGTCCTTAGCAGGTGTGAATAGAAAAGCTATGAATGAACTTAAACATAATAAAACAGGATAATAAACTAAATGATACATTGTGTTTGCAGAATTTCAGGCAAATGCATAAAGTGATGTCATAACCACAAGACACGAAGCACACATTTACACCACACTTTTCTCTTAATGTAGGCATTTGCTTGCAATTCTGCTAAACCAATTTAAAGATCATCTTGATCATTGTTTATTCACTATGTTCACAGTATAAACGTTTAGGTGATGAAGTCGCTTTAAGATTGATGCTCTTGTGTGCTGTTGAGTTTGGATGCATTTTTCTCTGTGTACATATCTTTGTTTATACAGTGTGGGATCTTTTCACTAAAAGGTGGTTGGCAGGTGAGGTGAGATGAACATTTCAACTCCCCATTTTAATGATACATTGTGCAGGGACAAACCGGGTGAATTTCTCCCTCTATGCAAACTCACGAGGCTTGTCCATGCACAATGGATAGATACATGTTCATCTCACCTCAACTCACCTTTTTCTGAAAAGACCCCTATGTGCCATTTGGTGTGTCCATAACATGTTGTATGTGATGTTGCAATGCTTATCTACAGAAATCCTCAGATCTATATTTGTTCCTTGCACTTGGAGCATATGGCGGATGGATATGTTTAATGCATTCCGTCTTAGCATGAATGGGAGTGTCTTTGTGGAGGAATCATTGGGCTGTTGTAATGTGTAAGATGTGTATCTTGTTTATGTTTCATGGGAATCATTAAGGGATGTTAGCATAAATAACTTGAACCATCCAAAACAAATACACACACCTTGCTTAGGACATGAGGGGGTGGAGTGTGTACTATTTAGCAATACGCCCTTCATGTCTGAGGTGATACTGTTCCTAAATTGCAACCTCTGTAAGAACAAATAATATATCTGAATGCTCTGACTGTATCACTGAATTACTCACATAACCTTTTGCAAAGTTGAAATAGCAAAATTAAAAAGTAACTAAACCCCACTTCTGCCTCCTTGAAATTGTTATTTGAATAATGCACTGGCTTACATGGGGCAATCTAGATTCTGGACAACTATCCTGTGGTACGGACACTATTCTCTGTCCCCACAGGCGCAAAACAACAAATCCTTCACATTTGCCTTCTGACACTTCCCTTACATGGCCCCTGCGGGTTCGCCTGTGGGGTAGAGTGGGCGTAGGATGGCCATATGGATTGCCTGGGACAATCCCACAATCATACTTAAAGTCCCAAGTCCGGAGCAGCCTCACTGCGGGAAAATGCAGTGTCCCGGAATGAGGGCTCACAGTGAGGGAGGGCTCAGCCAATCAGGAAAGGCTACTCAACTCTCCTTATTGGCTGAGTATTCAGAAGTCTCTCCTGATTGGCAGAGATCCTCCTTCACACAGAGCGCAGTGTAAGCTGCTGCAGCCTGTCTGCTGCCAGCACCAAGTAAGAAACCTATACTGTGCGTGTATGTGTGGGAAGCTTTGGGAGAATTAAAAATTTGGGAATATTTTATGTGTGACTGTATATTATAATACAGAAAGCCATACACCTCAATGGGTAGCGATAGGTGCTACAAGCCTTTTATTCAGAAATTACAGACCTGACATTTGGTCACATTGGACTGCTCGGTATCAGCAAGGGTTTAAAGAATATAAAAGAAGATGATGTTTGGCAGTTTTCTTACAGTCACAACAGACTCACACATATTGGCAGTTTTGTAATTTATGGTTTGTTTTTAGTGTATGTTAGGGATACAAGCAGCCAGCAGCCAAAACAAGTCTAGTTTGCTGTGTGTGTAGATCAGCCTAATTATACCCAAATGCCATGGCACTTTTGTGCTATCAGCAGAGAACATTGCATGCAGGACTCTCCCACTCCGACAAGTCCTTGCCGAGCCTGGTGTTTATTTTGGATCCTCATGTTACAGAACTCGTACTGCTTTGCATTTTCTCGCATGCGATGCTTTACTGAGCTGAGAAATGTTTGCTTTTAAAAATAAATCTATGCCTAAGGATGGTTGTCCTAGCTATACATTTCAAGAATGTTTAGTCATAAAGAGCCAACATTTTATACAGCACTTTGTACAGAACTTAAAGGCGTGTTATAAATTCCATTAGATAGATTAAAAGGTATTATACCTCATGATGTAGAGGATACATGAGGTGAATTGTTTTGCTCCCTGATCTGTCATAGCAGTAACGCCATTGGGTTGACGTACCCCAGGAGCTAGGGAGTCATGGCTCCCATAATCCCTGATGCTGGCTCCTCATTTTTGTAATTTGATATCATAGTTCTTCATGGAAGTAACTTTTCCTTGTGGTAAAAAAAAAAATAGCCTGGCTGACTACTGAGTTGTTTTGCATAGCCCATGTCTACAGTTATCTGCCAAGCACTGGTTTATAAAACTGGGACACTATGAAAAGATTTAAAACAATAGCATAAAGAGAACGATGTAGGGAATGGTCTCCATTACAGGACTCTTAGAATTAATGTGGGCAGCTAGGGAATCTTATTTAACATTTATTTCAGTTCAGTAAACTTATTTAGCTTGACATGTTATTTTATCCTGATGCAGTCATTCATAAAATACAGAAACATTAAATGGGCCTTCGTTTATAACTCATATTATTACAAATTGAATTTATAATGGCCTTAGAAGATGTTGTACTGTACTGAAAAATGTTGGTTGTATTTGTTGTACATTTGTTGTACACAATGTCTTCTCGGGCCATTATAATTTGCAAATCTAGACACACTTTATAATTGTAAGGCTTACTCTTTTATGATTATTATTTTTTATTGAGGGTTACCCCTTAATTTTTACCCAGCATAAATTTCTCAGCAGCTCCCAATTTCATAGTGATAACGTGCAACTCATTTTAATGGCAGACACTTTCTGTGAAAGGAACAGTGACGGTTGTTCTAGGCCTACGATTGGCAACAGTTAGCACTCTAGCTTTGTCTGAACAATAAGTGCCAAAAGCTAGTGTCTGGCTAGGCATCATGGGGATTGTAGTTCAATAACAGCTGGGGGTCTGATCATATCAGCACTGCAGTGACCCTGTGTCCTGCAGTGATCTGCTCATATTGGCAGACTACCAACATCTCAACCTGAAGACCATGTTTGTCATCAGCTGTTTACTGCAGTAAAGTTTCCCTTGCTAATTCCATGCCTTTTATCAGAAAAGTATATTTCACTTGGTGCATTAGTGCTAATCACCTGTACTATTACTCTGTATATATTTATATTCCAGGAATATCTATTTGACACAAGAGCAAGAGATCAAACCCTTCAGGATTTCATGGGCCTGCACTGCATTCGCCTGCCTTTAACTGCCTTATTATGTTCCACGCTGAGCTATGCATTTCAGACCCACTGACAGTATAATTGACCTAAAAATTCTGGATTTCCTCTTAATGCACTTTTCAAATGTACATCAACCACCTTTAAAAAAAAAAAACGAGAAACTAATTTCTGTCTACATTTCACTTGAATTCCATTTTAAGAAAGCTCCTTTTTTTTGTCATCATTATTCCTTGTGAATAGCCCCGGTATCTTGAGAGATGGCATTCGACTCTCGCTGTACGCAATTGTACTTTCTTTATTTCCTTTGTCTCATTATACATGATAAACACACATTAGTGAGATTCGCTGGGTGTTTTGGAGGATGAACGGGGGATATTTTTTAAAAATGTTTCTGACACTCTGTAACCTGGGGGGTTTAATGACATTCTTTCTTTGATTCAATAATTTATCTGTCAGAGAGAGAAGAGGGGTAAGAATAGTATAGCTGCCAGGTTGACACACTCATTTAGGGAGGAATGAGATGCTGTGAAAAAGTCTTTATCACGTACTTATTTTCTTTTCCTTTTGAAGCATAAAAAGTGTCTTTAACTCCATCGCTGAGGAACAAAACAACACATGACATTTTAATTGCTCCGCAACCTAAAAATATGTTACTTTGCTATTTGTCCAAACTGAAAAAAGATAACTGCAAGTATAATTAACCTGGTTAAAATAAAAAAAATAGAATTCTCACAGTTGACAGGTCTCAGAATTCTGCCGTAACCCAATTATGGTAGACTACAAGGCCTCATTGGAGCATGAGTTGCATTTTGCTTGTCTCTAATCTAACATTCACATGACCGTTAATCAAGAGTGCTTACTCCTTCGACCTTATATCAACTTTGCTTTGGTACTATCCATAATTGTCCTTCCTTGAGGGGAAATTAACCCCTCTGCTGTTTTGACCCCATTTTGGCACTGAAACATTGCCTTTTGACTGAACAGCAGTATTTAAGTAAATACTTACTAGAAAATCTCTGTTACAGGGATGTGTACTTTTACCTGTCTACTCTAATGTTCTCTAATATTTTGCCAATTGCTGTGGAATATAGACTGGGGTAGAGGTTACTATATTCTCCTGACTCTCTGTTATAATTGTCCTGTTTATTCATTTGATTCCTTGTCATCCTTGACCCTTTTAACTCTTTTATGTGTAGTGTTTATCTCTGTGCGTGCCAAATCCATTCAGGGGTACGTCCACTGTTACACACAGCATCAATGCCTTATTTTAACATATGTTTGTAACTATATAATGTGAATCTGCTCTTCGGTTTCATAATGTGACTTTTTTTTAGGTGAAGCATTTCTGTTAGGCACCATTAGACAGAATCAAAAACACCATAGAGAAAAGAAAAAATTGACAATATAGACGCTTTAGATTTAATTGTACAATCTGCTTAACAATCGGACTGTGCTTATTCCACTAAGACAGACTTATTATACCTGAGGCAAGAATGAAGAGTGTTTTACTCTTTGTCGTGTCTGCCATGAGGAAAATTCTATGTAAACCGCATATATCATGTTTGTGGGACATTTTTCAATACAGTATAAAGGTAAGTATGTCCCTAGTCAGACCTTTCGTTAGTGTTTTTATATCTGTCTATATATTCACTAAACATGGAATGGCGGGGAACTGACAAGGGAAATACAAAATGAGCCATTAATATATAGTCCCAGTTTGAAAAATTCTTCAACTTGCCTGTGTTCCCGGCTCCCAGTTTTATGGGTGGGGGGATTTTTGCAACTAGATTGACAGTCCACTATGACTCATTGCTTAGTCAATAGACCCGTGCGTGTATGTCTGTTTATATATTTGTTAAATCTGAGCCCTGTGGGTGCTCATTACATTACAGTTAACTGCTCGCAAGCTTTATTGTTATTGCAAAAATTTAAAGAGCCAGCCATTCAGGTATTTTAGGAGCCATGGCTCCTGGAATTAGTTAAAACCTGATGTGTATATATATATATATATATATATATATATATATTCACAAGAAAACTGAGCTCTGAATGTGACTGTAAAGGTAATATTTTATCCATCTATTTGTGCTGCATGTTTAGATCTACTTTTATTTTTGTACTGCATATTTATCATCTTCTTAACTTTTTTGGTTTAAATCTGGCCATCAGTAGAAGGTGGATTTGAGGACATCTTGTCTGTCTCCCTGTTGCTACAAGATGCAACATTGTAAGTCTGTGAATGGGACTTACTACTGGCTGTTTGAGAAGATGGTGGTCACAGGAAGTGGCTACACAAGGTTGGTGAGGCCTGCAATGCCACTTGTTCTGGGGTGTAGAAATGGTTACTAAAATACACATAGCATGCACAAGTTACCTCCTAACTTTGAGACTAATAAAGCTAGCACACTTAGCGTTAGAGTACTGTTATTACTTATGTCTCCCTTAAGTGTTTGCTTTTTTCTAAAGCAGTCTGACCTCCTTTAACCTGGGAGTTTATCATTCTGCCACTTCAAGGACGATGTTTTCCTGGATTGCTTGCCCCAGGGCTTTCTAGGATTGGTCAGTTAACAGGATTCAGTAAAATGTGTTTCTGTGCAGTCTCTGAGTGGTCCCCTGATGATGCTGGCTTTAAAACCATGTGTGACCATCTCAAACATTTAAATGGCTTCTCCCTTCACAGGTTCCTTGGTTGTTTTTTTTATATGGGTGCTACTGTGCAGTAGAAGGATGTTAATCACTTAACTCTTCCTAGCCATCAGTTTTCTCCTCTTCATAGTCTCTTTTAATAAACCTATCAGCAGCCTTATCTTATTAATGAAAGCTGTCGTGGGCTGTGACCTGCTTAAAGTCACTGTGGGATTCAGGATTCAGTTGAAACATGTTTGCTGTGCAGAGGCACCTTTGTTTTGTGTGCTAAACCATAACAAAAAATAACATGCTCCAATATACTTTCATGTTAATTTAAATAGAGGAAAAAAAACATGATCTTTTTTTTTTTCCTCCACCGGGTGCATTGTGAGCATTCGCTTAAATATACATTACAGGAAATGTTCCTTATACATGAGAAGCCAATTATGAATGGATAGTCTCAACGCAGAGCGCAGTACTGGGTATCAAGTCACTGTGATATGTTTGTTACCCCGAGGTAAGAAAATGGAGACACAAACTCGCTCTTCAAGCTATTCGCTATTGTACAATACACACAGTTCATTTAGGATTCAGGCCTTGTTTTGTGACATGCAACAGCAGGGTTGCCATCTTTTGTTCTAAAAAATGCAGTCCATACTGTAGACTTAACATTGGCCTTTAAAATACTGGCTGGGTGGCTATGTGACACCATGAGGGGGCCAGAAGCGGGATCGTGTAGGAACAGGCTTGTTTTCTTGTAAGTCCAGCATATGTTATGTTGGTAAGTACGACTTCCCAGGGACAACAGTACACCCCACAGAAAAGAGCAGCTGTGTTTCCTCCGTAGGTATAATGGAGCTACAGAAGTCCACTTGACGTCTGAGTTAAACACAGAGTGAATGATTCTTGCATTTCAAAGACACAGAGTTCTTTCCTTGGAGAGAGGTGGGGGGTAGAGAGAACCAAAGGCTGTTGGAAACCTTTTAATTAGTACTAATTACCTCAGCATAACATGTTGGGGGTGTAGAAAGGATTTGTGTCAGCGAACGGGGGAGATCAAAGATTGCGTTGCTAGCATTTTAATCTGTTGGCTATAAAAATAAGGATGAACTGATTATAGGGCCCACGAGAAAGCCAAACTGGTACTGAAGACCTTCATTTCTTTCCTAGGGCCTTTTCTGTTCTATTTTATTTTCTGTTATTATACTGTATTACTTGCATTGAAATTCGTTTTTCTCCAAGTTTATATTAGTAGAAATAGCAGATTAGAAGTGGAATAATGTGAACATTTTACACATTTCTATAAGGTGTATCTTTGTGTATGTTTATGTGGTTTTTATTGTGAACATTAATTTTAGTAAAGACTAACATATTTTATTTTAATTACTAACACTGTCATCATATTTTCGTTATTAATAAAGTGCCAATGTATGATATAGAAAATAAAGTGTGTGCTCTGTGGAAACTTATAATGGAGTACTCACAACAGAGTAAAATCTTAAACACTTCAATCAGATATAAATGCCACCACTTTTAGAAGTCACCTGTTATCTCTCCATATCTGGGCACCATGATCAGACTCCTGATGTTCTTCAAAAGCTAGAACAGGTTGTTTGGGAGCAATAGCTCAAATACACTGCATGACAGAGTAGGGTGGGTACCCTGACTTGCATATTACCTCCAGGGGTCTAGGGTTATGCAGGGGCCGTGAATTGAGTAGGAAGGTTCAATGTGCGATCAGAGCCACTGCCAAGATATCAGCCCAGCCAAGAACTTCAGTCACATTCCTACCAACCAGAAAGCTCTACTGATCCCAAGTCATTAATCAAAGCGGAGAGCTGTCTTGACCCAGGCAACTTCCCTTTGAAGTGTGGTGTCCTCTACAGCAGAGAGGGAATAATTTGCTGCCTGATTCAATGAGCCATCAGTGGAGCAAGCAGACCTAATGACATGTGAGAATATTAACCTCCCAGCACACAGAGCTGTGAATCCTGCCTGGCAGTCTATAACTCACCCGTCACACCCAGCCTCGCTCTGCCTACCTCGCTGTCTCTCCCCCTTCACTCATGTTGTGAACCTGGGGACAGGGAGAAGGGCCCCACACTCTGCAAAACTAATTATCTTCTGTCGAAGAGCTTTAAAAAAAAAAAGAAGACGTTTGTGGGTTTCAGCGGCCATGCGACTTTCTGAAATTGAGCGCAGCTCAAAAATGCTGTGCTTGTGAAAAGTCTGCGCCCTGCGTGACAGGTATCTGAGACCAATCTGACAAGTGTCGTATTGCTGGGATCTCCCATTCTGAGGCGCGGAGATGGATTTTAACCCCTTAGCCATTCAGTGCGACACCATCACACTATCGACTAGTATAATAACAACAAAAATGCAGTTCATACAAATTTATTTTAGTTTTTTTTAAATGTCTACATATAATTAGAATTAACTACAGCATATATTGGCTTAACATGTACTGCCTCCATTCTCCTATTATTCAATGACAAATAGCTGGATAGCTTCATTTCTCACACATGGCGGTAGTTTCTTTTGGAACAAGCTTGCTTATTGTTCCCTTGTTGCAAATGTAAGTAAAATATGGATGTCAGCAATGTAAATTATAACTGTAAAAAGAAAAAGGCTGGAATGATAGCCAGCAAGTTTGAGAAGTTGACGAGGTGCAGCACAAGTATCTACAATGAGCCTATCTCTGAGGTTTGGTCAAGGAGAATGTTGTGCCATGTGTACAAGCAGTGCTGTATTTACCGCGAGGCATCCTAGGCGGATGCCTATGGCGGCAAATATTGGGGGGCGGCAGCGCCCCCCAGCACTAGAAAAAAAAAAAAACCCCACCGCGCTTGCAGGCAGAGACAGAGGTGAGAGGGGATCGGAAGATCCCCCCTCACCAACGCTCTGCCTGCCAGGCTGCATGGGGAGCCGAACAGGCAGCACAGAGAAACCTCTGTGCTGCCTGTTCGGCTCCCCGTGCAGTGTGCCGACAGTCACGTGACGGGCGCGCTGACGTCATACGCGCGCCCGGTCACGTGACCTGTGGCAACAATCGCCGGGAAGCCGAACAGGCAGCATGGAGGGACCATGCTGCCTGCCACTAGCCACCAGGGAAAGGTAAGTGCTGATGGGAGAGTGTGTGTGTGTGTGTGTGTGTGTGTGTGTGAGACTGAGTGTGATGGGAGTCAGAGTGTGTGTGATGGGAGTCAGAGTGTGTGTGATGGGAGTCAGAGTGTGTGTGATGGGAGTCAGAGTGTGTGTGATGGGAGACAGTGTGTGTGACTGAGTGTGATGGGAGTCAGAGTGTGTGTGATGGGAGACTGTGGGTGACTGAGTGTGATGGGAGTCAGAGTGTGTGTGATGGGAGACAGTGTGTGTGACTGAGTGTGATGGGAGTCAGAGTGTGTGTGATGGGAGACTGTGTGTGACTGAGTGTGATGGGAGTCAGAGTGTGTGTGATGGGAGACTGTGTGTGACTGAGTGTGATGGGAGTCAGAGTGTGTGACTGAGTGTGATGGGAGTCAGAGTGTGTGTGATGGGAGACTGTGTGTGACTGAGTGTGATGGAAGTCAGAGTGTGTGTGATAGGAGACAGAGTGTGTGTGATGGGAGACAGTGTGTGTGACTGAGTGTGATGGGAGTCAGAGTGTGCGTGATGGGAGTAGGAGTGTGTGACTGAGTGTGATGGGAGTAGGAGTGTGTGACTGAGTGTGATGGGAGTCAGAGTGTGTGACTGAGTGTGATGGGAGTCAGAGTGTGTGTGATGGGAGACTGTGTGTGACTGAGTGTGATGGAAGTCAGAGTGTGTGTGATAGGAGACAGAGTGTGTGTGATGGGAGACAGTGTGTGACTGAGTGTGATGGAAGTCAGAGTGTGTGTGATAGGAGACAGAGTGTGTGTGATGGGAGACAGTGTGTGTGACTGAGTGTGATGGGAGTAGGAGTGTGTGACTGAGTGTGATGGGAGTCAGAGTGTGCGTGATGGGAGTAGGAGTGTGTGACTGAGTGTGATGGGAGTAGGAGTGTGTGACTGAGTGTGATGGGAGTCAGAGTGTGTGACTGAGTGTGATGGGAGTCAGAGTGTGTGTGATGGGAGACTGTGTGTGACTGAGTGTGATGGAAGTCAGAGTGTGTGTGATAGGAGACAGAGTTTGTGTGATGGGAGACAGTGTGTGACTGAGTGTGATGGAAGTCAGAGTGTGTGTGATAGGAGACAGAGTGTGTGTGATGGGAGACAGTGTGTGTGACTGAGTGTGATGGGAGTAGGAGTGTGTGACTGAGTGTGATGGGAGTCAGAGTGTGTGACTGAGTGTGATGGGAGTCAGAGTGTGTGTGATGGGATACTGTGTGTGACTGAGTGTGATGGAAGTCAGAGTGTGTGTGATAGGAGACAGAGTGTGTGTGATGGGAGTCAGAGTGTGTGTGATGGGAGACAGTGTGTGTGACTGAGTGTGATGGGAGTCAGAGTGTGTGTGATGGGAGACTGTGGGTGACTGAGTGTGATGGGAGTCAGAGTGTGTGTGATGGGAGACAGTGTGTGTGACTGAGTGTGATGGGAGTCAGAGTGTGTGTGATGGGAGACTGTGTGTGACTGAGTGTGATGGGAGTCAGAGTGTGTGTGATGGGAGACTGTGTGTGACTGAGTGTGATGGGAGTCAGAGTGTGTGACTGAGTGTGATGGGAGTCAGAGTGTGTGTGATGGGAGACTGTGTGTGACTGAGTGTGATGGAAGTCAGAGTGTGTGTGATAGGAGACAGAGTGTGTGTGATGGGAGACAGTGTGTGTGACTGAGTGTGATGGGAGTCAGAGTGTGCGTGATGGGAGTAGGAGTGTGTGACTGAGTGTGATGGGAGTAGGAGTGTGTGACTGAGTGTGATGGGAGTCAGAGTGTGTGACTGAGTGTGATGGGAGTCAGAGTGTGTGTGATGGGAGACTGTGTGTGACTGAGTGTGATGGAAGTCAGAGTGTGTGTGATAGGAGACAGAGTGTGTGTGATGGGAGACAGTGTGTGTGACTGAGTGTGATGGGAGTCAGAGTGTGCGTGATGGGAGTAGGAGTGTGTGACTGAGTGTGATGGGAGTAGGAGTGTGTGACTGAGTGTGATGGGAGTAGGAGTGTGTGACTGAGTGTGATGGGAGTGTGAGCTTGATGTGAGTCTGAATGATGGGGCATGTCTTAGGTGTGTAACGTGGGTGTGCAGCTTGGGTAGGGGGGTGCCCGGATTTTGTCTGCCTAGGGCAGCACAAAATCAAGATACACCACTGTGTACAATCACAAATCTAGGGGCAAGTGTTAAGTGTGCAGCAGTTACCATGGAAACCCATAGAAGGTTTGTGCTGAGTGTCCCACTTTTACAGCTTTGCTGCTTGATCATTCTTTAAGCAACCCTTCCAATTTTGGGCCAGGCCAGCCATATTACTCTGTACTGTTCTTCTCACATCATACTCGATGGACTGCTTTGACTGATTAAATACTGTATTTTTAACCAGATTCCCTATGCACTGACAGTTTTACAGGGACTCCCCATTATGGCAATGCAAAGGGATGATGCTTTCAGATCTTGGACAGATGTGTATTTCTTTTATTTTTTATAATTGTTAAAACTGCATTGCTGTCCCTTTCAGTGGGACACAGTTGTCGCCTTGATACTCCCTCCACCCCTTGCTTGCTAATGAGGTCGAAAAGCAAGCCAACGGCAGTGATTATCTGAAATTAGCTGTGACAGGGAGCTTGATCATAATTATCTTAACGAGGATAGGGTTAATTACAGTGGAAACTTAAAGTTCGTTTCTGCTTGAGTCAGGAGGACATCAATGCGTTGTGATGGTATGTCATTCCCACGATGACTTTGGTGGCAGCGCTAGTGATTTCCCAACAGGGGGCAAAAGGAGTGAGCCAGAGTGAAAGATGTGACATGATGCCTGTGAATATAACACACACAGAGGGTATTAGGCAAAGGTGTGGCTTTAAGGATCTGAACCATTTTTGCACTATAAAGCTAAACAAATTCACAGAAGAAATTATATTTCTCGCTCCATGTAATGTGGAATCCCAGTTTGCTCCTAGAAATCAAGTTAGTACAGATACTTACACAGACTGAGCACCTTATTCAGTTACAACTAACTATTAGGGTTTAAAAAATGCATACCATGCTTCTGTGAGTTTATACTCTAGCGCAGGGGTAGGCAATCTACAGCATTCCAGATGTTGTGAACTGCATTTTCCTTGATACTTTGCCAGCATTTATGCTTGTAACATCTAGAGGGCCGAAGGTTGCCTACCCCTGCTCTAGTACATTGACGTCTAACTGGAGGCCAATGTGGACCTCAAGGTTTTTGTAAATATTTTTTACCATTCTTATTCATGGCTAAACAGTCCATATTTTGTATTGTATCACTGTACGACATGAGTAATGCCCCACCCTTTCCAACCTAGGCCTCTGCATGTTATGCAGCCTCTTACATTAAGAAATCTGGATAACACTATGGATTGTACTTATTCAACGTATGGTAAATTGGAAATTTAGATATTCATCACTGTAATATATGTTTGTCCTCTTTTAAGCAGGGTTAATTCATTAGTAAAGTTGACTGTCTGACTGACCATCCTTCGTCAGTAAATGTAACTGATTAAACCACAAAGGGCACATGTTATGAAGCCATTTCCCCCTGAGACACAGGGCTGCCTTTTAGTTGTGTGGCTGATAACACGATGGGGCAAAGGATTAGCAGACAGGTGCAAAATGGAGGTATGCTCTGACAATGTAATGGTATATGTATCCTGACAGACTTCTTGCTTGTTATATTCTTCTTTGTTATCTGATTTATTATCTTCTAGTAAAATAATGGTCTGGAGCATGACGTACCTAACAATAAAGCATTTCTAGTAGCTATTAACTCATAACCACCCATAATGCTTTGCTGAGGTCGCTGGCAGTCAGTCAGTTAAGGCATCACTGCTGCTCAGTATTATTTACAATAACTACCTAACTCCATGTCAGGGACCTTCCCTCTGAGCCTCACAGCTGTCACTGTGATTTATGCCTTGCCCTCAGTGCACAAATATGTGCTATTGACTGGACATGATGCACTGCTTACCCCCAGAAGGCCTTGTATAAGCCCAGAAGAGAGGGAATGAATAGGTCTAGATGAAACAGTGAACATTTATAACCAATATACCTTCTCTACCAAATAATGGGTTAAGCGCCAATTTGGAATCCTCCACTGGTATGTTTTATGTGTTGTTGTAGGGGAGTAGGCGAAAAAATGGGTGGCTCATATTTACTCAGGCTTGAATGATGGATGACATCTTAAATTTGTGCCCAGGGAATGAAGGTGAACTGTGACAGTCTTATTTATCTTGGGAATGGAGGTTGGGTCCAGGAAAGACTAGGTGCTCGACATTGACAAATACATCTCACTGACTATAGCTAAAAACTCATGGATAAGAGAATATTCTTTGTTTTACCCATTGACCCTCATTGCTGCAATGGCAAAAAAAAACAAAACAGATTCTTCCTTAAATAGTGGTGAACTGCATCCTGTGCTGCCCAGCTTGCTCAATGTACATTAAGGACTGATCTGTAGATATGTGTTTAGCAATGCCTCTGCTACCCGCTAAACCTCAAGTGGAGAGGTTTCACATCACCTTTAACCTGCCATAATATATGTAGTAGAAAGTATTACTTTATCAAATTATAGGCCTGATTCAAAAAAGAATAGTGTTTTGTCTGTATCCTATTATTACATTTTGGGATGATTTCTGTTACCAGGAAAACTACAGGTGAATCAGACACCTTTCTAGAAGCTACATGCTTTCCTACATAGTTAGAAGTGTAAAAAACCAACATGTTTGAGTGTCTATGCAATGAATGGAATTATTTTGTATATAAGTAATCATGACTGACAGCTGGTGATCACTATCTAACACCGTTTATTGCATGATATTTTTATCTCTTTATCGATTCAGAACCACGGATGGATTAGAAGGCTTCGACTTCCTGGAGGAATTGATCTTGGACAATAACCAGTTGGGGAATGCCATCTCCTTCCCACCCCTGCCATACCTTCACACCTTAACCATCAATAAGAACCAAATATCCTTTTACCCACGGAATGCATGAGAAAAATAAACGTATAAATGGATAATAAGCTGAACAATAAGGAATATATCATATGGAAACAAAAGTAGTTATGTTTGTCTCACTAATAGAAAACTGCTGCTGCTGCATTATTCTCTATCCATTCGTTTGCTCACCCAGACACCATCAGCAAATGTGAACATTGGCACTTTCTGTGTCAGAGAATCTGTCACCTAAACATTGTTTTTATTGTGTACAGTATGTAGAGAATAAAATGATCCCTATGTTGTGTTAGTAGAATTGCCAGCAAATGACTAGATTAAGTGAACACAGATGTGTCTCTGATGTGTCGTTTGTTTATGACATCACCTTGTGGCTTTATTTGCACACATTTCACTGAAGCATTTAATGTGTATATGAAGCTATAAGGTTATATCATAAACATAAGACAGTACGGACACCCTGAAAACCTACTCACAATTCTGGGAAGGTGAGTAGACAGCGCTTGGCAGTTAAACAAAGTAAGTGTCAATCAATATAAAAAACCAAAGATAGTAAATTAATATAAAATATATAAATTTAATAATATATAAAAACAAATGCAATATATAAATACATATAGAAAAAATATACACAAATGTAACCAAAAATGACAATAAATTGTTAAAAACAAGAAACAATGATATGTGCCTTTAAATACAAATGAACAGACACAGATACAAATGTAACCACAGGCAGAGTGTCAAATGACTCACTTGCTGATTAGGTTAGCAAAATACCATGAATAGTACATGGATACATAAACGTGCTGGTCAGTAAGGAAGGAAGCATTTAGAACCTGGCCAGGTAACTTCACTTAACAGGAGGGACGCTAACATTCTGCATGCATAGTCATTTACCTCTACAACATGGAAGTGACAGATTCATTAAAAAGACATGGTCATAACTTATTGTTTACTTTCTAAATAAATCCATTGGTTTTCAGATGTGGATATATAAGCTTGTTTGCTGTTTTTCATAATTATTCAAACCCACATTTTTATTATTTATAAAAAGACATATAAAGCCCTTTTTAAAAATATTTAAGTTTACCTTTCTTTAAAGGGTAGTGTCTTTGCTTTACTGACTCACGTACAGTAAAGACTCCGATCCCTCATCAGTTTTTACTTCCGCTCATCCTGCCACCTAAAAACAGCAAACAAATGACAGCAATAATCTCTTTAAGCCCTCCTTATTGGATGTGACAGAGGCCCCAGTAAAATTCTATTTCATTTAAAACTACAGGAGAACTGTACATTGTTTTACAGTAAAAATAAGTACATTTCACAAGTATTAAACACATGTACACCATACAGAAAATAAGGTGGAGCTGCTCATGTTTTGTTACCTATTGAATGGCCGATCAGATGTCCCACGCAATACCTATGGTTGCTAAAGCCCTGCATGATGCATTTTTATAAGTATCCCTGAATAATATTGACACCCTACAGTAGAGTTAAGTGTTTTAGATCATCGAGCTGTAAATACTGCCAGGCATTACAGGGTTAAATATTAATGTAGGGCTATAAGGGAGTCAGAACTCCTGAAATGAGAACTATATTTTACAGATTGCTGAGAGCATTTGGTAAACAGGTTCAAATGGGAGGATATAAATTGCATCAATGATAGGACGTTGTAGACTACACTCTGTGTAAGTGCCCTCTAGTGACAGAATGACAGTATGCAGCAAGCAAGTACCAGACAAGAGGCAGAGAAAGAGTTCCCTGAACATTTCAGATAGAAATGGCCCAGGATAATCTGGCATTAGTGAGCAGGGCAGTAATGTTGTTGCTGTTGTAGACATAGACAAACAACATATTTATATATGCAAATAAATAGCAAAAAGTATAGAATATCAGCGTACACCATGGGATGTACAATAAAAAATTTTTAGCAATAAAATACATACAAATCTATACACATGTATCTTATACAATCCTTTATCATTTCTGAACTTTGCCATCAGAACTATTTGTGGTCTAACAGTAACTTAGTGACCTGTGAATCAATAATTCAAGCATAGGCAAATCTCTGCTATGGTTTGTTTTAAATAGTTCAGTCTATGTTTTGGTTCGCTAGTATCTGTGGGCTGCACCTGACTGGCTGAGCATCACTGGATCTGTAGTCATTTGGTGACATCTTATGTGAAGCTCAGTCATTGTCTGGCTAGCATCTTATCACTACTATGGTACATGTGATGTGGCAAGACGGGAAAGTAAATGGAGAGTGAGGTTTGGGAAACACTGGAAGATGAGAAAGGAGGTCATGGCAGAAGGAGAAGGAGGAATGAAAGTAAAGCAAGGGGGAGTAAAGGTGTGGAGTTTGACAGAGAAGGAAGTAGGGTCTGAAAGGGAGCAACAGAAAACTCTGTGTACGTTTCCTTTAATAAACACTACAAGAGAAAGTCCATGAAACCTAGAGTGAGTGTGTCATGGAACCTAGAGTGAGTGTGTCATGGAACCTAGAGTGAGTGTGTCATGGAACCTAGAGTGAGTGTGTCATGGAACCTAGAGTGAGTGTGTCATGGAACCTAGAGTGAGTGTGTCATGGAACCTAGAGTGAGTGTGTCATGGAACCTAGAGTGAGTGTGTCATGGAACCTAGAGTGAGTGTGTCATGGAACCTGACCTGATTTATTTATTTCTTGTGTCCCGTTAGTGTAACATTGGAGAGATACTGAGAAATTCACAGTTTATTACATTTGCTGCACTTTATTATAGTTCAACAAGTTACAAAGGAGTCCATTTTGAATTAGTTAGATTTCTCTCATTGTCACTATCCTTAACATGACTTGTCTGAATACTTGACAGAGCTGGACTGTCTGTTAGACACACTGGCTTCAGTAGCTCCTGTGTTGGAATACCTCAGCTTGCTGGGAAACCAAGCATGTCCCAATGGGCTAGTCAGTATGGAGAAGGATGAAGATGACTATCAGCGATACAGGTTGGTAGAATATTCTGGCATTAACTCATTTCATTTATTGTTTTGTATTGCTACCTGTGATGATTCATCGCAGTGTTTCCGCACTCTGATTATTAGCATTGCATGCTTCCATTGGGGAACTAGGAAACATCAGTCTGGTGACATGTCCTTCAAGCATGTTTTAGATTAATGTAGCAGAATAAAGGAAGGTCTTCCCATTTCAAAGTCTCCTGTTTTGTTTAACCACAAGGTTACCCCTAAAGGCCAAGGAAATAGACATCTGGTGTGTATTGTGTTGTATAATGCCTGATTCTCAGATAATGATCCATTATGTTCTGCAGACTGTGGAAAGAATCGGCATACACTGTCCAGGACGACACATGTCCGCTTTAGATGTCTGCTGAAAAGAAGGCACATTCTACTTCTGTGTGGCAGGTCTTTTCCGCTGGGCCCTGGTGGATAAAGCGCCACATGCTTCTTGTATTAAGGATTATTATTGAACCCTCCAGGTTATCTGTGTGATTACCAACCACATGTATCAGATAGTGGCCATCAGTGTTAGACATAGTCTTGCCTTATTCCCAGTTAGAAATGAAACTTTAATTGGGTTATTTTGTGTTGCCTGAGCAATATTTATCTCCTGTCCTGGACATTTTATACAGCATACTTCCCAAGTCTACTTATTTTTTGGAGGGAAGAACCTTATATCTGGACTGATATCTCCTTCTTTCCCTACCCTTACAATACTATTTTAAGAAGCTTAAAATATTAGGTCTATACCAGAATTCAGCAGCAATGTAACTTTCTGTATTGTGGGTGTAAATCAGTTAGTTTATAAATCAGTTTGAGTAAAATACTGTACTCATGTGCTAACCGAGTTCACAAATTGCACACATATATAGTGGTTATAAAGTCATCTAAAAATCATTGCGATTGCAGCGTAACTGGTCACGCCAACATACCATTTCCCTAAAGCTTATGTAGTGAGGCATGGGCATCTGAAGCATAAAAAAACCCAAAACAAAATGGTGGCAGTGTTATTTCATTGGTACGGGATGTGCATGGGAGTAAAGTTCTCTGTTTCCCTCTGCCTCCCTTAAAAATCTCAGAGGGGACTATATCACATAGTTATTTGGGGGCAGAGACCCCAGATATGGGCATTAACATTTTGCCACCTGTAAAATGTTGTGACGGAGTGTATAGGACAGTGTGATCTTTTTATCATCATAAAATGTACTTATCAGAACAAACTATCAGCACCATCATTGTTTCTGTTATTGTTGCAGACATATCTGTTGATGACACCTCTGTTGATGACACCTCCCCACCTCCATACTCTCAAAGCCAATCAGAATACAGTAATCAGAATTATCTTAAAGTTACTGTTAAACTTGTATATCCCCCATGGACATCCCATGGATTTTGCTTTATCCTAAAGGACCAAACTCCTGCTCCCCCAAAATGGGCCCAAGATCTGTGGAAATTGACACATTTTGGGAAGTTTAGCTGGAGAATTGAACAGGAAATTGGATATCTACAGGTTCATGCAGTGTGACTGATACCCGATGGAGAGGCTGGCACTGTCAGCATGCACTGCCAAACAGAGCGGTTGCTCACCCAACTCTTATGAATAGGGTCAGAATGTAGCTAAGGTCCCTTCTGCTGATCCCATGTCATAACGAGGGTCTCTCTCTGCACTAGCAGAGGCAGACAGACAGTCTCCAGGTACCAGGTACCATGCTACCTGCTTCTCAGGGAAGCATGGCAGCTGCTGGCCAATGATAAACTGGCATATACTATCATGCCTGTTGATCCTCATGCTAGGGGCACTAAGCTTTTCACTTGTGCACAAGAGAGAAAACAATGTTTAGTTGGTTAATGATTAGGAATAGTAAAATAGAAACATAGAATGTGTTAGGAGATAAGAACCATTCAGCCCATCTAGTTTGCCCAAACAGTAATGTAATTCATGGCTGCATGTCTGTGTTTGTGAACTAAATTAATATAACTCTGGAGGGGTATGGTTTATTTCTTATAGAACCTCTTACACACAGCAATATATTTTGTTGGACCAGTCCTCATTGACCTGAATTTAAGTTTTTGTATTTCTTTGAGGAGTTGAGAATGATATACTATTTTAAATATACTTTACATGTGTTGGTATTAAATGAATGTGATCAGGACAAAATATCTATCTATCTATCTATCTATCTATCTATCTCATCTGCATAGAGATAAAAAATAACATACTGGCAATATTGCCAAAAGTGATGTCATGCTATGTTGCCTGACCCTGCGACCGGGAGATTGAAATACAGCCTATCTGGTAAGGCACTCTAGAAAGAGATCGCTGTGCACAGGCAGCAGCCTTGCTGGGACAGCCCCACATCTTTTACAGAACAGGACTAAAAAAAAACCATTATGGTCTCCTCAAATCCGGGTCTGTTGCCAACTATGAAATATCCCAGCATAAGTTCAGTTTAGTTATAGAAAAACGTAACAGGCTTAAGTTGTGTGTTTTGTGGCTCGATGTACATGGTGTTGTCTGTAGCTGTAAAGGGGATTATTTGAGCAGTACTGTCATTATGGGATGGTGAGAGTGCCGGTGGAATGATTGTAATGGGCAGCCAGTGACATTTACCCCCTCCTTGAGGTGAGGATGCTTAACTTGAAAGAACGCTAAACCTCATCTGTGTGTATGTGAATTCCTTTGTGGGAGACTTTAGCTGTTGTCATGAGAGAGCTCTGCTCAAGTGTTCAAGGGAATATGCTTCAGGTCATGTTCGTGTAGATAATAGATTACAGCATTGCTGAGGTTATATATGAAAGCTGAGAAATACTGTCTGTCTAACCCTTCAGCATACTCTGCTTCATTTTAAAGTTCTGTAACAGGCCCCCTTAAGCAGTTAAGGATTTGGCTACAAAGGAAAGCACCATCTGCTTGTATACTTTATATCTAAGCAGGAAGTGCAGGGAGAAGATGCAGATCAGGATTTAAAGACAGGAAGAGCAATACAGACAGAACACTCATTGTGAATGTCTCCGCTGTCCTGGTTTTACCGGAAAGTTAGATCAGGGTAGAAGTAGATATCTTACTAGGCTGGCACCACTTTTTTTTTTTTTTAATATCACATGACAACCCCCGAACTGTCCCACTGTAAGCGCCAGTACGATCCCCACTTCAGCTTGCAGAGTGCAAATTCTTTGTAAGAGGGAAAATAATATATTCTACACATGCGCTTCTAGGGTGCCAGTCATGTCTCCTCCTCCTGAACCACACACCCCGACATCCCACGCTGGGAGGTATGGTAGCACAATACTTGTGGGGTCCTTTGGATGACAGCCCACCATGTTCACTTTTAGAACTTGCACTATAAATAAGATACCTAAATAACAACCACTGTGTGACGTCCATTGACGTCCCTTGACTCTATCTTATAGGAAAAGGGACAAACAAGCCCATCATGCCCCATGGGCCCCTTACTTGCTTGTCATTGTTGGGTTCATTCTGCCAAAAGACACAAAATACTTTGGCAACATATATTTTTTCAGTGGTGGGGAGAAAACTGTGGATAGAGTTTAAAAATAAACATCAAACTGGCTTTAATCACACAGCACGTGTGAAACTAGGAATTGTGTTGCATGGTTTTCTAGCAAAACATTTCAAAAAATGTAAAACATTTTACTGTATGCTACCGAAGAACACCATGTCATTTTGAAAATAAATATTATTATTGACGATGACATTATTATTGGAATCTACTGTAAATGTATTCAAAATATACATTCTAAAAAAATTTGAGACTAGGCGTAATTATTCAGAAAGCAGGTGACCAGGCTTTCGGTAAGCGTCCTTCCATTTTAATTCAATGCATGGAGAACAAATTCAGAACCAACCAACTAATCTTTGTTAATATCTGCAGTCGTTGTGTTAATTAATAGTATAACCCATCACCAGAACCCAGCTGAGTGAGTGGAAACAGAGAAAATGTGACTATGTCAACTTAGTGTAAATTGTCACTGCAGGATCTATGTGTAAACTGTAATGTAAAAGGCTGGAAGACGATCTTGGTCTTCCAGACGCAGGATGTCACTTGCTTGCTGTTCATGCTTCACCTTTGGCAAGTACTTGAATTCCCCAGACAGTGAGTCCCAGGTAGACAGAAGCTGTCATCCCCAATCCTCCTACGTCTCGTTGCTCAATGAGAGTGGCTGAGTTCTCCTTTCGTCCTGTGCTGTGATCCATACCCAGCCAGCGATGACAAACTTGCCTCTGTTTCTGCCGGCGCCTTTGTCTTTGCCTTCCCTCTTGGATGGCCTCTTTCATCTAGTCATTAAAATCGATGTTGAGCTCTCACCCCACCTGCTTCCCTTACCTGAGACTGAATGACTTCTCTCTGCCCTCTGTGACACTAGAACTCTCATACTACAGACACTCCGTGTTCCCTGTGTCCTATTCATCTGTCAGTAGTCTGGGAGGCACTGCTGGACTTTAAGGAAATTGCTTATCAACATTTTTGGAAAATCATATTGATGTTAAAGCTCTTCAGTGGTGTGGTGCACGGTCAGGTTTCAGATCTGTCCTGGTTTATAAAAACAATATTTCAGAATTAGTGCATTCTTGGAATCAAGTCCACATACACACAGCTGGCCTTGCAAAACCGAACTTATCAGCCACCTTTAATTCTGTTCATTTGATGTGGAACAATACGCTCGATTTATCTCTGGAGTCAGCCTGACTGCTGAGAATTCATTGATTTTAATATGTACAATACTCAGAAGCATACTTATGGCCAGATTCTTATAATTTTGGGTTCACACCAAAGCATGTTAGTCTCTCCCCCCATATCTCCAACAGACAGGGTGGGAAGGAACATCAAGGAAAATAGATGCTCCAGGGTCAATTAGGGGAGCACCCGTGGCCTACAGCTGCCCTAACTAGCTCTTTAAATTAGTCCATGATATTGTGTCAAAACCCAGGTGTTTTATAATGATTGTCAGCATGGTGCAGAATACCAGTCTGCACTAAGTGCATTAGAAGAGCAATTCCTGGCATATGAATGTGATATGGAGAATTTAACCTACAAGTGAATCCCAGTGTAGGGAACAGCAACATTCAGAGCTGACCTGACTTCTTTCATTCCAGGTACTTTGTGCTAAACAAGCTCCCTAATCTAAAGTTTCTGGATGCCAGCAAGGTTACAAGGAAAGAGCGGGAGGTGGCTATTTCAAGAGGAGCCTTCATGAAAGTTGTAAAGCCAAAGGAAAACAAGGTAAGGACAAAGTTACTCAGGATTACAGTATACGGGGCAGCATGGGATGACAGAAAAGCATGCCGCATGTCATTTGCTAACAATTGTACAAGATAGCCTGTCAACCAGTGCCTTGTCCAAGCGCAGTATCAAAGGCTTTACAAAAATCCAGGTAGAACCCATCCATTGCCTTGATACCACCCATTATTCACAAAACCAAGTTGACTTCTTGTAAGGATATTGTTACATGAATTCTAATTTAAGATTTCAAGAATTCTATTAACAATTAAGATTCACTCTATGGATATCAGGCTTATAGGTCAATAGATTGCTGGTTCTGACTAGGACCCCTTTTTTAACAATAGCATCCATTTTCTGTCCTCCAATCCAGGGGAACACATTTAACCCCTTAACAACACAGGTTGTATATTTACGTCTTTAAGGCCATCAGAGGCGAATAGATGTCCGCCATGATGCCTCCATAAGGAGAAAAAGCCCCACTGGCGCAAATGTGATCATTTCTAGGAGTGGAAATATGCGCCATAGTGGGAGAGCACCATCATACTCGAAATGGAGCTGCCCTGTTGTGGGCAAGAGCTTTGGAAGGTGTAACTCACCGATTCAGGTGCTCTATTGTAGTTGCTAGACTGAAAAAAATCTAAACAACAGTTTGGGTTACAGTAAGAGTGAAAGTTAGGTTAGGGTTAAGTTGATCCTTGGGGTTGGGGTCAAAAGGTAACTGTATGGAAAAATTGTTAGGGGAGGGGGATGCTACTTTGGGTTGTAGCCCTATAACTTTCCAAAAACAACAGAAAAACATGTAAACATGGCATATTTCTAAAAATAGAACAAAATGTAAAAACTATTTAGATGAGGTATTTTTTACCATTGTAATTGTGTAAAAGATTTTTCAGGTCAAAGTTTGAAAATAATAATTTTTCATCATATTTTACAATGTTTTTTAAAAGGAAATTCCCTTCTTATGACAATAAAACGTATAAGTATATAATTTGTGTGGGTACATTAAACAACAACAATTAAAATTACAGTTAAAAACGCAGAATTGAAAAAACGGCCTAAGGGGTTATATTGTAAATATAATAACTTGGCTGAATATCATCAGGTCAAAAACAATACAAATTATCTGTTACTTTAAAATTAAAACTGAACAAAAAGCAATTTAATGAGGAAATTATCCCAAATTATCGTCAAGAAACTACACTCCCATTGCAGCAAAGTGTTGTGTGATGATTTTGTAAACATAGATAAGGTGTAAAAGTTAGTGGTGGAAATGCAAATGTTATATCTTAAATCTCCCTTATGGCTCACACTGAGGGAAAGGTTATCAGGGAAGGGCTGACAACTGTTGGCCTGGGGGGCAAAATAATTTACTTGGCCTTCAATCAGCCCACCTGATATCATCTGAGACAGACACATAGACACATACACGCAAGACAGATTTGCTGATAGATAACGTATAAGCAGACAAGACAACTGAATAGCAAGAGGAAAAGTGTTACCGACTGGGGCATTTAAAACTAAAAAGTGTTGCAGCCCCAGCACATTGAGCGTGATTAGAGAGCTGTCCGGGAGGCAATTGCCCTCCTACCCCCTTACCAGCACTACCCTGATGGTTACAAGCAGCTATTTTGAACTTGAAAAATAATTCCCTTTTATCTGATTTTTGCCACTAAAGTTGCAGGGCGATCTTTAATGTCAGTGATCCATAGTAAGACCATGCCCAGTCCGCAATGAACCCACTTCCACTCATCCCTGAACCTCAGTCCCAGCTCAACCCATCATAGTCCATACTCTCACCAGGTATTACAGTCTTCAATTCATATAGTATGTCAGTGTTTGTCCATCTTTCTGGTTGCTAAATATTGCACACCAGATTGGCAAATGTACAATTTAGCAGTCAGACACACCTAGTTATGAGCCATCCTGATTTGTTTTAAAAGCTACAGAAAAAAAAAACGATTGGCTTTAAAATAGAATAAAAGTAGGCCTCAGCAGCATTATTTTTAGGAAATGTGGCGTTCTGCCACTTGGCATTTGTGAAGAGCGAATAAAAAGCAATATGTGACCAATTCCATCACCGAGCATTTAGACAGAGCATTTATGCAGTATGGTTTATTTTACTATGAAGAAGAAATGAGCTTTAACATAAGTTGTGGAGTTAAGGTTAATCTCCGTAGAACTGACATTGCATAACAACGTGGGTCAGCCGCTGATGGGGGAGGAGGAGGGCGTAATGAGATGTTTTGTTTTCACGTTGATTTCTGTTGGTACATTTTCCAGCAGCAGGCAGGGGGCCATCAATACTGCAGAAAATACACCACAATTAGTGCTTGCTCTCATGTTAATTTCTGCAAGGATCCCTGTAATTGTCACTAATGGCAATTAGACAGGAAAAGGCTGCATAGACGTGTGCATTGTTCCCCTGTGATGGGAGAAGTCAAGGCAGGGCAATACAAGTTAACTCTTTCCTTGATCACTAACATGACGGAGATGTTTGTGTCATTGGATGGACGAACTTTAGCGCTCCTTCTAACATCGACAAACCACCCTTTACGCTATTTTGAGAAACAAAATATATTTTTCTTTTAAAGCTCTTAACAGTGCCATAATTGGCACTTCTAATGCTGGAACTGCATGTTCACGGTATGTATTTTTTTTTTACTGATATAGGATTATTTAATGAATTTCATATATATTTACAGAAATAAAACATCACCTAGATGTAAACATGCATATTACACCATGTCCATGTTTAAACAGTGCCCACTCCAATAATCCCCAACTCCCTTCTCTTGGCCACTTGCATCAAAACACATTAACATTATCATTTGTAATATTTTGTTGATTTTTTTTTTTTTAACTTTTGAAGCTGATGTTATGCAGAGTTTGTGGTGCACATTTACTGTGTTAGACACTTTAATGATGTTCAATGGACCTCCACAGAGCGTGCCATGAACACACTAGCTAAGACTGCCCTTTACCTGCATAGATACATTTCAACTTTGATAAGTCTCATAGAAAGTCTCCATGAAATGAAGCGTTTACTCTGACTTGTTTTGATCACTATAGTGTGCTAGCTGGCGGCCATTGCACCTATTGAAATGTGTCATTGTGGGAAGAGATGGTTTACGAAATAAAGAGAGAATTGCAGGGAATTGAGATGGGAATTTCAAAAGTAAGGCCAAATTAGCTGCGTGGAATACATTCTCCAATTCAGCTGAGTGGGATACATTCTCCCATTCAGCTGCATGGGATACATTTTACTATTCAGCTGCATGGGATACATTCTCCCATTAACCCCTTGACGACAAAGGACGTGCCAGGCACGTCCTGGGAGAAACTCCCTTAACGACAAAGGACGTGCCTGGCACGTCCTGCATTGAATGAAGCGGTTTTCGCGATCAACGATTTAACAGTGCTGGTCTATTGCCTCGACATCGAGGCAATAGCCAGCACCGAAATGTCTATTTCGGGACCCCCACGATCGCCCCACGGAGCGATCGTGGGGAGCCATATTGACGGAGCATGCTGCTCCGTCAATATGGCTAAGTCCTCTGCCGGTCTGAGCTTCGGAAGTGAAAGTAACTTTACTTCCGTCGCTCTGAATATGCTACTTGACTACCCCTAGTGGTAGTTTAGTAGCATTGCAATGGGAAATATTTAAAATAAATATTTAATTAATTAAAAACAGGTTATTTAGCTATATTAGCCTATAGGGTTAAAATTAAATATTTTTTAGCATAAGGGATAGGGTTAAAATTAAATTAAAGTTAAAAAATATTAAGGGATATAATAAGGATTAGAGTTGGGGTTAAATTTAGTGTTAGGGTTAAATTTTGGGTTCGGGTTGGGGTCAAAAGATCAATATAGGAAAAAACCAAAAAACACTATTTTTGGTTTTTGCCCCATAACTCGCAAAAAAATACCGAAAAATATGGAAACATGCATATTTTTGAACTTGGGAGAACATTTAGAAACTATTTAGATGGGGTCTTTTTTAATGATTTTATTTGTGTAAATTATATTTTAGGTCAAAGTTAGAAAAAGTGTGTTTTTTTAAATTTTTCATCATATTTTATGATTTTTTTTTGTAGTAAATTATAAGATATGATGAACATAATGGTATCTAATGAAAGCCCTTCTTATGACGATAAAAACAACATATAATTTGTGTGGGTACTGTATGTGAGAAAGAAAAAAATTACAGCTAAACACAAACACCCTAGAAATGTCAAAACAGCCATTGTCACCAAGGGAAAGTCAAGGTGAAAATGTCTTGTCACTAAGGGGTTAAGCTGCATGGGATAAATTTTACCATTCAGCTGCATGGGATACATTCTCCCATTCAGCTGCGTGGGATACATTCTCCTATTCAGCTGCATGGGATACATTCTCCCATTCAGCTGCGTGGGATACATTCTCCTATTCAGCTGCGTGGGATACATTCTCCCATTCAGCTGCGTGGGATACATTCTCCTATTCAGCTGCGTGGGATACATTCTCCCATTCAGCTGCATGGGATACATTTTACCATTCAGCTGCGTGGGATACATTCTCCTATTCAGCTGCGTGGGATACATTCTCCTATTCAGCTGCGTGGGATACATTCTCCCATTCAGCTGCGTGGGATACATTTTACCATTCAGCTGCGTGGGATACATTTTACCATTCAGCTGCATGGGATACATTTTACCATTCAGCTGCGTGGGATACATTCTCCCATTCAGCTGCATGGGATACATTCTCCCATTCAGCTGCGTGGGATACATTCTCCCATTCAGCTGCATGGGATACATTCTCCCATTCAGCTGCGTGGGATACATTCTCCAATTCAGCTGCGTGGGATACATTCTCCCATTCAGCTGCGTGGGATACATTCTCCCATTCAGCTGCATGGGATACATTCTCCCATTCAGCTGCGTGGGATACATTCTCCCATTCAGCTGCATGGGATACATTCTCCCATTCAGCTGCGTGGGATACATTCTCCTATTCAGCTGCGTGGGATACATTCTCCCATTCAGCTGCGTGGGATACATTCTCCTATTCAGCTGCGTGGGATACATTCTCCCATTCAGCTGCGTGGGATACATTCTCCTATTCAGCTGCGTGGGATACATTCTCCCATTCAGCTGCGTAGGATACATTCTCCTATTCAGCTGCGTGGGATACATTCTCCCATTCAGCTGCATGGGATACATTTTACTATTCAGCTGCGTGGGATACATTCTCCCATTCAGCTGCATGGGATACATTCTCCCATTCAGCTGCATGGGATACATTCTCCCATTCAGCTGCATGGGATACATTCTCCCATTCAGCTGCATGGGATACATTCTCCCATTCAGCTGCATGGGATACATTTTACTATTCAGCTGCGTGGGATACATTCTCCCATTCAGCTGCGTGGGATACATTTTACCATTCAGCTGCGTGGGATACATTTTACCATTCAGCTGCATGGGATACATTCTCCCATTCAGCTGCGTGGGATACATTCTCCCATTCAGCTGCATGGGATACATTTTACCATTCAGCTGCATGGGATACATTTTACCATTCAGCTGCATGGGATACATTTTACCATTCAGCTGCATGGGATACATTTTACCATTCAGCTGCGTGGGATACATTCTCCCATTCAGCTGCGTGGGATACATTCTCCCATTCAGCTGCATGGGATACATTTTACCATTCAGCTGCGTGGGATACATTCTCCCATTCAGCTGCATGGGATACATTTTACCATTCAGCTGCATAGGATACATTCTCCCATTCAGCTGCGTGGGATACATTCTCCCATTCAGCTGCATGGGATACATTCTCCCATTCAGCTGCATGGGATACATTTTACCATTCAGCTGCGTGGGATACATTCTCCCATTCAGCTGCATGGGATACATTTTACCATTCAGCTGCATGGGATACATTTTACCATTCAGCTGCGTGGGATACATTCTCCCATTCAGCTGCATGGGATACATTCTCCCATTCAGCTGCATGGGATACATTCTCCCATTCAGCTGCATGGGATACATTTTACCATTCAGCTGCATGGGATACATTCTCCCATTCAGCTGCATGGGATACATTTTACCATTCAGCTGCATGGGATACATTCTCCCATTCAGCTGCGTGGGATACATTTTACCATTCAGCTGCATGGGATACATTCTCCCATTCAGCTGCGTGGGATACATTTTACCATTCAGCTGCATGGGATACATTTTACCATTCAGCTGCGTGGGATACATTCTCCCATTCAGCTGCATTGGAGAATTTTTTCAACTCTGCTACACTGTCTTAAAGTTAGATTCCCATCTGAATTCCCTGTAATTCTCTTTATTGTATAAATGTATACATTATGAAAGCTCGTGACTGGAGTAGATATGCTTGCTTCAATTGTAATAAGGAAAGGTGACACAGTAAGGAATTAAACAGCAGCCCCTCCCTGTTTGCCTGAGGAACATACAGAAAATTGAAAGCAATAAACAGTGATTCTTTGTTCCTCACCTTGAGTGGTGAAGAGTGACAGCTTGCCGTATCTCTATAAAGAATAGCAGTTTAGATCTTTTAGATCTTTTTTCCCCCTCCTTCCATAGGTCACCTATAGTGGAAAGTCTGTGTGCCAAATCCATACTGTACTGCATGTGCCCAGGGCCAACTCTAACAGCATTTAGCCCCCTAGGTACAACGCTGCAGTTTACTGGATGTGATATTGTGGGATGTAAGAAGCTCACGTATTAATGTTGTGGATCAATCCTGATTCGCTTCACTGCAGCTGTTAACTGTGAGCGTGTTTTACTTTTAATTTCTAGCCACGGTGTAAGCGATTTAGCCCTTTCGATGCCCCTAGGCAGCTGAAACGATTGTTGGTGAAACCAGCCTCACATCTGCCCACAACAGGATATTGCTGCTCAAACACAAGAGAATGTCTCATTACCAAAAGGGAATCTATAAAAGTTATTAAGCAATTAATTTAACCCACTAACATGAAAGTTGCTTAAACACATGCCCTGTTAGACGTTTAGAAGGTCATAAATAGTGGAATTTGGAAGGAAAGATGGTTGGGATATTTTGGATGGTGGGGCTATGCATGTCCCCTTTTATTACTGTAACTCTTTTCGGAATAGATAGTAATGGCAATAAACCTGTATGTATTACATTGTCACTATAGGAGTTCTGCTTTTTATTTTAAAATATTACTTAATTCACAAACAATCAATGTTTCTAGCAAGTTGCCAAACCTTCCTTTCCAGACACCTCATGAGGATCTCAAACAGGTTTTAACTTGAGCTGCTCAACCTGTGTAGAGAAGCACAGTCGCTTTCATGTCTGTTTCTGAAGTGCTTTCTAAACAGCTCTCCACAACGCTCCCTCCTACTGTGCCATAAAACGAATAAATAACATGCTTTGAAAAAGATTTACGAGGGCACCTAAATTGCCAAATTTACAAAGAAGTATCTCCGATCTTGGGGAAACCCCAGGAGCCGAGTCAGAAATGAGTCTAAGCTTGATTTAAAAGGCTCCGTTTGTGACATGACATTTAATGTGTGTGCACTGAGACCCATATGGTCCCTAATAAAAGAGCATTACATTTTAAATATGAGGAGCTTGCTGTGTGTATGTGTTTTCTTTTATTCTGCGCAGAATCCATAACCTTTTCTACCAGTGGAAATTCCTCACCACAAAGGAATAAAACTTCCTTCTTAGAGACTGGTTTTTCATTAAACTGGCTAGTAGAAAAACAGCTGGGCTACGACTGACCTCAATGGGTGTAGACACAGCTGAGATAGAGAGCCTGTTTGTTCAGTAAGGTGCTCAGCTGTGCTTTCTCACTATAATATTCGTATAGCCAGATGAACAGGTAATGGATAAAGACAAGGAAACGGCAAGCACTAATAGAGCACTGGATGATCCTAGTACGGCCTGTATACCTCGTGGTATTGTGTTAGACAGAGGAACAAGTGGGTCTTGGTGGGCTGAACATGTCATCTCGCTGACACAACTATGCAATGTGCAAACACATCTGAAAGTAAAACATCCCATAACATGGCTGCATTTTACATGCTTGTACTTTACACGTTGAATAGTGTCCCTTTTATAAAGCTGGAATATTGATTAGATTACTTCCTTGGTGTGCCAAATAAACCAGTGCAAATAATTCCCTGAAGTACTTTTAGAAGTCCACACATTATGCATGTATATTTAGAATGTATAACTTTGTAAACATATCCCCTGTATTCTTTACTATACAGCAATGCAATACAATTAGCTTGTTTCATATTGCTCGCATAATGTACTAGAACCAGAGCAGCCGGCCTTACTATGTTCAATCATGCCTTCTCTAAATCACTTGTGCACCATTTATACAGCATTCTGTAGTATGAAACATTTGGGAACATGACTGGTATGGAAAACTTCCTTTAAAAGTTTTTTCAGAAGACAAAACTTCCACAAGAGAGCTCACGAACGAGCCGTAAACTTTTCATCCACCATCACTCCAACATTTTGGAATAGCAACTTAAAAAGAAAGCAGCGTATTTGATCCTTAAGTTCTTTCACCTTGTGATCAATTGATTGGAGCGTGACACGGTGTGTCCTCCCTGCTGCCTGCAGCGGCATTCTGTAGAGCATGCTGATTGTTATCAATACTTGTTTGCAGTTAAACACTATTCAATGCAGACGGATAAGCTGGCTTTCTCCCAGTAGGGTTAAACCTACAAAACCCTTTTATTCTACCTTGAACTATGCTAACGTAGCTTCTCCTGGCTGAGAAGAAAGCCAATGAAAGTGCTGTTTTTCCTCTCTCCTTTTCCTTTCTTACTCTCTCTCTCTCTCTTTTTGTCTTCCTCTTGCTCTTTGTTAACTTCATGCTCACACAAAGCTGCTTTGTGGCTTTTCCAGACTTGTCACAGCCGTCAGTCGGGATAAGGAAAACGATATTGTTTCCAGTACTTGAGTTCCTTCCGCGCTGACATGTGCCACTCGATGAGGATGATAAATGCCTCCCTCATTAGCTTGGGGTGTGGGATTACTGGCTGACAACACATTAATCACCAGCTTCGGTGGCAGACTGACGAGCAATAGACATTGTTAACAAAACTTTTCTAATATGTCACTCTTCTGTCTGGCAGGCAATAATCAATCACTCAGATTGGCAGCCCTGATAAATCATACTATTTATACTCTGTAATGAAAGATCTTTCCCACATCCTGTCATTTATTTATTTTTTTGCTGCCGGCCATACGGGGTTCAGTCCCACCTCAACAATGTTTGGAAGGGGTTAATGATGTCATCAGGTCCTTTTGTTGGCCAGTGGTCCTGCCATTGTGGGGATGCAGCATCACGTAATGAGTCAGAGGGCATGGTGTTGTCATCCTTCTACCTGTGGGCAGAGCACTGCTTGTAAACAACCTGTTTGCTTTGTGCGATCCCAGCATGTGCGTGTGTGTTTACCCTTGTTGTGTACACGTCTTTAGGTTGCTCTTAAGCTGTAATCTCTGTGTTGATCATTGCTTTCTCAACATGTTCTCCAGTGTATCACCCAGTTCAGTGTGCACAGGTTGTGAGTATGCTGCTTCCTGACTCATAGCTGTCTGAACATGCAGATTTCTGCCTGGTAGCGCTTTAACTTTCTCTGCTTCTCACTAAGCACTTGGGATGTTCAGCTTTGTGACTGTGACTTCTCCTGTTGTGCATCTTTGGGGTGTTTAACAGTCTGTACACACAGCTTTGGGACTTTTGATTCTGGGAGGTCCCGGCTTTCTGGCTTGTATCTCATATAGGGACAAAAAGGTGCTATTTAAAACAAAAATGCTAAATTTGGAGCAAACTGACGTAATTTGCCATTGGATTCCATTGTTACTATTACTATTTTAGCACCTTTTCCTGAAATACCAGATATTTTGTTTTGATAAACACGGCCCTTAGACAGCAGCATTTGGACAGATTGGGTGCACAGCCTGCCCAACTCGCTGACTTTATCTTTCCCTTGGGTGCAGAGAAATTGAAAGTCTCTAATAGTGCAGAGTTTTATAAATGTAACTCCAGGAATGTGAACATTACCAACATTGTGTGTGCAGAGCATTGTAAGCACTCTCTCTCAGTGCGATATTTGAGCACTTTGTTGTGTGGTTTTAACAAGTCGAGAACTCCACTTTCATCTCTATGTGCATCCAAGATTGTCTTCATTTTTACCCACTTTAACAAGTTTTTTTTTATCATCTTTTTGTGTCCTTTAACCCTGAGTGAACAGTTTTGTTATCTTTCAAATCTCTAAGCGCGCAGGTTTTTTTTATTTAGATCGGCTTATTATATAATCTTGAGTCCATTGCTTTGGTTTCCCCTTACTGCATGGACCCCCTTCCTTTCCAACTTCATTCTCCATTGCTTCTCTGCTTCCCAGCTCCATCTCTTATAGGTGCCATGTTACTGTACATGATGCTATTTTTTTCTCTGTGAGTTATAATATTTCTGCCATATAAACCACAAAATACCATCTATTTTATCACATGCAACCCTGCTTCTGTTGGACTGAGGATGTAGTCACTTTTAGGATGGAGTTAGATTAGTCACTTCAAATGACCCCTGTGTTCTGAAGGTGAAGCAAAACACAGCTACCTCACTGCATCATGTCACCGCAAGGACCTGATCCTCATGGGAAAATCAGCAGTGCCACAGGTCATGTAAACGGGACAGGGTCTGTAACAGGATATGGGCAGACCTTGTTTCTTTAACAGCTCTGTCTGTAATATGATTAATGTCCCTGCAGGCTTTCTGTAGGTCAGGTGAGGGCCTGTCACTAGAGCTGCAAATGACACTTCCAGCAGATGTTATGTCTCATGCCCCGTATTCACTGTCACTTCCTAACATGAACCTGAAAGTGTGAACAAATCCTAAATAATGATCTTGCTTTGCACCCATCTATTCTTACCCATCATCTGGATTACTCTCCCACAGAGGCAATTCATTGTATTGCCCGTTTAACCAACAAAGTTGTTGGCAATAAAATAAATTATCTGTCGTCCCCCCCCCCCCCCCCCCCCCATCAGCTATTATAGATTTTAATATCAACCAACCATTACTGTTACAAGTATGTCAGAATCAGGGGTGGTTGTAGGTTTTGGGGGACTATGAGCAGAAAATAAGACATGGGCCACCATATCAGCCCTCCCTCATAGCTTCCTTTCTCAGGTTGGAGGTCTCCTAAGCCACTCGAGGCCCAATTAGGCTTCCAACCTTAAGCCTGAGAGGAAAACCAAAGAAGTTAATTGAATAATGCTGCTGCCTTGTTGCAGCGTAATCACCCCGGTGCACAGAACAATCTGGTAGCCATGTGTGGCTGATTGGAGGAGACAACAGGTCCTGATGAGTGAAGGTAACACTCCTCCTCCTGATGAGTGAAGGTAACACTCCTCCTCCTGATGAGTGAAGGTAACACTCCTCCTCCTGATGAGTGAAGGTAACACTCCTCCTCCTGATGAGTGAAGGTAACACTCCTCCTCCTGATGAGTGAAGGTAACACTCCTCCGCCTGATGAGTGAAGGTAACACTCCTCCTCCTGATGAGTGAAGGTAACACTCCTCCTCCTGATGAGTGAAGGTAACACTACTCCGCCTGATGAGTGAAGGTAACACTCCTCCTCCTGATGAGTGAAGGTAACACTCCTCCTCCTGATGAGTGAAGGTAACACTCCTCCTCCTGATGAGTGAAGGTAACACTCCTCCTCCTGATGAGTGAAGGTAACACTCCTCCGCCTGATGAGTGAAGGTAACACTCCTCCTCCTGATGAGTGAAGGTAACACTCCTCCGCCTGATGAGTGAAGGTAACACTCCTCCACCTGATGAGTGAAGGTAACACTCCTCCACCTGATGAGTGAAGGTAACACTCCTCCGCCTGATGAGTGAAGGTAACACTCCTCCGCCTGATGAGTGAAGGTAACACTCCTCCTCCTGATGAGTGAAGGTAACACTCCTCCTCCTGATGAGTGAAGGTAACACTCCTCCTCCTGATGAGTGAAGGTAACACTCCTCCTCCTGATGAATGAAGGTAACACTCCTCCACCTGATGAGTGAAGGTAACACTCCTCCTCTTGTCCTTGTACTGTCTGCCCCAAGTGTCCAACTGCGACTCAGTCAGGATTTTCTATGACCCTAGTCTGCCTGCAAACCTCACAAGCTTCACTTCATAGTTTTACATTAAGCACTAGAGGACATATTTATGCATTATAATAATCCTATTGGTTGTTGTTAATTTATCCTGATGCATATATTTAAAATTCATCTTACTTGTTCTGTTTTAAGGTATTTCTAGGGGAGCTATTCACTAAAAGTGAGGTGTGGGTGAGCTATAGGGTGTTGAACCTTTCGTATCACATCCTTTGCTATGCAATATAAGGGGGACAAACATGGTGAGTTTCTCATACAAGAAGAACAGTGTTGGCCCTGCTGAATGCATTCGTACATGTTAAAAGATGTAGCCATGCATTATGCAGGGCCAATTGATCTCATTAGCAGCTTTGTCCCTATAAGATGCATAGTTAGTGAATGAAATGTTCATTGCCCCCCAGCTCACTTGCAGCTGGCTATTTGTGGAGAGCTCCCTAAGTGTTAGTTACCCTTGAGCAAGCTTCACGAGTGAATGTTATGAAATCTTTCGTACCAATAAGAATATTACCTTGTAAGGTTACTGTGTATCTTTGATTCGGCAGTGTTTTATAATAAGGATATCCTTTCACAAACCTGCCTTGGACACTTAGCCTGTTGACTATATATGATTCACACTCATTTTAAATCAGGATTAACAACTGGTTATAGGTGAAATCCAAATACCTACAGCTGAATGCATGAGCTTTATCATTAAGTTGTCTTATTGACAATAACATCATAAATAGTGTACATTCATTGATAATTCCTGTGAGGGATGTTTTCCTTTGTTGATGAAGTGTGTACAGCAGGACCCCTTGGTTAACACAATGCAGAGTCGCTACTATCAATAAACCCAACACTAACCAACTCAACACAGGCTGTAAAACACTGACCATGATAGTAGAGAGGCCAAGTTCTAGTTGCATTTGACTCCCTCGTGACATCATTTAGAAAGCTTAAAGTAAAATCTACTGCTTGGCTGAATTCTTAAAATTGGTTCATCACCGTAAATTGTTCACTAATTTAATGCTCACTTTAGCATGAAGGTATGTGGCATAATACAAATGCCACTTCTGGATGGCAGATAAATAAGTAATTCATCTTTACCATAGTATATAATTGTAAATATGTTTTGTACCCTTCTTAATGGCTTGAAAAAAAGTACAGAATGTGCAGTATTCAAAGCCAATTAGCTGCTGATGTCTAGTGTAGCCTGTCTGCTCACATGGACTTAGCTGAAAACATTAAGAGCTGGAGATCTAAAGAACATCAACCAGTGAGCTACATGCAACCTGCGGCCTATAAAGACCCGAGAATTGCAGGAAGACCATCATGTAGTGGACAGTTGCTCTGAAATAAGAAATAGAGAAGAAGCCACTCGGGGCAAAGAACAGAATCAGAAAATGGCAAAATATTGGAAGGAATCAAGGAAGTTGTCATGGATGTGAGACAGAAGTCGTTGGAGGTCTTTGATCCTAGACTCAAATAACTAAGCAACACATTATTATGCTCAAGGATGAACCACTAGAACAGGTTGAAGAAACAAAAGTACATTTGAGCTACTGTCAATCGTGAGGACAAAGTGGAAGCACATATACACCAGTAGTAGGACCACTGGAAATCTCTTATGTTCCATCATCTTTGCTTCCTTTGCAAGGTGACCAAGATAACCGGCTCTATCCTCACATACAGCTCTGAGCCGTGGGCTTACTCTGCCAAGCACTACAATTGACTTAAGGCATTGATTGAACTTAGCTCCCCAAAATTAAAAAGCAGACACATAGAGATCAAGTGAGGAACATGACCATCAGACAGGTGCTCCATGCACAGCCTCTTGATTCAGGTTGAGGAGTGACATAAAGAGGAAAGCCCAGAGTTAAATATGAGATCAAAATCAGTGTTGAACAAACCGTGGCATTGACAGGAGGTGTGCTAAGGATATATCCAATAAGTCGAATCTGCTGGGAACCCTTTGTCAAAGACACTACACCCATATGGTGAAAGAGAAAAATAATAATTTGCATTAGTATAAATTGCTATCTGTAGTGTAAGTTTTAAGGCATAATATTTGGTTATGTCACATTTCCTTTGGTGGTGAGGTTATATTTGAAAGCTGTAAATTGGTTTGTTTATAGTTGTGATATTTAGTTTGGTAATGTTTGGGGGGGCTTTGTGTATTTTATTTGGCAGTGCTTGTGAATGTATTTGAGACTAAGCAGTGTAAACTAGTGTGTATTCAACTGACTGTAGCAGGAAATGTTAGTTTAGTGTAGTAAGTATTGTGTCTTGTACTAGTTGTTGTGCTTTTTATGTATCACTATTTAGGCCACCCAGTGAGATTACAATTGCTTAATTATGGAATATAAATTTGCATGCAGCCATGTACCACTTCAGTTTTAATATTTCATAATTCGCCATGTATGACTAGAGGGGAACACATATCAAGTCACACAGAATCATACTGTATATGTGATTCGGGATGTCTGACAGGACCATCCCAACTACCAGCTGACATAGGGAGATTTTCAATCAAGTTCTGTAAAATGGCTTGCGGCACAATTTAGTCTTTTCAGTATATTGTAATTAATAAAGAAAATACCATAAATCTAGGACAGTTTAACCTTACTGGACAAGCAGCCTCTTTGTGTGCTGCAGTATAAGATGGTTTATATTGGAGCGTATACCTTTTTTTGGTGACTGCCGTGTGGCAATGGCTGCAGACCAAAAGCATTATTCTTTATAGGACATTTTCTGCAGTGGGTTGTAATCAGAGACGAATATTAGACGTGCATACAACTTGCCTCTGCACAGAGCATAACACATAGAAAATACAAATTGGCTAAAGGGAACGCCATCCCAAAAAGAGATGTCTCACTCACACCATCTCCTTAAGGTCAAAGGCTACTTGCCAGTGATGAGCTTCTAAGATGTGGATAGAGATGTGTATAATATGGCAGAAATGTTCTCTTTCTGCAATCTTTATTTCCTCTTAATTAGTCCCAGGAGTTGGCATTGATTCTGTAACACTGGTAACTCACATCTGTTGGTGTTGGATAGGTCACTCTGTCTGTGTCCTTCCCTTTCCAATCCCCAGCAGGTGACATTTCTTACAAGGGAAAAGGCACTAGCTCAATGTGACACTGGCTGTCTCTTCTGTCCCTCGACGGGCACAGATGGCTGGGCGAATGAAGACATCAAGCTAATAGGTACGTTGACAGCTCTCCACAGTGCTGAAATGCCTCATGCTTGCAGAGAAAGAGAGAGAGAGATGGACAGACAGCTTTGGAGCCAAGACTTATGGGCTCTGCTGAAGCAACGGCATATGGTCTACTTCATGAGGAGCTCGGAGGGAGACCAGACATCAGTAGGTGACACGATGCCGGCGCAGCATGTAGTCATCTCCAAACCAGAACGTGTTTGGCGTCAGTCTCTGCGCAAGAGATTGAAGCTTGCGTAAACACATTAAAAGTTTTAATCATAAGAATCGTCTATCTTATCAAGTGCAGTGGGCTTGAGTCTTGGGATAAAAGCACTATTCTGTTATCAGAATCAGTCAGTTTCCATCAGTTAAATGGGGTTATTATGCTTTAGATGCCGCAAGATAACTTCATTTGGAATCAACACCTTTTCAGCATTTAGTCAAAAAGCGTGATTCAGCAAAGATATATAATAGTTATGTAATAGATATTTACACAGTATTGTTATTTATTTATTTATTTTGACTGCCTGGCTTTACTACGTTACATTGTGATGGCTAACAAGGATCTGTTATGCTAATAATGCGTATAATTAATAAACCCTGTTATTAATAGTATAGGGTCTATTCAATAAAGAGAGAGAATTGCAGGGAATTGAGACTGGAATTTCAAACTTGAGGCCAAAGTAGCTGAGTTAGAAAAACTTCCGTAAAGGAGAAACTCGGCTACTATGGCCTAAAGTTTGAAATTCCCTGCAGTTCTCTCTTTATAGACCGTTATGCCTCATAAAATGTTTGTATTGATGCTTTTCTGTGTAGAGGTGCATGTTGGTAGTGCTTCCCTAGGGTCTTCAAAGACCTAGCTCAGTTTTTAAGTGTTTGTCCAGCTCCTACATTTTCGAACATCTGTAACACTGCAGGCCGTATTGTTGCACAAGATGATGTACATTACTGCATCTCTTCTGTTTAAGGCAAAATTTCTTATTTTTCATAAATAATAGATTGTAAGCATTGTATAAACCTTTTGAGAAGTGATGTTCAGGTTGCTTGTTACTGATGCAAACACTTTGTAGAATATCCCAGTAACGCAAATACCACAACCATGTCTAGTATATTGGGATGTGCTATATATCTGCAGGGTTGAGGGGGCAGTGCACTAACCATGTCTAGTATATTGGGATGTGCTATATATCTGCAGGGTTGAGGGGGCAGTGCACTAACCATGTCTAGTATATTGGGATGTGCTATATATCTGCAGGGTTGAGGGGGCAGTGCACTAACCATGTCTAGTATATTGGGATGTGCTATATATCTGCAGGGTTGAGGGGGCAGTGCATTAACCATGTCTAGTATATTGGGATGTGCTATATATCTGCAGGGTTGAGGGGGCAGTGCACTAACCATGTCTAGTATATTGGGATGTGCTATATATCTGCAGGGTTGAGGGGGCAGTGCACTAACCATGTCTAGTATATTGGGATGTGGTATATATCTGCAGGGTTGAGGGGGCAGTGCACTAACCATGTCTAGTATATTGGGATGTGCTATATATCTGCAGGGTTGAGGGGGCAGTGCACTAACCATGTCTAGTATATTGGGATGTGGTATATATCTGCAGGGTTGAGGGGGCAGTGCATTAACCATGTCTAGTATATTGGGATGTGCTATATATCTGCAGGGTTGAGGGGGCAGTGCACTAACCATGTCTAGTATATTGGGATGTGCTATATATCTGCAGGGTTGAGGGGGCAGTGCACTAACCATGTCTAGTATATTGGGATGTGCTATATATCTGCAGGGTTGAGGGGGCAGTGCACTAACCATGTCTAGTATATTGGGATGTGCTATATATCTGCAGGGTTGAGGGGGCAGTGCACTAACCATGTCTAGTATATTGGGATGTGCTATATATCTGCAGGGTTGAGGGGGCAGTGCACTAACCATGTCTAGTATATTGGGATGTGCTATATATCTGCAGGGTTGAGGGGGCAGTGCACTAACCATGTCTAGTATATTGGGATGTGGTATATATCTGCAGGGTTGAGGGGGCAGTGCACTAACCATGTCTAGTATATTGGGATGTGCTATATATCTGCAGGGTTGAGGGGGCAGTGCATTAACCATGTCTAGTATATTGGGATGTGGTATATATCTGCAGGGTTGAGGGGGCAGTGCATTAACCATGTCTAGTATATTGGGATGTGCTATATATCTGCAGGGTTGAGGGGGCAGTGCACTAACCATGTCTAGTATATTGGGATGTGCTATATATCTGCAGGGTTGAGGGGGCAGTGCACTAACCATGTCTAGTATATTGGGATGTGCTATATATCTGCAGGGTTGAGGGGGCAGTGCACTAACCATGTCTAGTATATTGGGATGTGCTATATATCTGCAGGGTTGAGTGGGCAGTGCACTAACCATGTCTAGTATATTGGGATGTGCTATATATCTGCAGGGTTGAGGGGGCAGTGCACTAACCATGTCTAGTATATTGGGATGTGTTATATATCTGCAGGGTTGAGGGGGCAGTGCACTAACCATGTCTAGTATATTGGGATGTGCTATATATCTGCAGGGTTGAGGGGGCAGTGCACTAACCATGTCTAGTATATTGGGATGTGCTATATATCTGCAGGGTTGAGGGGGCAGTGCACTAACCATGTCTAGTATATTGGGATGTGCTATATATCTGCAGGGTTGAGGGGGCAGTGCACTAACCATGTCTAGTATATTGGGATGTGCTATATATCTGCAGGGTTGAGGGGGCAGTGCATTAACCATGTCTAGTATATTGGGATGTGCTATATATCTGCAGGGTTGAGGGGGCAGTGCACTAACCATGTCTAGTATATTGGGATGTGCTATATATCTGCAGGGTTGAGGGGGCAGTGCACTAACCATGTCTAGTATATTGGGATGTGGTATATATCTGCAGGGTTGAGGGGGCAGTGCACTAACCATGTCTAGTATATTGGGATGTGCTATTTATCTTCAGGGTTGAGGGGGCAGTGCACTAACCATGTCTAGTATATTGGGATGTGGTATATATCTGCAGGGTTGAGGGGGCAGTGCACTAACCATGTCTAGTATATTGGGATGTGCTATATATCTGCAGGGTTGAGGGGGCAGTGCACTAACCATGTCTAGTATATTGGGAGGTGGTATATATCTGCAGGGTTGAGGGGGCAGTGCACTAACCATGTCTAGTATATTGGGATGTGCTATATATCTGCAGGGTTTAGGGGGCAGTGCACTAACCATGTCTAGTATATTGGGATGTGCTATATATCTGCAGGGTTGAGGGGGCAGTGCACTAACCATGTCTAGTATATTGGGATATGCTATATATCTGCAGGGTTGAGGGGGCAGTGCACTAACCATGTCTAGTATATTGGGATGTGCTATATATCTGCAGGGTTGAGGGGGCAGTGCACTAACCATGTCTAGTATATTGGGATGTGCTATATATCTGCAGGGTTGAGGGGGCAGTGCACTAACCATGTCTAGTATATTGGGATGTACTATATATCTGCAGGGTTGAGGGGGCAGTGCACTAACCATGTCTAGTATATTGGGATGTGCTATATATCTGCAGGGTTGAGGGGGCAGTGCATTAAGGTGTGTCCTCAGAGCAGGTTACTTTTTTGAGAAAGTTGAGCTACACTCCAGGTAATTCCCTGAGATGTTACTTTTTCCTACCTGCTGATATGACGAAAGTTGGGATGGGGGAAGCAGCTTAGAGAAGCCTATGGGGGCTTCATCAATTTCCGTCTGACATGTGCTATGTGATTGATGAGCTTGCCTAAGGCGCTGAAGTTTACTCTTTCAACCGTTCATAATTTATACATCTTATCCCTGTCAGAACAAAAGATGGACCAGTCACCGGAAGCATTTGAGAAAAGAGCCTGAGCTGGATTGTAATTTAACTGCATTTGGGAGAATAAAGGTCGGGGGAGAGATGTTGGATTTTGGGGTGAATAGCATTCAGTATGGTGATTCTTCACTTGGCTTTCTCAGAATAGAAAACATAAGAATTGTGTCTGTTCCCTTGGGCTGTGAAGTACAACAGGCGTTTGGACAGAACATGAGTTTTACACTGTAATACAGAGTGCAAACAAGAGCCCCATACAATTTTCTTATTCCTTTCCCATGCTCTAAAAGAAGCCTTAGGGTTAAAACTACACCCCTCCTGCTTGCTACATGTGTTTTTTTGCAGGGATGTTAGGGATACTTTGCTAACTCTCAGCCAGTGTGTCTGTTTTACATTGTGTTGTTGGAATGCTGGACAGGATTTATATCAACACAAGGCAAGCTAATTTATCATATTTTCATCCATCTCTTTTCATTTGTGATGAGGGATGAGGAAGTGGTGCGTTATTGTTAAGCTAAGTTTGATTGAACTTCTTCCAGCACTGAGATCTTTCCTGGCCCCCTCCCTCCCAAACTGTCATACCTGTTTTGTGTCATGGTAACTGCATGGAGTGTGCTTTTTTTAAGGGCCGGGCGCTGAGAAGGGAATGGAAACATCTGCTATGCTTGAAATACCACCAGGTAGCCATGTAGCAGTATTGTCACCTTTTAGCAGTGGCCCAGAAATAACCTGGCTGGCATGCATTCATTGGTAGAGTGAGGCCTGCAGGGTATACTCACTCGCTCACTCCTGTGCCAGCCTGTTTGCTTTCAGTGGCACCAACTGAGCCAGCTGCTTTGCAGCAAATCAGCACCAGATCCATCAAAGCACATGCCTCAAAAGCATTGTCTAGTAAACACAGAGATACAGGTGCAATGCAGGACTTCCCTGAATCCACTGGGTTTTTTTTGTTTGTTTTTTATTATATTTTCTCTCTTATCTTTAACCCCTGGATAATCTGGTCTTTAAAGGGACTCTGTTACGTGTAACATAACAAAGTCCCATTTTTAGACACTTCTAATGTCTTCTATACGTGTGTTTGACTTTCTGCAGACACACATAGAGTTTAGGAGTTACAGTAATATAAAATATACTTACCGACCAATGGGAAAGGGCTAGAAGTTAGTGGATGATGTGTCTGCACACTCACCTGGCCCTACAAACAGCCACTGCATAAACCGGGCCAGGATTGATTAAAATAGCATGTTGGTAACGTACGGATGTGAACCATCCGCTTCCTTGCAGACTGTGCTGCAGGAGATCGGGAACCAGAAAGAAGTAAGTATATTTATTTTAATATAACGCCTAACTAGTCACAATAATGGTGCCTGTATATTAAAATGGCACTGAGAGTCCCTTTAAAGAGTTTATTCCAACATGGAATGTCCCATACTCTGTTCTGATTGGCTGATACCAGATATACAGATATATTCTGAGCTGGTGCAGAGTATGAGAGTCAAAGTTATAATGTCACAGATTGTAATCGATCCTTTAGTAGTTAAGCTTCTGACAGTATTCTTGGTCCCCCCCCCCCCCCCCCAGTATAATGACATAACATAGGATCTTTAAATCATTTTAAGGTCTGGCTCCCCCAATGGCTTAGGGGAAATGATTCTAATCTTTTCTTTACCTGCTCTGTTTACCTTGCAGACATTTTCTCTGTTCAATAAGACTTTCCAGATCACAAGCAAAACCACCACCCCCCCTCCTCCCGAAAGCAAAAGGGGTTTATTTAAGAACACGCTCTCCGCTATTACTGAGTATATGTGCGCACGCGGCTGACGGGGATGCATTTGACAGCCAATATGTAGATAGAACTGCGCTCCATAAGGAATTGCAATAACACTTGAAATGCATTGTTTTATATGTTACTCACTTGAGAACAATGAAAGCTGTTGCTGGAACCCAAATACTATTATAAACAGATTTATCGGAGCATGCGTTTCCCCACCTTTCCCCAGGAGTTATGGCTTTAATCTTAAGAATTTATGTTGGTTTGCTTGTGGCTTTTATACGCGTTATGCATTCACTTTTGAGACTTTTCAGCTATTTAGTGTCGCGGTGTTTAAAACAAGTGTTATCAAGGAAATAATTTCAGCTCTAGATCATTTTTTATATTCACTCCCGAATACTACATATAAAAGAGCCAGATGGTAATATAATAGAGTTATAGGAAGCGTCAGGCAGACTTATATGCGCTCTGCCCTTTTGCGTACTGCATTGCCTTTATCCAGCAAACAGGAACCAATGAATGATGCAGGAAAAAACTGCTAAACAGGGCTCGTCGCTCTTGCTCTCTTCTCACCTTAAAAAATATGAGCAATTAAATTAATTTCCACCGGTGCGGTTTGTTTCTTTCCCTCTTGTTTTTTTTTATCCCCCTCTCCCTTCATGAAGAAATGGGAAAGCTTTTAGGAGCCCCTCCCTGAAAGAAAATAACTGTTTTAGAGTGAAAACAGAAAATCGTAATTCCTCTAAACAGCCTGTGCTGATATTCCCTGGAGAGAGACCTTATTTTCCTTCATTTCATATTATTTCCTACTAAATCAGATCTAACAGGGGGAGAAAGGAAGAATGGATGGAATCAGTTCATAAATTTGTGTTTACCTACCTCACCACCAAATTTGGAGTACGTTAGCTTTGTCAGGCCATATCCATGAAAGCAATCTGGGATCAAACACCAGTGCCGCTACCTGATTGGCAGCAATTAATGATGACTAGATCACTGCAGTCCCAAGCTTCAGACATCATTCTTACTGTCATCATATAGTCATTATCTTTAGCAACAAAAGTAATGCTGTGGATTTTATTTAAACGGCTGCAATATAGATGTTATTATTACCGTATTTGCTCCAATATACGGCGACCCTGATTATATGAAAAAGAAAATCAGGTTCTTAATGAATGAAAAAAAGAAAAGGTTTAAATATAAGGCGCAAATAGGAAAAATAGAAGGCCCAAATAGGAAAAATAGAAGGCGCAAATAGGAAAAATAGAAGGCCCAAATAGGAAAAATAGAAGGTCCAAATAGGAAAAATAGAAGGCCCAAATAGGAAAAATAGAAGGCCCAAATAGGAAAAATAGAAGGTCCAAATAGGAAAAATAGAAGGCGCAAATAGGAAAAATAGAAGGCCCAAATAGGAAAAATAGAAGGTCCAAATAGGAAAAATAGAAGGCCCAAATAGGAAAAATAGAAGGCCCAAATAGGAAAAATAGAAGGCCCAAATAGGAAAAATAGAAGGCGCAAATAGGAAAAATAGAAGGCGCAAATAGGAAAAAAAAAACTTTTGCAAGTAATTATTGGTTCACATGTAAACTTTTTTTCAAATTTAATAAACATTTATTGAAAACAAATCATATTCAGTTTTTGCTGCCCACTTTTCATTATTGCTCCCATATTATTGCTAAAAAAAAGCATTTATAAAGAAATGTGTATGAGGTGTCTCCTGTTTATGACATCATACACTTCTGAACATGGTTCCAGTCCGATGGGAAGGCAGAGAGTATCACCTTTTCTCCAGGTCTATCAACAGCACCAACAAACAGCACACACTTGTTTATTTATGCATATAAACAGATAGAGTGGTGGTGATATATGTATGTGAGTCATCTAACAGGTACATTATCATAATATAATAAAATGTTGAGTTAAGGCATCTATATTAGGGGTAGGAAACCTTCGGCATGCCAGCTTTTGTGCACTACATCTTCCATAATGCTTTACAGCCGTAATTATGGCAAAGCATCAAGGGAAATGTAGTCCACAACATCTGGAGTGCTGAAGCTTGTCTACCCCTAATATAGACGCCTTAACTCAAAATGTTATTAATGAAGCAAAAATCCACGCCCAGGTAGGATGACGTCTTATATGGGGCAGTTTTATGCGACTGAAAGCTCTCGCCATGAAGATGTTTTTAATGATAGATGCTTTTCGACTAAGTTGTCAAGCTTTGTGCCAGTTAGCGTACATTTTGGCACAATCGAGTGTGGTCTTTGCATTCTTCTTTTCAAGGTATTATCAATGTAAAGCTGGGAGTAGGGGTTAAGAACCTATGGCTTTTCATTATATGACACATCTTGTTTTTTTTAACCTGGGCAAAAACTCCTGGTATATGTGAGAGTGAGCACCACCTCAGAGTTGCTTGCTGCATTCTCCCACGTACACATCTTGCCCTGTGTCCCCACAGCCATCAAATCATGCTTCAGAGTGTTAACATGTCCTTGGTTAGTGCATTGTGGGGCATAAGTGCTACAGTGTTGAACTATAACCAGTCGCCTGCTGAGGCCATAAAGGCCTGTCTTCACATGGCTGTGTGTTTTGAAGTTCCCTGACGTCAGGTCTAGTGACAATCATGAAGTGGTAATACCCGGTCACAGGGCGGTCATAGTAAAAGAGAATGTTTATCACAAGGTTATGAACCAGGTCAGATCATAGCCTTCAAGGAATGTCTCCCTGATAGCTGTGTCTCCTTCCAACCTGTTTTGTGTAAATGTGAGTTACTAGGATACATACATGGTAAATGGCTGATATGTCGAATATCAGAACCATCCCAGAATTTAAAAAATATGGGAGATATGGATATAAAAATAATAATTCCGCACTGAAAAGTGCATGTTTTGTGTCGGGGAACCTCCCCTTCCCTGCCCTGAAAAGTGTCGGAAGTTTTATAAAATGGCACAATCACTGTTTGTTATGTATAACGGTGACTGCGCTTTTCTATAACTTCCGACACTTCGCAGTGCAGAAAATAGGTTCCCAGACACAATTGTTTTATTTATTTTTTTTATATATAGGCTGCGCCAGCACAATGAGCACTGACAAACTAAATCTACGCATTCGGCTTAGATAACACAGAGGCTGTGTTTATACATGTCCCTCTATATTTTTAAACAGATCTAATATTGTAGAATGTGTAAAATTAAATAGGCTTCAGCAAAACAACATGTGGCCGGGGGGGGTGGGGGGATATGGGGGTGGTACCTGCAAATTTTAGGGAATTCCTTCCACATCCTATTTAACAAGAAGAGCTGGTCTGGCAAGTTGATTCAGCACACTAATGAGTACGGATCAGTATCTGGAGGGATTAGGTAGTTATTAGATAGAGCACCATTAGTGAACTGCATCGCCACATTAGCTTCGGTTTACAAAATAAATATTACTTAACAAGAGAGAGTGCGTGTTTAGCTAACCATTCTCTGTTAACTTCGTGATATGATCTTTAGCTTTTAATTCCAGCTGAATGCATCACTATACACTTGTTAGCTTTTTTTACATCCACGTAAACCAAGGTAAATTGAGATTTTAGAATTCCAAAAAAGTGAAAAGAAACCAAACTGCACCTAAATAGTGTTAAAAGAAAAGAACTAATCCAAGAAACTCCGATAAATCTGTATTAACACCTAAAACACCCGATTCAAATAATTCTGCACAAGATGATTAAATACTTATGCAGAAAAGTTAGTGTACAGACGCCATCTAAATGTCCACATGCCCGGTGTTTAGCTCCTGCTTCAAAAGGCAAGTAATTCATTGTGTAATTGTAAGCACTGCTCGAATGGGACTGCCATCCAGATAGATGGAGAGAAACCAAGAGATGGATATAATGACTCATGTATGCTTTGAAGCATAGGAAAGGGAGCCCACAGCAGTGTTCCCATCGCCATGAAGACAAAATGGAGGTTCAGTGGTGCTTTTGATTACAGTTGGGATCTGCCTACTTTCATTTTAAATAATCTACTATCCAGATAAAGTAGAACAGTTTGGATAAAGACGTCATGATATATGAGTTTGGGGCCAAACCCGGATCTGTTGACATCTGCTGAATCTGGGATGATAGTCCCATTTCTCCACCATTTATGGTTTATGGCTGTAAATTTGTGACCTAATTTCCTATTTAACCAGTTCAGTCTTCTTCAGAGAGCAAGTTGCCTTAATTGCAGGTTCTAGAAACCCACATTACTGACGCTTTTGTCATTAAATTTCATTTGACAATACTAGAGTATTTTTTTCTCTCCATCTGTTCTGTGCTTTTCAGTTGCAAGGTCTGAAATGTCATGTTGGCTGTTAAGTGGATACATTACCACGAGGACACATTTACACTTCCTATATAGAACATACAGAGCCAATGAGCTGGCTCAAAGAAGTGTGGATTGGAGGATTAGGACAGAGGAGAGTGTCACACTGGTACACAATATGAAAACTTTTTGTGCAATTTTGTGCAATTCTTTCTATACCTATATAAAAGGTCCTTGAAAGTAATTTTGGGAATGTAGCATTAATATACAACATTATTTTGAGAAGTTGTATCTTAGTTTGAAATAACTGGTAAACTATTAGTAAACATGTCTAATTTTGGGGTATTCGTATAGTGTACTTATTCTGTCAAATACAGAAAATATATGTTTGAAACAGGGCAGAGTCTAAGATCACTTTTTACCCCCCTTCATAAACATGACTCTTCTATCCACACCTGCTTTCTATGGCAACCATACCACCTCACTATCCAAAAGCTCTACTCCATTTTTCCACTCAGATTGCTGTCACAATAATCCCTTTCAACAGTGCCACATTGCCACCACAGCACATGCTATTGTGTCACATTGCCCAATAATGATTGACTTGGAACAGTGTTATGATGCCACACAGCACTTGACACAGCATTAAAAAGATGTCATAACCACCAAATAAGGCACTTGGGTTCAATGAAGTATTTGCATTAATGTAATTAATAAAGTATACAAATAATATATTTTTGTATGTAAAAATGCACAAATATAAATATATACATATGACAAAATCCATATGTGAAGTATTGGTTGAATTACAATTCTTCCCTTATAAGAAGCTGACCATATGTTTACAATGACATAAAATCAATAATAACAAAATATGGCAATCCTGGTGCTCATATAAAAATGCCTAAATAAGTGTAAGAGAATACACAATGAGAAGACCTAGCCCGAAAGGTACTGGGAATAAAGCAACATAAACACCCAACAAGCTCTGCTGCTTCCTGTTGAGCTGGGGCCTCATGACCGTGGAGGTGGCATCTTTTCGCTGAAGACATAGAATGACTTTGCACCCGCCTGGTCTTTTCTCTGGTTTTAAACCCCTATTTAATTCTGGAGATCAAAGTCTGCAAAAATGTTTAATAACATTATTCAGCAATACCAATCAAAAAAGTCATTGTAAATGCCTGTGCTTGAAAATACATGGTTTGCAAGCATCTGCTTCTACTTTAAATGTCACTGTTAAAACTTCAAACTTCAATAATGCATAACAGATTAACAATTTTATTGGATAACTCAATGAAATAAAGGCAGATACTTGCACCTGCCAAATACGTCCTGGGCCTCAACCTCATACTGACCCATACTGGTAAGAAGTGTTTATTTTACACCACCCCAAAGAATATCATCTAATTTTATGGTATCCTTATTGTTTTTGTAGAAATGTATTGCCTTTTTCTCATTGTGGTACACTATTACTGGAAGTCAATATAAATCATCAAAGTCAGTTGGATTTCTTAAACACAAAAGTTTCAGTATGTCAAAAGTGGGAAATGTAACTTTTTGAACGAACCAAGGAGGGGGGGGGGGAAAGGGCACGTTTTGATTTAGACCGTTAAAGGGACTCATGCTGAATATTATTTTTAGGAGCCAAGGAAGCAAGATCATACATTCCAGCACTGTACAACTGGAGTTAGTTAAATAAATGAGCTACAGAAAACAAACAAGACTGAGAAAAACTACCCTACATTATAGATGTTACTATGTAAATAATGAGGACTAGGACAAAACTCCAATCCAGGAATTATATAGGGAAAATGCTGTATGTATGCACATTTCATATACCATAATTTATATGCTTTTTATAAAAGCAGTTACTGATATGATTCCTTGTGGAGCTGTTTACAAGCATTTAAAGGTTTTAAAATAAAATGATTGAAACTAATATTTTACTAGAGATTCTGGGTGGATATCCCTATCTGCATTTCCCCGAAGTTGTACCTGTGTTCCGTAAGGCATTCCATAAGATGGGGACAATGGAAATGATATTAGAGGACAGGTGAAGGTCATCAGCAGAGACCAGCTTCGGTTGAATGTTTGATCATTGGACTGAAGTTGGAGGCAGGACTACACTTGGTCATGCTCACACTATGGGAGTGATTCCTTGCAGCGTGGGAGTGATCCCTTGCAGAGGGGCAAGTATTTTACTGCACATGCTGTTTACATGCTCCTAGTATATTAGGGGCTGCACTTGTGAGTCATTTTCTTGCAGCTGCTTCTCGAATTTTATTGCTGTTGTCAGTACATATTGCACTATTTGTATGCACTTTATGTTTTTCAGGAGCTCATTACATCGGAAATCTTTGTTTCTCTAAGTATATATATATATATATATATATATATATATATATATATATTTTGCAGATATTTTCATTTATTGCATGATTTCTGCACAGATTTTTGTGTTTGATATCACAAGCATTTTATTATTTCACAGGTTTTTTCACATGGAATACTTGCTTATTCATTTGTAAATCACTATATACAGTTTTTTCAAGTGTCTATGCGCTGTGCGCCGGATTGTACCCTTTTTATTTGCACATGCACACACTATGACTGAGTCAAATTTGCTACACAGAAATCTGTGGAGCAAGTTAGACAGAAAAAGGGGGCCTCAAGTTTGTTTACCTGCAAAACATGACCCTAGAACAATAACGGTATTTCAGCTGTATTCTGAGGCATGTTGGCGGTTAGTGAATGGCCATGTTTTCAGGACTATTCGGATCACTGTCATGCTCTGAATCAGTCCGAAAATCTGAGCTATCTGAATGAACCCCTAAAACATATGGAGCTATACGTTTACCAGTATGATTTCAGAAGATGTCCTAGTGATCTTTAAACTTCTCTTTCCTATAAGTAGGTTGTAATGCATTGTTCTGACGATGCGGGCACATTTGTATATATGATGGAAGGCATTGACTGTAGTGTAGACCTTGTTGGTGGAACATTTAACTCAACAAACCATACCTTTTATCACACCTCAAATTGAAACCTTAAGTAAATGGATATCAATGGGATTCAAGGAAATCCCCAAACTCAAAGTGTCAGCGTGACATTATTTATCATTATTTGCTCTAGATATAGGCACGTGCAGGTAATGGACAAAAAAATGGAAAAAAGCTATAACACTTTAATATGGTATTGACCTGCCATGTGAGTCCAGAACAACCTGTATGCATTGTGGCATAAAGTTTGCCTTTATACACCTAATGCAAAGCATACTGGGATATCAGTTGCATTTAGGGATTGCTATATCTGTAATTTGTTCCTGGCCCCATATATGTTTTCCATGCCGTCCTGCACCACGCAGAAGTCTTATGTGACCACAATATAATCAATTAATGTAATTTCCTGTATGTTCCTGAAAACATAATGTTAGATGCAACTCATTTTGATTTGTCTGGTTCAGTCAGTGCCGTGCTGTACAATTCCATTATTGATGACTTACCAAGGGTTAACCGCGTCCTAGGCCCATACATGCCGTTTCTGGCTCCGTTCCTCTAACATGTCAAAAAGACGCAGCTAATTGGCAATGATTAGGTATGTCTGAAAGCCGATTCCCTGTGATTTCAGCACACATAATTGTTCTGTGTAATCCAGCCTGTCAGAGGTCTTTCATCTCCCCGAGAGATCACAGACGATGGGTTTGTGCAAGCTAGGTTTCTCTCAGCCACACACGGCTGGCTTCATCTCCCTTTCTTAGGGAATTCTCTCAGCGCTGTTGTGACTAGTTGGCTGAGGATTATGTGTTATATTGAGGTCACCTGTGCGTTCCTGTCCCATGATTGATTGACTGGAATTAATTACGTTGTCAGAGCTGTAATGGATGTTAGATTTCTGGCTCTGATAAATGTAAGGAGCTAGCAATTCGGTTCTATTTCCTGCTGAGATATATCTTTATTTGATTTTTTTTTACCCCTCTTTATATATCTCCCTCCCTCTCTCTCTCTCGCTCTCCCTTCCTGTACCGCAAAACAGTGCGTCGTTTTCATTTTCAATCTTACCGGCTGTGATGTAATCGGTATGGAGGGGTCCTGGGGTTTTCATGATAACACAGGATACTGCATCTCTAAGCTGGAAATGATTGGGAGATTAAAGTAAGCCCAGTTAGTCATGTACTGCCATCACTCACAGCACTAACAACTTGTTTCCAATAGCAAATGAAACACATGGAACTAGTTAGACATACAATAGCCAATCAAACACACTTAACTAGTCATGATTACATGACACACATGGAGCTGGTTATAGAATCCCATCAAACACATAACTAGTACCAATTAACACTATGCAGGAGACACCTGGTATTACTTAGATCAAACACATAAAACTAGTGCGCAAAACCCATATATCTTCTTCATCATACAGTTCAAATAACAAGGCTAAATAGTCATTTGAAAAGGGATTAACTAAACAAAGAAGACATCCAGTTGTCAGTTCATATGACATGAAAATGGGACATGAAACTAGTATTGGAAATATGGTACAAGTTAAATGCAATATCACCAATTAACTGTAAGAAGTCCAGTCAACTCATGTTCATTGTTGATAATTTCTCTTATTTGTAAAACCATTATTAGCAGTGCAAATGAGCTGGATATCTATGTAGCAGTGAGAGGAGAATGTAAAGATGCCTATGACCTGGTTCAGCAGTTTCATGGTCCTCCCTGGTATACTTGTTCCAAAGATGGCAAACACCTTTTTACATAGTTTGCAACATGCCCCACCTCCAACGCATACGCAGTGTTCACTCTCCTCCGGTGTCCCAGAGAATCCGGTCTCCGAGAGAATGAAGTGTCAAACTTGGGGATAGCGGTCCGGAATCAGGACTGTACCACCTAGACAGTTGGGTGGGTGGGGGCATGCAGTTAAACTTTCCACCCTGTGCTGAAAGGATTACTTGTGACAAACCACTGCTCTGCTGCAAGTGAGAAGTAACTATACTATGTTAAAGTAAAAACATCAAAGGTTTGCTAAACATAGGGCCTAAACAATTTGCAGCTGTATCCCAGGCATACATTAAAGTGTTTCTAGTAATCATCTCTTCTTGTGCTATGCAAGGTATTCTAATTGTCTAACTCTATTTAGAAACACATCAGGCTGCTATTAGAATAGCAAAAGTATAAGGTATTGCCCCAGAGGCCTTTAGTATGCAAGCCAATTGCTTAAAACCCATTGAAGTAGGATAGGTATGTAACTTTGCCTATTCCACTGCCCACTGGAGGACATTTCACAACAATTTTCAACACTCTCATACTACTTGGTCAAAGTCCTGCTCCCAGCACAGAATTGTCCTCATATAATGTGGAGCTGCTCCATACCATCTGTTTCTGCACTGGTTAACTATCATTTCTTTTAAAAGACTGGCCTTCTATGGTTCTGACATCAATCAAAATCCCACTGATCTGTACTGGTCTTCAGGTCTCTCATTACTCTACATATGAAGTTATAACAAGGTTACAGTGATGAGCTCTTATTTCTAAATGATAGTAATATCCAAATTCAGTCTTCAGGGCCTCGGATGAGTTCTTGGCAGACTGCTTAGTAAAAAGTATAGTTAGTTAGTTACACATTAACGTTATAAATTCTGTATACATGTCAGGAATGTGTCCCCCCAGGACCTAGTTACACAACGCTATGCAAAAAGATGAACCGTAATCTCTAAGTAACAGTACTCCCATGTTTTTATAGTTTTCCATTCCATAGTTTCCCCTAGTAGCCTATTAATTGTGATAAACTCTCACATCCTTGATCTAAAATGTGTACGGATGAGACGGCGCAGCCTGTCGGTCTCGCTTTCTTTGAAACTAACTTATCGAAAAAGAAACTCCAACCATTTTGGCAGCTCGCTTAAGCTTTTATTAGAGTACTGGTCTATTAAATGGATGCATTTCTTTTTATTACATTGTAAAATATTGGTCTCAATCCCAAATGTATTTCTTTTTTCAGCATTAAGGTTATGAACCCTTTCGGGGCCTCGGTACGAGCATGTTACTGGTTTCAAGCCAAATGGTTAAATCCCTGACTCCTTTGGTTCCACCTCGCATTGTACAAAGTCTCCCATGCGCCTGCCAATCACAAAACACAAACTGTTTGATTAGCATTTGGAAGTACCAGCTGGGGATCCTCCTGTATCCTTGGGTGACCTTTACCTCTGCATATAATATTGGAAAACAAATGACAAGGCTTTGTACAAAGCAGCCTGTCCTCCACCCACCACATCTCCTGCTCTTCTTGCAGTTGGAAGACTTATACTGTTGAGAAGTGCACACTGCATAGGTCATGCATGGAAATGATTAAATGTTTGTTCCATGAGCGGAATGTGGCCTGTGTTAAGCTTCTTTCTCTGGGGATCGCTTATAAAACAGAACCCCCCCCCCCCCCCCTCCGCATTGCTTATTTCCATTTTCCCAGTGCTATGTATTTGAAAGAAAATGAGGCCATTTACTGTCAGACTCTTGAATGTGGCGTTATTATAGCATGAATAAAGTTGCCTTTTTAAGAACGTAAATCTTTTCACTATGAGAAGATGACTGTATGGAATGTATTGGGGTATTTGACCCAGGCCACGCAGATTGCTCTGGAAGTGATAGAATGTCCTTATATAATGCAGGTGGATTGTGCACCTCAACATGGAGTCTCATGTTAATGGGATCCTCTGTTATTTCTGTGTCTTCCTTGACATATACTGGCCTACCTTACTGACTTACACAGTGATGCTGGCAGTTCTATGAATAAAAAGAAAGTAAGCTCTGACCATCACAGCAGCCAGACAGCCATGGCTCCTTGAATCCTCACTTTTCAATGTCTTACATAGAATTCTATGAAAATACCGTTTCCCTGGCTCCTAAAAATAACTAGTCTGTCTGTTTCAAGCCCAGTCTTACTCTGTTCCTGCCTCCCTGACATGCAACTTCCTTTTGTGAAGTGTATCCTGTGTCAATCCTGACACGTGGCTGTCTATACAATATGATTATTGTGTTTGGGTTTCCCTTCTGTTAGCATGCATCAGCACCAGTAGTGTGCTTCCCTTCCAGACTCTCCATTTTAGAAGTATCTTTTACAACAAATGTATTCAAGTATTTTCTAAAGTGGCACAAATAATCAAAAATTCATATATGCATTGAACTGCATTCATTTATTTTATTTTCGATTAAAAGCCATTTAAATGAACAATATTCTAACAAAGCTACACCTTTATAGGGATAGTGAGCATTTGGGTTGTCACCTAGGGTGCACCTTGCTGTCAGATGGACCGTATTTAGCCCAGGCAGAGCCGCCATCATGGGGAGAAAAGCAATATACCCGTCACAAGCCTGGCAGGCCCCAGCCCTTTAAAAAAAAAAAAAAAAAAATGAAAAAAAAAACCCATGAGTGCTGGCAGAGATCTCCCCTTGCCAGAATCTCCGCATGAGAAGGCAGCATGGTGTCGGTATAATGCACATCCTTCCATGCTGCCTCTCTCGCGATACCCGCTCACTGATCTGACATCAGAGCGATTATGTGATCTTCCAGTGCACAAACATAAGATCAGTGTGCGGGAGAAGCAGCATGGAAGGCTGCTGTCTCCCAGCAGCAAGGTAAATACTGGGGAATGGGAAAAACTGTCTGTGGCATATTAATGGGCATAGAGTGGCATATTAATGGTCATACTGGCTGTGGTATATTAATGGGCATACCAGCTGTGGCATATTAATGAGCATACTGGCTATGACATATTAATGGGCAAATAGTGGAATATTAATGGGTATATTAATTGGGAACATTGCCTGTGTCATATTAATGGAAAAATTACCTGTAGCAAATTGATGGGAAAACAGTGGCATGTTAATGGGCATACTGGCTGTGGCAAATTAATGGGAAAACAGTGGCATATGTATGGGCATAGAGTGGCATATTAAGGGGCAAAGAGTGGCATATTAATGGACATACTGGTTGTGGCATGTTAATGTGCATACTGTCTGTGAAATATTAATGGGAAAACAGTGGCATAGTAATGGGCATACTGGCCATGGCAAATTAATGGCCAACAGTGGATTATTAATAGGCAAAGAGTGGCATATTAATGGGAAAACAATGGCATATCAATGGTAAAACTGGCTGTGACAAATTAAATGGAAAATAGTGGCATATTAATTGGCAAAGAGTGGTATATTAATTGGAAAACTAGAGATGGCATATTAATGGGCAAAGAGTGGTATATTACTGTAAAAACTAACAATGGCAAATTAATGGGAAGAAATGGCATATTAAGGAACAATCTAGATGTGGCATATAAAGGAACAAATTGGCTGTGGCATATTAATGAAAAAACTGTCTGTGGTATATTAATGGGGTAAGTCTTGGATGTGCAATGCTGGTAATGGGGCATGTGCTGGGGGCAGCAGCAAATCCTGGATGTGCAATGCAAGTGATGGGGAGCCTGGATAAAATTACTTTGGGAGGGTAGGGAGGGAGATGTGAGGTGGAGGGGGGGGGGGGGCAGAGCTCAGGGGCTGCATGTTGAATGCCTCAGATTTACAAGGTTGATCACTTCCTAGATTTTTGACTCATCCATATTCTGAATAATTTGAAAACAATCTGAGAATCCATCCCTGAAAATCAAAGATTTGAGAATAGCCACAAGAAATGGCAAAGAGCATTAATTATGCATGTGGGTCACATGGCAGGTTTAAGTCGAGTATGAGCTGAGTAAATTGTGTATAAATGGATTGATTATCTCTGTTTCAGAAAATCCATCTTACTGGATAACGGTCCGTCTCCTCTGTTCTCCTATTATTTCACATTGTAGTTTGGTAATATCTCAGTTGTACTTGAAGATAAAAACTTAGAAAATGTTTTTTCATTAACTGCACCATATTACTGCTACACTATTGATATGTTCAATTAGTAGAGCATTTGTTACACTTCAGGCAAGCAGTGCTAGTTTCTTACTATCACAGTTTCCAAGTATTAATAAAATTGTAATTTGGTACGGTTGTATTTCTGAATAAGTGGTGAGCTGGATGAAATGCACCATCCATAAAAGAGTTATGTCTTGCATGCCTTTGGCTATCAGAGGTGGCTAAAACCAATTTATGAAGGTCAGGAAGTAAAGTGTGAAGTCCTTAAAACTGAATCAAAAGACATAGTGAGTTTTTGTTCTTTAATTCATACCTTAATGTCAGGCATAGGCCGACAAAAGAAGAATAATGTGTTAGGATAGCCAGCGGAGTAAAGGTAATGTTGCATTGTGGGACCTCTATTGGACCCCTAAGGATACAACTATTGTATGAGAAAATGTCTGCTTTTAATGGACTCGTTAGCTATATATGACAAGTCGGCTTTACACAGAAACAAGTGTATGAAAAGTCCCAGCTTTTGTGGTGGGTATTAATATATTTACTATAAAGCAGGAGATTCTCGGTCACTTTGCAGCGCCAGATTTTGATTATACATGGCCTGTACTAACACTAAATGGACCAGAGTAACCCCGGAGTGCTGGAATGGTGTATGTAACCCAACATATTATACATTGGTGCATGCGGTGGTAGTGCCGATACTTATTAATAAATAAGCCCCTTTGTGTTAAAAAATATTATTGATATATTTTATTGCTATAGTGATGCAATAACTAATTAATGCAACTGTTGATACGTGTCATTGCAAACCCAGTATTTATATAGTTGTACAGGACCCAGATTCCAAAGTTACAATCAAGCTTTAGAAGTATTATCAGTGTAGAATTAGATGAGGTGCACGTTGAGTGAATTGTAGATGTCAAAGTAAGAGTTGTGAGATAAAACATTAATATTCAGAGCGCTATCACTGAAGGATAAACTTAGATACTGGTTAAATGAATTGGAAATGTCTTAGAATAGATGAGTTTTGAGATACAGTATGAATATTAGGAAGGATGGAGAGAGAGAGCTAGAGGTAACATGGACGTACATTCCTCAGATAAGAAGAAGCATTGAGACCAGGGAGGTGAGGAGGAATTCCACATATCACAAGGAGTAATTAGACTCCTGTAGTGATAATAACATAATGACGCAATATCAGGAATGACATTGGAAGCAATGACCAACCAGAGCTGGGCCTTATAACAATCAGCAGATGGGAAATGTGGGTGAAAGGAATGCTGAGATATCAAGATGGAAATAACAAAGAAGTATTGTTCATTTCCTGTAATCATTTGTAAAAGAAGTACTCGAGCATCATGTTAACCAAAATATACAATTCTTGGGCCCGTGATGGACTGTCACACACTCCTCCAGAGAATAGCAATGGAGACAGACACGTTTACATGTAAATATGCTGACATGTGCGTCTGCGGGAGGAATGGTTTTTGTTCTGTATAATTCATTAAAAAAGTTATTATTGTAAGTCATGTTTGGAGTCAGGACCGTCGGCTTGTGCCTAAAAACTGTAAACTTGTTGGTGAATTCTCCTAGGGCTTTATTCATGAAAGAGGGGGTTGCAGGGAATTGATAAGGGAATTTCAAACTTAAGGCCAAAGTAACGGAGTAGGAAATGTTTTCCAATTTAACTGAGAATTTTTCCATCTCAGCTACTATTGCCTTAAAACTGAACTGAGAGCCAGAGTGAGCATACTGCTTAAGCAGTGCAGGAGGAAAGGAAAGGATTGTGAACTAGGCAACCAAGATGAAGAGATTGACTAGAGTCAAGTGTTAGCCATTGTGATGGGTAGTGGAATAAGGTAGGAGTACAAAATGGCACAGTGAATAATAAGGGGATGGGACACTTCATCGCGGCTGCTTCCGCGCAGCCGCTTCACCGCCGACTCTGCACCACAAGACAGCTCATCGCGGGACATTTCATTGCTAAAGGTAAGTTTATTTCAGTATTTTAGCTATTTTAGTTTATTTTAGTAAGGGTGGTTAGAATTAGGGTTTAGGGGGTTAATTTTAGTATTAGGGTTTAGGAGGTTAATTTTAGTATTAGGGTTCAGGGGTTAGTATTAAGGTTTAGGGGGTTAGTATTAGGGGTCAGGGGTTAGTATTAGGGTTCAGGGGTTAATTTTAGTATTGGGGTTTGGGGGGGCACTTTGGGGGGGGAATGATTTATTAGGGGTTATTTTCTTTTTACTTTAACATTTGTAAGAGCTGACAGTTCAGCGCTGAACTGTCAGCTCTTACATAGCCGCGGCGGCGATCAAATGGCCGCATTATTCTTCATTGCTGACAGTTCAGCGTTCTAACTGCCGCGCTGAACTGTCAGCGATGAAGATGCGGCGAAGAAGTGTCCTAGACCCGAATAATAAGGTTGAATTTCTGAGGTCTATCTGTGGTACATATCATTTATATTAGACTTGGTTTGCTTTTGGCTGATAAAGTGCACTTGTTATAAAATATTATGCAGTCACATTAAAGAACATGTTTTTATCTATATTTTGTCCTAGCCGAATCATACAATAGACAATCTATATTCGTGTGTACAGCTGGTGCGCGCACACATGCACTCTCTCACAATCTGCAGGGTTTAATCTCTGTAGGAAATGTGCAGCACACTAGGCATTCAACAATAGATTTATATGTATTCGCTGGAATTTAAAAACTTGTGCAGGAATTTGGTCTCTTTAGAATTATATGAGATGTGTCATCAATATTGCTCTAAAACGGTTTGACAGTAATTTAGATTGTTCCTCAAGTTGAATTTTTTTTAATGACCCTTAAAAGCTATGCACGTCAAACTCATGGCTTAGAGTCTCACTATCATCCTCCTTACCACCTGCGCAATACATAATACAAAAACAAGAGAGGGGATGTAAATTGGGATGCTAGAAAGATGACAGCTGCAGTGCGCATGATATGGATCAGGAACCTCCACTTTTACAAAAATAAAAGTGATATTTCTTGTGTGTCATAAAACAGATACAGATATTTACAAAAGAGTCTCACAAAGCAGCCAGGCAAGTATATATATTAACCAACTCACAAGAAAGTCGATTTCGATACAAGATTGCAGCAATTAGGAATTTCCTTGGAAAAGCTTTTTACAGGAAAATGAAACTTTTTTTTTTTGACTCAATAATTCATTTAATATAACTTTTCTATTTTTGTTGGGGGGGGGGGGGGGGGGGGGAGGGGGTTACTTTATACGTTATTTACTTGATAGAGTCCCCATTCCTTCCTATTTTCATATTGGACCCCCTTGCTCAGTTGTATTGCCAACACAAATTAACCAAGAAGCCAAATGTGGCATATGAACCACATTTCTGACACAGACTTTGTCAGGAATGCAATTCTGTAAGATGCCCAAATGTGAACTATGCACGCATGCTTGATTGGGTATGCGCGCAGGCTTTTAAAATAAAGCAGAATCAATGGGAACTTTTGTAGTGGAAGAAGCCACAGATGTCCTTGCGCGCTAATGCAATCGCTCTTGCACACACAGTTCACCAGTTGGGTATCTTCTGAATTGCAATGCCGACACAATTGTCAGCAACGCAATTCGCATGTGACATTCATAGAGTCCCAAGCAGGGGCTTGAGTTAATTACACTGCGTCAAAAAAAAAAGTTATTTGTCCTTTCAGCACAATATAGATTGGAGGAAATGAAACAGAGTTGTAAATAATAATAAAATAATAATAAAATTTTACTTTTAATGACAATTAATTAAAATAGACACATAAGTGGACCAGTGAATAAAGTGGAAAGTTTGAAAAAAAACCTGTGAAATGTATATCTACAGTTGGTTAAATCCACCAATGGAATAGCAGAGAGGTTAGATAAGTTTGTTTTTATACACTTAACAGTTTAATTCACATTTTGCACCTTATTCACTGATACAGTTATGTCTATTTAAATGAATTATCATTAAAAGTTAAGTTTTATTAATTTTGTGAGACTCTGCAACTCATTTTCATTTCATTGGTACTATTGGGTTACCCCGAATGAAGTCTATTGGAACTATTCACTAACATTGGAGAATAGCTCAGTGAGGTTGACGTGCATCCATGGAGCACATTTTGCACCCAGAGTATTATGCTTTAGAGTGAGAGCTTAGAAACATAGGATGTGTCGGCACATAACAAACATTTGGCCCATCTAGTCTGCCTAATTTTCGAACTGAATTCATGATTAGTGCGAGTACAGCACTTTTTCTTCCTGAACTATTGAACAAAATACTTATTTAATTTCTTTTATCCCTTAAATGGAATTGTATTCCTTCATTTTATTAAATGCAATTTTTTTCCTTCATTTCATTCAATTGAACTTTATTCCATGGTTTAGATTCTACTGTGTCCAGGCCTAGGTAAGACCAAAATTGACAGTTGTGTCAGGAAAGAAGGATAAGCCTGCTTAGCTGCTGTCTTTTTCTACATTATGTTTTACATTTGCAATATACTCTCATATAGTTCTGTATAGTGTGAAAGATGTGGCTTAGCTAACAAACAACTATTTCTTTTACTTAAATCTTCCCAATTCAATCAAATTCTTCACTTTCACAGTTGTCTGAATGGGCACACCACAGGAGAGACGAAAAACAGACAATAGTCTTCCTTATGTACATGATTGACATAGTATACAGCTATGGCCCCTAGTAAGTCACAAATGCTGCTCAGTTATCTCATGTTGGCTTAAATCAGCCAAAAAGTACAGGTCCCGAATACCACGAAGGGTTTACATCACACAGCCTTGGCTTTCAATATAGGAGGGATCATATGCAATTGCGAAAAGAACACTAGCATAGTCTAAAATCGCAGTTTGATGTACAAAAGAAAAGATTAAACAGGCTTACAGTAGTGGTGACCACTCTCACAAAAGCACTTGTACACAACCAATAATATAGTCAGTAGGAGTCATGGCGTATTCTAGTGGTGACTCAGTCTTGCGTAATCGCTATACATGTACCTACAAACTTGGTAATATAATGTGCTTTAAAGGAAGCTGATTTATTTTTTCTAATGTTTAATTGTTCACAGCACTTACAGAAGGGCAGAGCTCCTTGTTCTGAGAGCTGACATTCGAAACCCTTAGTCCTCATTCTGAGCATGTCCCTGGGTGACTTCGTAAGCAGGCAGTCTCTGAGCGCTGAAAGTTTCAGCCCGGTTTTCTGCTTATCAGGCTGTTCTTTTAATGAGGTGTTTCTTGGCTGCCTTTCTGTCTTAAAATGTTGTTATTTTCTTTTTCTTTTTTGTGCTTGTCTGTGTAGGGACTCTGCAGCTCTCAGGCTGGAAGGGTTGTTAAGTAAGTTGAAAGGCCTTTTGGTGCAAAGGGAGATGAAGCAGAGGAGCTGGGATCAGTAAAACACCTCTAAATAGGAATGAAAGATAAACACCCAATTGAGCACTGCTTCATCCTTTTGCATGAAAGCCAGTGACAAGGACTTAAGCCGATATAAGAGCAGCGCTAATGATCTGGAAATGCAGGCAGTAGAAGGGAGGATTAGCTGGCAATAAACAGATGAAATACAGAGTATGTCATGGCATGGAAGCAGTTACCAATGCAGATAAACAATATTATGTTTTTGATATGTTTTGAGGGGGATAAAAGACCGCTAATCCTGACGCAAGACAATCCTCTTTGTGTTCGGCAATAAATATAGAGTTTGGACCCAACACTATGCCAGAAGTTTGTCTGTGATTGTATGTCTTGTGCAGAGCCAGTTTTAGTTGTGTGTCGAAGTCACTACAGGTACTTCAGTTTCAATCTGAGGTAATTTCATTGACGTTATTATGCTCCAAGGTCAGGAGGGTCTCTCAAGGATTCTCTGTAGGTTTTGATCCATTGATAAAGTTGTTGCTGAATGTTGTCTTCTTGTGTTGCTGGTTTTAGCGTTGACTTGGCATTCTGTATATTGGAGGCCATCATATGTACATGCCTGGGCCCGTACCAGATGTGACCTGCAGACTTTTGGTTTGGGAGGCCTCCAGGTCAAACCTTTGTTGGGGTGGAGGGGGTGGGGGGGGGGGGGGGCAGGGTTATTTAGGGTTGCCAACCAGCCAATATTTTATATTTAAAAAATTGGTTTGGGGCCTATGTTAAGTCTGTGGAGACAATGGTATACAAGTATTTTTACCGTAAAAGAGAGATCTGAACAAGTGACCTACCAATTCGGCTGCCATTACCTGTGATGATATTACCTCAAGCCAACTTTTTTTACTGGCCTGCTTATGATTTGTTATTTGAAAACTTTGGGACCTGTCATCTCTATGTCATTTTTATGTATGACAATGCTAGATTATTTAGGGAACAAACACTTTGAATGTAGCCTTTATCATGGGTCTATCATGCTTGGTTTCAAATCACCACACATAACATTCACAAGTATTGCTATTTTCCCCTGCAACTGTGACTTCTACTGCTGCAGTGTTGTATCCCCGATTTATTGAAAATTGTATTGAATATAATGGGAAAAATTTGTTTGCCATATCCTTAAGAGCTTACATTCTTATTTAATACCCTTCGCTCTGGTTATGTTGTCATGGCTATAAAATTATTCTATAAAACATTGCTCAGACAGCAGCCAATGGACATAAGCAGGACAATAAAGCCTGCATCAGTGAAACTTGTTATCTTCCATCTATACTCCCCTGGACTTGTTTACGATTGTATAGTAAGCACCAATCAGGCTTGGGCGGGAGCCCCTTGTGGGCCCTTACCTGCCTGATAAAGTCTGACAAACAGCTCGTTACCACTTAATTAGGCAGGTGAAAATTTACCACCCACTAGACAGGAGTCTGAACTGGTCTCCCGTCGTCAGCTCTGCAGAAGGGATGCGATGCAGGGCTGCTCGGCTTTAATTACCTTTAAATCTGCTGAAATGCAAACTTAAATGGCAAATTAGTTCCTGCTGAAGAACTGTAAGCAATCCTGTATCATCCAGAGCCCCCCAGGGTACACCAAACCAAAACACCTTTAGACAAGAAAAGCTGCTATTCTGCACAGCAAGGAAGAGCTAGTGAAACATTGCACAGTCTTGTGGGTCAACAGCAGCCATAGAACATATGCTGAACTGATTGCAGCTGTATCAAAATAACCCGCTACCAATGATGCTTTTAAATAACCATTTGTTTGCCAGGGTGGGGAGAATGATAACCCTTATGAGTAGCTCTGTACTATGGTATAGATCAGGGGTGGCCAAACTTGCTTAACGCGAGAGACACATACGATAGACTTCAGATGTTTGAAATGCCGCAAGATATGAACAAATATGTTTTTATTGTTACATTTGTTACCAACACTTTATAGAAATATTTAGAAATATATATATATGTGTCTGTGTGTAATAATATGTATTCATGGATGTAATTTCGTAATTCTTAATTTGTATTATTTTCAATAATCCCATAAATATCAAATATTTTCAATTATTTTAACTATACTGAGCATGTTAAAATTCTAAAGAACTATGGAAACCTCCAAGGAAAATGTGCACATTTGCATTTCATTAACATTAAATGAGATTGCCAAAAATAAAAAGGGTAAAAACAGATCATTTTAATTCTATTTATTTGTCTTAATATTCAGTCAAAACATGGATAAAAAATATTTACACCAATAAAATGAGAGAGATCAGAGATCACGAGCTGCAGTTTGGTCACCCCTGATATAGATGGTTCAGTTGAACAACGTGTTTGAGAGTTTGAATATATTCCTTTGATGAACCTGATCTTAAAACAAACACAGACACTAATGACCATTTAATGTGACACACACATGTGTTTGGTAAAGAGATACTATAAGAGGTATAAACGGTATCATAAAATATTGATTCTTGTAGTAGTGGCTCTTTTTAACAGCAAACAAGGAGGGGATATATCTAACTAGTGAATGGAAGTGAACGGGACAATTATATTAGCCCTCCCAACTGTCCTGCTTTATGCGGGGCAGTCCTGATTCTGGAATCTCCATCTTCATTCTGAGCATGTGCAGTAATAATGCCTGTGCACTCCACCTACCAAGCTCTACCTCCCCCGGGATCCCTAATCAAGGGGGGAAGAAGTTGAGAGGTATGTAATATCTATGTTGCATACTGAAATAGATGGTTTGCTCTCACTTTGTACATGTCCACGGCACAGAGCACATCATCTGTATTCAAGGTGCCAAGCTAAAGAATATCTAAAACAACCCACCATCCCATGCCTGGCTCCGCATCCTGATTTTAATAGGTATCACCTAAGCATTGCTTTTAGTGAGATGGGTTGATAATTTGTGATCAATTCTGATGATTTACCTTATTTTAAAATGGGGACGTTATTGACACACAGTATTTCCTCTGAAACCGATTTCCCTTCCACTATTTCATTAAAGGAACTGTATCACTGGAATATAGTTTTTACTGTGAATGGAGATAATAAAAAAGGATTGAACATTATCTTTACATTGTGTTAGAAAACTTGCAAGCAAATGCCTAAGTTAGGAGAATACTGTTTTTTCATAGTCTGAAGAATCCTCAGTTACATGTAAAACAAATTTGTCTCCTAATTTTTGCATTTGCTTGCAATTTTGCTAACATAATGTATATTTCATTTTCAATCTTTTTTTTTATTCTGTACATCCACAGTAAAAACAATGCTTAGGTGATACAGTCCCTTTAAGATAAACCTGGTTTCAGACTCTAAAAAAATATCATGCAATATTTAGGGATAAGTGATTCAAAACTCTTATAATTAGAAGCAACAAATATTATAATTTAGTATCAAAAACAATTACAGGCCATGCCATTGTGAGATACAGTAATTTGCTATGTACCTGTAATAAGATCACAGTGTGTGGGCGCTTCCGTGTCCCCATAAATCTTGAAGAAAGAGTAATGGCTGATTAATTAATAATAATTTAATACACAGTTTTTAAATGGTGCTTTTCTTCCCCTCGAGACTGTACAAAATGCATTGCTGCATGCTCTTGAACTTGAATTGGCTGCTGGTAATACATGTTGCTATTATACAGCACAATGGTACTCATTTTATACATCTCTGAATGGTGAGGGTTGAGATTGCCAGGAATCAGACCTGCAATGCTGAGGCTTGAACAGATGACCCTTGTAAGATATAAGAATCTACTTTCCCGTTTACATACTATTGGTTCTGATCAACATACACCCGTACAGAGCTGCATTAATACACAGCAGCAGGAGTGTGCATTTGTGTACATAGACTTGAAGTCTATGGAGGCAATAGCAAGGCTGGTATTTTTTTAAGAGAAGTTTGCAACCCATGTGCACATGCTCCGGAATCAGAATTTGAGAGTTTATATGTAGACCAGCATAGTTTATATGTAGACCAGTATAGTTTATGTGTAGACCGGCATGGTTTATATGTAGACCAGCATGGTTTATATGTAGACCAGCATGGTTTATATAAAGACCAGCATGGTTTATATGTAGACCAGTATAGTTTATATGTAGACCGGCATCGTTTATATGTAGACCAGCATGGTTTATATGTAGACCAGCATGGTTTATATGTAGACCGGCATGGTTTATATGTAGACCGGCATGGTTTATATGAAGACCAGCATGGTTTATATGTAGACCAACATGGTTTATATGTAGACCAGCATGGTTTATATGTAGACCAGTATGGTTTATGTGTAGACCAGTATGGTTTATGTGTAGACCAGCATGGTTTATGTAGACCAGCATGGTTTATATGTAGACCGGCATGGTTTATATGTAGACCAGCATGGTTTATATGTAGACCAGCATGGTTTATATGTAGACCAGCATGGTTTATGTATAGACCAGCATGGTTTATGTGTAGACCAGCATGGTTTATGTGTAGACCAGCATGGTTTATATGTAGACCAGCATGGTTTATGTATAGACCAGCATGGTTTATGTGTAGACCAGCATGGTTTATATGTAGACCAGCATGGTTTATGTGTAGACCAGCATGGTTTATATGTAGACCAGCATGGTTTATATGTAGACCAGCATGGTTTATATGTAGACCAGCATGGTTTATATGTAGACCAGCATGGTTTATATGTAGACCAGCATGGTTTATATGTAGACCAGCATGGTTTATATGTAGACCAGCATGGTTTATGTATAGACCAGCATGGTTTATGTGTAGACCAGCATGGTTTATGTGTAGACCGGCATGGTTTATGTGTAGACCAGCATGGTTTATATGTAGACCGGCATGGTTTATGTGTAGACCGGCATGGTTTATGTGTAGACCGGCATGGTTTATATGTAGACCAGCATGGTTTATATGTAGACCAGCATGGTTTATATGTAGACCAGCATGGTTTATATGTAGACCAGCATGGTTTATATGTAGACCGGCATGGTTTATGTGTAGACCGGCATGGTTTATGTGTAGACCAGCATGGTTTATATGTAGACCAGCATGGTTTATATGTAGACCAGCATGGTTTATATGTAGACCAGCATGGTTTATATGTAGACCAGCATGGTTTATATGTAGACCAGCATGGTTTATATGAAGCATGGTTTACACACTCAGGCTCAGTCTTAATTTCCCAGCCAATCCATTTCCAACAGTCCACGCCCAAAACTACTGTATTTTCTTGATTCTAAGACTCACAAAAGCACCTTACATTCCAAGCATCCTTCTTCGTTTGTGAGTGTAACAACTAAACATTACCAGCTGACACTTTGTTTCTGTACTGTATGACACTATATATATATTTTTTTTCTCCTGTACATGCGCCTCTGCTTTGGTGTGTTTTGTTAGTTGGAGAGCCCGTGGTGCACTTATCTGAGAGCTGCTGTACTATAGGAGGAGAATCTTTTTAATTTATTATTCACTGTTTTCACCTGTGGTGGTGGTGTCTTTTTGTACATTGCACACCCAGGACATGACCCATAACCCTTATTGCACACACATTAATTGCCCCATCACCCCCATTACATGCCCCCATCACCCCATTACATACACATTACATGCCCCCATAACCCCCATTGCATGTCCCCATCACATGCTCCTTTAACCAATTACTTGCCCCATCACCCCATTACATGCCTCCATCACCCCCATTACATGCCTCCATCACCCCCCATTACATCCCCATGGCACCCCAGGACTTATCCTGGTGCCTGGCGGTTAGTGGCAGGCAGCATGGTGCCTCCATGCTGCCAGACAGCTCCCCCCACAAGGTGAGTGCAGATAGGTCACGTGACCCATCACGTGTCTGACGGAAGAGCGCCAGGTCACGTGACATGGTGCACGTCTGAGGTAAGAGCACCAGGTCACGTGACCTGTCACCTCTTCCCCCATCATACTGCATGGGGAGCCGAACAGGCAGCACAGACGTTTATCTGTGTTGCCTGTTTGGCTTCCCATGCAGCCTGCTTGCTGGCAGAGCAGTGGTGAGGGGAGATCTTCAGATCAAGCATTTACTAATTACTAAAAATGTGCCTGTGGTGTCTCCTGTTTATGACATCACCTGTGGCTTGATATGCAAATTAACTTCTTTTCAATGGAAAGTAAATGGATAGTAAGCCACCCACAGGTAAAGTCATAAACTGGAGACTCCACAGACATATTTAACACATAATTTTCTTATTTTTTCATAATTTGGGTATTTATTTGCAATTTACAACACAATGTATAAATCATTTTCATTATTTTTCTATTCTTTACAGTCACAGTAAAAACAATGCTTAGGTTATACTGTCCCTTTAACTAATATAAACACATGCAACAGTTTTTTTAGACTATATGTTCAGTTCAACCCTGCACAATGAATTTTCAACATGTTATCGTTAAACGGTTTCAGGAACAGACTGTGCCTTAGAAAGGGGCGTTTAAACAGATTTTAATATCTGCTCTTTTATCAAGATCCGTCTGTGTGTTCTGTGGAGGCCAAACAGCTGACATATGTGATCATTTTTGTTCTGTGTATTCTGAAGCATTCATGGACTTTATATAACTCAAAGTGACAAGTCATATTAGGAATCTGATACTTAAAGAGAGCTATATATATCAGCAAACGTTCAGAGGTGAAATTCCTTTCCAGCTTGATTGAAATATTTACCTGGACATCGAGTCAATATATTTTAAAGAGCAAAATAATTTTATTGGACTAAAAAAAGATTTCTATCAGCGTTTACAGTGTGCTTGTTACATTTTTCAATTGGAAACAATGAGGGCTATTCACTAAAGGTGAATTTAGGTGAGATTAACATTTCACCACACCAGTTTAGCTATACATTGAGTCCAGGTGGATGACACAGGCTATACATTGTGACCAGGTGGATGACACGGCTATACATTGTGACCAGGTGGATGACACGGCTATACATTGTGACCAGGTGGATGACACAGGCTATATATTTTGACCATGTGGATGACATGAACTATATATTGGGCCCTGGTTGATGGCACTGGCTAAACATTTGGCCCTGGTTGATGACAAAGGCTATACATTGTGCCCAGGTTGATGAGATTGGTTATACATTGTGCCTAGGTTGATGAGACTGGTTATACATTGTGCCCAGGTTGATGAGATTGGTTATACATTGTGCCCAGGTTGATGAGATTGGTTATACATTGTGCCCAGGTTGATGGAACTGGCTATACATTGTACCCAGGTTGATGAGACTGGTTATACATTGTGTCCAGGTTGATGAGCCTGGTGGTTATACATTGTGCCCAGGTTGATGAGCCTGGTGGTTATACATTGTGCCCAGGTTGATGAGACTGGTTATACATTGTGCCTAGGTTGATGAGACTGGTTATACATTGTGCCCAGGTTGATGGCACTGGTTATACATTGTGCCCAGGTTGATGAGACTGGCTATACATTGTGCCCAGGTTTATGAGATTGGTTATACATTGTGACCAGGTGGATGACACAGGCTATACATTTTGACCATGTGGATGACATGAGCTATATATTAGGCCCTGGTTGATGGCACTGGCTAAACATTTGGCCCTGTTTGATGACAAAGGCTATACATTGTGCCCAGGTCGATGAGATTGGTTATACATTGTGCCCAGGTTGATGAGATTGGTTATACATTGTGCCCAGGTTGATGGCACTAGTTATACATTGTGCCCAGGTTGATGAGACTGGTTATACATTGTGCCCAGGTTGGTGGCACTGGTAATACATTGTTCCCAGGTTAATGGCACTGGTTATACTATGTTCCTTGGTTGAAGAGACTGGCTATACATTGTGCCCATGTTGATGAGACTGGTTATACATTGTGCCCAGGTTGATGGCACTGGTTATACATTGTGCCTAGGTTGATGAGACTGGTTATACATTGTGCCCAGGTTGATGAGACTGGTTATACATTGTGCCCAGGTTGATGAGACTGGTTATACATTGTGCCCAGGTTGATGAGACTGGCTATACATTGTGAACAGGTGGATGACACGGCTATACATTGTGACCAGGTGGATGACACGGGCTATACATTGTGACCAGGTGGATGACACAGGCTATCCATTTTGACCATGTGGATGACATGAGCTATATATTGGGCCCTGGTTGATAGCACTGGCTAAACATTTGGCCCTGGTTGATGAGACTGGTTATACGTTGTGCCCAGGTTGATGGCACTGGTTATACATTGTGCCCAGGTTGATGGCACTGGTTATACTATGTGCCTTGGTTGAAGAGACTGGCTATACATTGTGCCCAGGTTGATGAGACTGGTTATACATTGTGCCCAGGTTGATGAGCCTGGTGGTTATACATTGTGCCCAGATTGATGGCACTGGCTATACATTGTGCCTAGGTTGATGAGACTGCTTATACATTGTGCCTAGGTTGATGAGACTGCTTATACATTGTGCCCAGGTTGATGAGACTGGCTATACATTGTGCCCAGGTTTATGAGATTGGTTATACATTGGGCCCAGGTTGATAAGCCTGGTTATACATTGTGCCCAGGTTGATGGCACTGGCTAAACATTTGGCCCAGGTTGATGGCACTGGCTATACATTGTGCCCAGGTTGATGGCACTGGCTATACATTGTGCCCAGGTTGATGGCACTGGCTAAACATTGTGCCCAGGTTGATGGCACTGGCTAAACATTGTGCCCAGGTTGATGGCACTGGCTATACATTGTGCCCAGGTTGATGGCACTGGCTATACATTGTGCCCAGGTTGATGGCACTGGCTATACATTGTGCCTAGGCTGACGGCACTGGCTATACATTGCGCCTAGGTTGACGGCACTGGCTATTAATTGTGCCCAGATTGATGGCACTGGCTATACATTGTGCCCAGATTGATGGCACTGGCTATTCATTGTGCCCAGATTGATGGCACTGGCTATACATTGTGCCTAGGTTGATGACAACTGACATGTTTCTTTTTACAGTAGCCCCCTCTCCCTTTTGTGAAGGCACATTAAATTTGGCCATAATTATGATAATATTAATAATAACAGCAATGCATTGAATCACGATCCGGTACATTTTCAAGTATGTATTGGGGATGCTCCATTACCCAGCTCAATGGTTCTCATTTTATTAACTTTGGAAGGATGAAGGGCGATGTTGACCCAGCCAGGAATAGAATCTGCAACCCTGAGGATTGAACAGATTCTACAGTTGGCAAATAAGCTCACTGAGCTATCTCATCGACAAGTCAAATGCCTTCAAGCACACCTAAAGAGGCAGATTTGGGGGAGATCAGTGACATCTTCCTTCACCCCATGTTCCCTCTCTTCAAGAAACTGTCAGCAGTGACTTTCCAATGTAATTATCATCTCTGACTACGTGCCACACTTGTCAATTTGTACAACGAAGTGTTGAAGCTCCCTCCCCCCTAACACACTACACATTGTAATGAATAGCTTCATAAAAAGAAAATATTTTAATTACATTTTAGTTTGGGGCTCGTTATTAGGCGAGAGGAGCTAAATTGAATAATGCAATCCCGGTAATAATTATGTGTAAATGAGCACGTTTAAACGATATTTTACAGCTTCTTTATAAAATTACAGCTAGAGGCAGTACAATGATAGACACACAAAGGCCGTACAGAAATTATCATAAACTATTAGCTTGTTTGCAAAGGGTTTTATGTTAATCTTCAAGTACTTAAAGCACTCTGCAATTAACATATCAGGGGGAGATGCCTCCAAGTGCTCAGATAAAAAGCTATCTGCATTAAGAGAATCAAAGCAAGAAGGGGTCACCCCCTCCCCATCACACACATGCACACACACACACACTCTGGCGCACACAGCTTTCTGTTATTAGTTAAAGGCTTGTAATGATGTGTTATCTAATCAGGGCTCTAATTAAAGCATTTCTCTATTAGAAATGACAGGAGATGTTGCACTGACTCCAATAGCATAATTGTGGTTGGAAGGCGGTCATACTGTTTGCGGGAAGAGGTAAATAGCACTTATTGTTACCAAAGTGGGGCCCTGTGGATTGCCAATTCCTGTTTTCCAGGTTAAGTCCTGCCTTTTGTACCTTCTCATGGTTCTGAGATTGTCCTGATTTAACCTGTTTTCTGAGCTGTGCAGTGCCTGTTGACAGCAATTCGAGCTTGACGGACTGGCAGTGACTCATTTAGCCCCCCAAAAATGTGCAAAACATGTATGTGTCCCTGGTTTAAGATGAATCTATGATATTATTTTCAGGGACGTTTGTGATATAAATTGTGCTATTTTATGACCTGTGATGTAATCATCACTCTAAATATTGTGTGCACCGTTCATTGGTAATAAAATGAAAATGGCCAACTCACACCTCTGTAAGGGATTCAGTGTGGCATTACACGTCAGCCAGCACTTACTCAACTTGATGGATAATTCGGGAACTGAAGGTCCTCCAGACACTGTAGACCTCCAAGTTTCAAACACATCCTCAACCAAAAACTAGTTATGTAAGGCTTGTAGGTCTGCTATCCTGAATGTACACATGTTCAGCTGGAGTATCATTGTTTTGGTAGATTCCATGCTGCTCTGGTCCCTATGTCATCAGATAAGGTTGCCTGTTACAACAAGCATTCTTTCATAATCATGTCGAATACTTGGTGAGCACATAGAACAATTTGTAGAACTGAGGAACTATTAATTACATGGCCTTTGCATATGCAATAATGGAGTATAGTGTGCAAATGATGAATGTCAGCAATGGAACTATCTCTAAACATTCTTGTAGAGATGCAAATAATTATTCTTTTATATTTTTGGCAAACTGAAGCAGTCTGATTGTAGGATAGTCTACAAGTTATCCAGTGGTACACGACGGACAAATCTGTATCGTTCTTGTAGTACAGCAGATTGTCATTTTGGATTGTTTAAAACGCATAATAAAATAAAAGCTACGTAGTCCTCAGCTCTGTCCAACTTTTAAACCCAATCATAACGTTTGATAATTGAGTCTGTATGTTGACTACATTACATACAATTATACCTGTTGATTATATTACCCATGCCAGTGGTAAATTAGCCTATATGGCACATAATCTTCAGCTTTCAAACCAATTACTGCACATATTTTTCCTTTATCCTTAAATTACACAGTAGCATAATTTTCCATCACCCTAGTGGAAAAGATTCTTCTACACATCGTCCCTCAGATGTGCCCCTTTAATCACCGTGCATGACTATTTTCTAGGAGGAATGTAGGTGCATTGTTTTGCAGTGTGATGTAAATATGCTTTAGATACAGAAATAATAGTTATTTTCGCAATATGATTTTTGTGTGAATTCACAAAGGGAAAGCCAACATAGCATACCCCACAGTAATCAGGAAGTAACCCGCGGTTTACACAATAAAACATAGTAATGTTGGTCCTACTTTCTATCACTAGATAACTGTGGTAGCCTCTTGTGGAATGAGCTGAGGTTAGAGTTCAGCAATCTGAAGACACAGTGGTTCTCCCCCTAGGCTCTGGAGTGGGATACTTCTTTGGCAGGCTATAATTGAGCTGAAATGGACTCAAGAGTAATGATTAATGGAGCACGAGCTGAGGTGAGCGAGACAGATTGGAGGAGAGTTCCCTGAACTTTCTGTGGTTGCTAATGAAAGAATGACTAATATAATTAGAGGGCGCATTATACAGGCTCATTCTGCATTAAGTCTGGAGTGTATTTAAATACAATGGCCCATTACAAGTAGGGCGAGAGGTTAAAGAGGACTCTGCCATGCTGTTTCTAACACTTGCAACACTGATTAGCACTGGTCTCCGCTTCACGAGCACATGCAAATGGAGAGACACTTGGCAGGAGGCTGAACAGTTTTCATTTGGAAGGTTAATATATGTTTTTCTCCCTCCAATAGTAAACGGAATACGTTAACTCCACGAAGGTGAAGATAAAGGCATGTACCGTAATGATGTTTAACCTGTTGGATCCTGCTGGAATATAGGAATAAATCACAACCTAATATTAGCATTTTAGTGAACCCATAAACTGACAGATGTTAGACCATTTTTGACAATTTTCATTAAACTCAAGAGACTAAGAAGGACCGAACACTGAAATGAAAGAACGTTACCCGTAAGAATAGAAGATTTCCTTTGTTTTAAGAATGCATTTGGTATTTTTCCTTGTCGTCCTAAACTAGACTTACCATGAAAATAGTGAAAGCACATTGTTTTTTGTTGTCCATCCTCTGTTGTCCAGCGCTCCTTTTAAAAAACTGATGAAATTGTCCTCTATTTTTTTTCGTTGGGAGGCGTAGTTTACTTGGGGGTACAGAGTCGCAGTAGGGAGAAGCTTCAGTTTTGCCGCCAGCGCTACTTCCTGGTATGTCTAGAGGATCTCGGTGTACGAGGCGGAATATACAAGAGGATGTATTTTGGATCCAGGCCATGAAGTGACTTAACAGTAATAACCAACACTTTATACCGTGTCTGGAAATCTATTGGCAGCCAGTGTAAAAACATCAGGATGGACGTAATGTGGTCTTTCCATGATGTTCCCAAGACCACTCTGGCTAGATTCTTACTTATCTGGGCATCTGAGAAAATAACTTTCCTGGTGAACAGTGTCCTCTTGGTCACCCTGATGGAAACAACCATGCTAATGCAGAAACCCTGTAAAAACACTGGCTGTACCATTTATTGTGGCATCCTCTCACTCCATTAAATTAAATCACAATACATTTGTTAATTAGTATGACTTTAACCCCATTTATTTCTGCAATGTTTAATACATTAAAAAAGGTGTTACAAACTCAGTCAGGCAGACAGTGGCAAAGAGAAACCTAGGACCTAGGGGTCCATTCACTAACAGGTGAGTTATTCTGAACATTTCATGTCTCCACTTAGCAAACTCACCAGGATTGTTCCTGCCCAATGTATTGCTAAACTGTAAGATTAAAGGTTCATCTCACCTCACTTCACCTTCAAATCACCTTTTAGCAAATATACCCCAGAGAGCCATGCTCATTTAGTTTGATCTCTACATAGTATATACTTCTGGAGATATGAACAGCCACCATTTTATGTTGCCCCAATGCAAGCACATTGCATTGACATGGTGTTACAAAGGGTGCTTGTGAATGGTTGGAGTATTATTGCAGTGGATTGGGCCTATGCTATAAATTTATCCTGTGCCATACCTTGTTCAGTATTCCCAAATATGTATTCCAACTCCCTAACTGGTGCCAAGAAAATGACCCTCCCAACAGCATAACTTATTGATGCAAACAAATAATCCCTAACTTGTATTCTTTCTTATGCCACCATAGTTTCCATTTTGTCTCTCATTTTGTTCCCAGGGGCGTATCGTGCCACTGAGGGGGCATGATGTATCTTGTGTACATCCGGGGGTTTGTGTACTACGAACAGCCAGCACACAAACTCTCGGAAATACACGAGATACATCCGAGGGGCCGACGGCAGCTGCGAATCCGGCAACAGAGTCACTCACTCTGTTGCCGATTCGACCAGCATGAAAAGTATACGAAAATTCATAGACTTTTAGTTCTTGTCGAACTGGCAGCAGAGTGAGTGACTCGCAGCTGCCGTCTGTCTCCCGGATGTATTTCTGGGTTTTGTGTGCTCTCTGTTCGGAGCTCACAAACTCCAGAAATAGGTAACACGGCTCTGTGCTAGGTATGCAGCACACACCTAGCACATATGGAGCATCCGCCACTGTTTGTTCCCTTTACAAGCAAAAGAAGGTACACAACATTTCTTCATCCAGTTGCCATAGTTCTTTTGGTTACCTTCAGTTCCCAAAATTATTTAAAAGCAAGTGTCTCTAACAAAGTTCACTTCCTTTATTCATCTTGACATGATCATCTTTGATTGGTATTATGTCCTAGTAATACACCTAGGAAGATCTCACACTCGTTTTAATCTATTTGTATATACATTTAGTATGGTTTATTTAAAATATATATATCCACCAGTAAGTTATGGAGATAAAGTAATTATACGGATTAAAATATACATTCAAAATTATGTATATATATATATATATATATATATATGTGTGTGGTGCTTGAAGGGCAGCCTCTCTGCCCAAAACGTCGCTATGCGATTAAAATAAATAATTATTTCAATACATTGAAAGAGTCCCGGGAGTGCCTCCTACTCTATCTGAATGCATCTGTATGAAGACGTGAGCTGCACCCGGGCACATGACGTATTGTGACGTAATATAGGCTGAATGCTAATACATTGGGGGGGGGGGGGGGGGGGGATAAATATATATATACAGGGATATAAATGTATACATATAAAAAAAATCCACATTTTTACATGTTTAAATTCTTGTAAACTATTAACATGTTCTTGTGCTCTAGGTAACAACAAGGCAGTCTATTTTGGGGAGTGTTGGCATAGTTGTCAATGAGATGTCTAATATGTACCATAAAATATCAGGGGAGAGGGGAGTTCTCTCAGAAACTAGTACAGGAATGGATCTTGTACTTTGTGATTCCACAATCAGAATAAAACACAGCCATTTTACTCACACATTCAATGAGGGAATTAAATGTTGCAGTAAATTGCTCCACATTCTATTTATATCCAGACTAATTATTATTTTGTATATTTATATAAAATGTAATTACCATGTAATTTATATATATATATATATATATATATATATATATATATATATATATATATATACACACACACACACACAACCAGCCATCACATTATGACCACCTGCCTAATATTGTGTAGTTCCCCTTTTGATGACAAAACAGCACTTACAAATTGAGGCATGTACGCCACTGGACCTCCGAAGGTGTGCTGTGGTATCTGCCAGCCAGACTTTAGCAGCAGATCCTTTTAGTTCTGGAAAGCTGTGAGGTGGGACCTCCAAGGATCGGACTTGTTTTGCACATCCCACAGATGCTCAATTGGATTGAGATCTGGGGAATTTGGAGTCAACACCTTGAACACCTTGAACTTGTTGTTCCTCAAACCATCCCTGAAACATTTTTGCTTTGGGGCAGGGCGCATTATCCTGCTGAAAGAGGCCAATGCCATCAGGGAATAATGTACATGATCTGTAACTCTGCTTTGGTAGGTAGTACGTGTAACATCCACATGAACGGCAGGTTTCCTAGCTGAACGGCAGGTTTCCTAGCATCACACTGCCCCCCCCGGCTTGTCAGTGGTCATAATGTTATGTAATATATAAGGGGTCAAATTCTTCCTAGAAATATATAAAATATTTGTGTGTATATAATTTTGGGAAATCATGTATGTATTGAAATGTATTGAAAACAACAGTGTAAAAGATCATCTGCCTGGAGAAATGTGTGCTATGATTTGTGGTCCTTGAAATGATAATATATAACTACACAAGCTATATTGGATGTTTGATATATCACACTCCATGAGCAAAGGATCAGGCATATTTAAGGTTGTATTTGAACTTCTACTAGGCATTTAAAACACCCAGGAGGCAGTCACTGTTCCTAATGAAATCCCATTGCATATGGTATACATGAGTTACCATGGAGATACCGTGCCTTGGTAAAGGTCACCCCCACAAATGTAAACACACAATTACCATGTAACATATTTCTTAGGGTCAGAAGCCAACTGCAAATCTTTCAGGAAGCCTGACACCTCCACTTGCCCTGGCTCCCAGAGAGCAGAGCACGCACAGGATTCAGCAGTGGTTAGGCCGCGGGTCACTGTGCTTCTAGAGGAAGGTGGTAATGCAGTCAGGGATTCAGGGATCTCTCCTTTACCCCCTAGAGATGGTGTTTTCCTATTTTTTTCTGTCCCAAATAAGATCACCATAATACATTGTTTCTCTGTAGAAAAATACCATTAATTTAAAGTGTGCATTGCTTCAGTGAAACACAACAATATTATTTTGACTTTAAAGGTCAACTAAACTTTATTTTTCACTTAGCAGGAGCACAAGTGAAAAATTATTTGCCCCTATTATGAGGATAAACTGGCATGACCTTTTGACAGTACATGCCACTTTTAACTCTGACTGGCAACTTCCATGGGAAGCATGCAGCCTGGTCTGGTCGGCTACTGCCTCTCTCTGCTAAGACAGAGAGAGAGACTCATTTTTGCATGGGATCAGCAAAGCAGACATCTGCAGAGAGAGTCCCCTGCACACTGCAGACCCCAATCAGAGGAGTGTCAGCATGCACAAGCCTCCAGATTGACCCGCATGCATCTATTAAGAAGCAAGGGTTAAAAAAAAAGTTTAATTGTTGTTTACGTTTTTAGATGAGAAATGTATTGATTGTATATGTGATGAACCAGTGATGGTGAACCTATGGTACAAGTGGCTCGTAGACCTCTGAGCTGCCTACAGTGTCACCATCAATTGTGGAGGACCCAGTGAATGTTATGTTCTAAGACTGCTATTAGTGGATATTAGGCGCTTTGGTGAATAGATTTATTTGCATGCATCGGTACAAGTTAAATTATAAAGGGAAAGAGAGCAAGAATGAGCAGGGTGGCTGTTATAGACGGGGAAGAAAATGCCTGAAATGAGAGGGCAGTTGAGGCCTTCATCTTAGCTTCCTGCAGAAGAGTGGGCACTCTCGGGCAGTGATGGCAAACATTTTTTAAATATGACACCAGTTTTCAGAGACCTTCAGCCACTTGATATCATAGAATAATGCTGGATCAGCCAGCCTTTTCCACACAATTAACTTTTTCCAGCCTGAGATGAAGGATTCAGTAGTATAAATGGAGTTCCTGTGCCTGTCCAAAACACACCACACTATTCTAAATAACTTTGCAATAAAGAGTGCACTACAGCTTATGCTTGAATAGATAAACACATTACAATTACATTTTGACATAATCATTGCAAACTCTGTAATGTTAATCAATATATAAGTATTTGTACTACTCTCTGTTATTATCTGATTGTAAATATCTATATCTGCTTTCTTAATGTACTTATTATTGTATTCCAATCCACATACTTACTGTTATGTACGGAGCTGTGTGTGTATAACAGCATGGAACAGTCCACCACAATACCTTATATTCTAAATATTATAAGTATGTAATTATGTGACGATATTTGGCCACATCTCACAGTGTTAATCTCCATAGTGGGCCATTGTTCCTCTGTAGTGTTATTTCCCAGTGTTCTAATCGATAATTTTCAGTGTTCTATGCAATAGTAGGACTGACACATAAATGCAATGAAACAAGCAGCTGCGAATTTCTTGAATGTCTTGGGTGTTGTGCAGTGCATAATGAATGCGCCCTATTTAACATTGGTGGTTTAAAGGCCAACTACATCGAAGGACTCCAGGGAGTCTAGTCTTTCAAGATACAAGATCTTTTATTGCTTCACAAAAAGGCAAACAAGGAGCTGCTAGTCCTTCTATCCTCTCTTACACAGTATGGACAGAGAAGGCTTTAGCGCAGGATATGAGCAGCTGATGACTGTCGAGTCTTGTCCTTTCATAACCATGCAATATGCAGCACATGGGCAAACAGTTTACTGGAAACAATGGTTTAGAAACTAATATATATATATATATATATATATATAAAACTATATATAGTTTTTATATAGATTTATAACATTTTAAATGGAAACATTCCCCAGTTGTTTATTTTTTTCTTTTCTTTTTTGAAATTTAATTTTTATCTTTTTTACTTGGACCTGGAAGAAAGAGAATTAATTACATTTAAAAAAAAAAATGTTTGGTTTACAAGGTAAAGGACACAAACAGGTTGCTCGTACCAAATTTTGGATTGTAAAAAAAAAAATGTAGTTAGAATGAGAGTGAAATCATGTGAGTGGAGACTGGTGGGAAGGAAGGTCATGTGTGTTAAAGTAAAGTTTATCTCTCCTAACATTAACACATCATAGGAGCCCTGGCTATGTAGACAGGGTCAGATCAGAGAAGACTTTGGTCATGTATAAAGGACAACTTGTGGGGCAATGAATGTTTCCATAACGCCCCCTGGGACCTTTAAAAAAGGTGGTTTTCCAGTTTTTACCAATACAATTAGGATTGAGAGGAAACAAAACACACAAAAAACCCTGTTGAGAAGTTCAGTCCACGATTCTGCATGAAGCAAGATACCTATGGTTTGATTTAACTTCTGGTGAGAGACCAAACTGCTTTGACAATGTCATATTTCCACCACATGTGAAGCTACTCTTCTCTGTACCTACTGGCTATATAGAAGAGGAAAGGGAAACATTATGAAGGTCGGGTGGGTATAAGTATTATCAGGATGAAACATAATAGTTGTGCTTTATCTTAAGTGTACAGGTTGTAACTGATTCAGAGAGTGGGCTACACTTCTCAATAATGCAGCTAACATGGACACTTTCTTACCACAATCAACACACAAACCCACTCTAAGCCCGTAACACACTGTAACACACAGACCTGCACACACACACAAATACTCTCTACAACTGACCCACACTCAACCCACAGTAAAAACAGATCCACCACTTGACACGCTTGCCTGTAAAATAATTCTACCTTTATATATATTTAACACTGGAGGGCTAGCTTCTCTTCTGGCATGCAAAACTCAGTGATATTTGTCTATGTTTTTCTGTGAACTTACTTGTTTTTATATAAGTGTACTAGTCAGTGTAGGCTAGCATGATCATATGTGGATCTGCCTTTGTTTCCTTTCTGCAATATGTCCAAAGACTGGACAGATCTCTTATGCCAAGTTATCCCTCGATACCTTACTTTACAATAAAGGAGTGCGCAGATTTAATGAACAGTTCATATTGGCGCCTTCCCCTTATTCCGGTATTATTTTGCACATTATTAATACGCTGATAGTTACATATGTACAGTCAGTAATACCAATTGACAAGGTGTTATGGCTGTGTCTGCATTTATATCTCCCTCTTCACCCATATTTCATCTCATCAACGAAATCTCATTTAAAACTCTCCATAAAACCAGTTTTATTTGGTTTTTACTTGTAAGTTACATCACTGAGCAAGAAAGCAGCTGATCCAATGTGCTGGAATGACTAAGAGGATGAGATTGGACTCTCTCTGCTGTAAATCTAACTTTCATTAACCTCTAGAATGCTGCCAGTACATTACCTCTACTCTTCCCCGAGAGCAGTTATGTGGATTCAAGAATGGGTTAATTCAACTGGGTTGAGGACGGTGTTCGGAGAATCCTTATGCAGGAAACAACTGGCGAGAGCCCAGTTTATAAAGCTACCCTGTAATCCACCACAAAAATGTGTCACCATTAAAAAAAGGAAAAGGAAGGGGGAGGTGGGAGATCACAGATAATAAATACTCTTAATTTATTAGCTAACAACAAAGAGATCAGAGCCAGCCGTAATGTGATTGTTTGACATAATTTTGTCAAGGAAGAAAAGCAAAGTTGACCAGAGATGTATATTACACATTCAGCCAGATGTCTGGGCTCTTGGCTTGTCAGCGACAGAGCTAAACAAAACGGCAAACACAGGAGAAAACTGGCAAGATCTGCGCTCGTTTATCATCAGCAGAGACAGCTTCAAGAGCAAGTGAAATAAGACCTAGTTCCCCAGGTTTGGTGAAGGGCCAGGCTTTTGAGTATTATCAATTGAATGTTTTGTGTATCATGTTTGGCAGCTAGGACTAGTCCCGCCATTGCTTTAATTTCAGCCTTTCTCCTTCCTAGGCCTCTGCAACGATTACTTTTCGGTGTCTTTTCAGCGTGCACAGAAAAGACTTAACCCTCTTCTCTGCCAAGATCCCTCATGATGGTACAGGCCCCAACGAGAATTCTGTCAGTGTAGCGCTATATTACCCGCTTACTAGCTACGTCACAGATTAGGAATTAGAGTCTCTTGTGATTCATGAGCTATCACAGCAGTTATGCTAAATGACTTAAAGGTAATTAACAGTAAGCTAAGCCTTTAGCCTAACTAAGGTTAACAATACATCCCAGAACTATTTAATAATAGAGCATTTAACTAGATTGCTTTTTTGTGTATTATATAGATGACTGTAGTTATATATATATATGTTATTATTTATATAATACTATATTTTGTTAGTTAAGGATTGATATGTTTTCCATATGTTCACTGTTTTTTCAAACCTTCCGAGCAGTAATTCGGATTTAATAATGCAGGTTTTGTGCTTATGTATTATGGAATAATATTGTATTTTTGGCCCGGGTGCTAGTGTTGTAAGATTCTTTTCTTAAATTCAAGTGAACCTAGTCTTGGGTAACAATGACTGGGATGACAGACAATTGCTTGAATGTTCGTCATGTTGTCTGGGCAGAAGCAGAGCAGTGATATAGACAGACTCAGAACATTTCAACTCTCACACCTTTTAATGCAAAGATTCACGAGCTATAAAATCCATTTCCTACCCACAGTGGGGCTTCGGAAACACCGCTGTGAGAAAAAGCACAGCCGGTGCGGCTCTGAGATGGAGGCTGACAGCGGCATTTATTTATTCTGCCAAGCATTAGATGTTAAATCTCAAGGTCTAGAGGGAACGGCGCGTTTGCAAATCTCCAGTTTGGCTTTGTCGGACACCCTTTTTACCCCATGCCATGTGTGTGCCAGATTACACAAACACTAGTCATTTCCCTCTGAGCACAAACTATGGGTTAAAAAGGGCAAATATAGCATTGTGTAATATATTTCATTGCACATTCTGTAAAGGTTCATGCAGCAGGTCAGATGCTTTATACTGTGGGTCAGATGGACAAGTGTACCCAATTGGCTTCCTGAAAACCACATTTCGGGACTTTCTTACGTCTCATGCAAGGTCAGTCTGTTGACAGAGCCCTATTATTTTTTTCTGGTATTTCAGTATTATGTTACCCCTTACTTGCTGTATCCAGTGCTGCATTTGGTGCATTACAAATGAACAATAACCGTTGTACATGGTAAATTTGTTTTACCCTAACATCGCAGTTACATTTTACTCCACAGCCGCATAAGGTTACATACATTATCTAGTCTCCAAATTCATATTTAATTATACTACATATATTTATTTATACTACTATAAATCTGTTTGTCTAACTTTGTCTATAACCTCCTATAAATAGTTGGTGCTATATAAATAACTGTTTACTCAATATAAAATACCTGGTAACCTATTGTTAAATAGAAACCATTCCTCAAAAATGGTATACCGAACCAAGTTATAGCTACTAAGACCATTCAATTCCCTTTACTAGCAGTCTATTATAGCATTATAAGCAATATACCACTGGGCCCTTGTATGAGTTGTAATGGTCACAATCAAACTACCTTACTAACAGGTTGGTACAAACCTATATGGCTACTACTAGCAGTCTAACTTCTAAGTATTTACATTTTTTTAAATGAATGCCTACTTGTTTTGTTTTTTAAATAATAGCTTTAATAAGCATTAATTAATTCATACATTGTTTATGCTGGAGTAGCCCTTACACGAATCCATGTCCCAAAAAATCCAGTTTCTACACAAAGGTTCTGCAAAGCTACCGACATCTCAAATTTCTCTCCCGCGATGAAAGCACATGGCTGTCCTGTACTCAGGGAAAACGGAAAGTAACAGATTTTTAATGCCATTTGCAGGATTTAATAGTGTGGTCTGTTCAGCTTGAGATCATTGTGTGTGTCACAAGAACATATTTGGAGAAGACCTTTCCAAACTCCATTTGGATGTAATCACTGCGGCTCTCTGTGTCCACTACACACAGCTGCAGAACAACCGTAAATCAGTGAGATGTCCCCATGGATAAAGCTGCTGAAATTAGTTTCTGAGTGTTATGTTCTTCAGATGACTTCCAGTCTCTTAGTAAATTAGAGTTCCGAAATTCTTTGTGCACCTCAAGGTGCCTTCAGGCCCTGTGTCTTGTGTAGCTCACTTTCCTATTCTTTCCAGCATCATTTTAAGAAGGCTACTTGTACTTCCATTATCCTCATTCCCTTTAATCACACAGTTTATCACGGGCTGGTTGGGCAGATCCCTTAAAATGGAAATAATCACAATAATTTTTTTAAGCTTTTCTTTGCTGTTTTATTTATTATGACCTTAATAATACAAAGTTAATTTTCTATCATAACGCAGTTATTTCCCCCTGTGCATTTTGAGGTCTTTTATCTCCCAAAGCATACGTATACTCATAAGTGCCGTTTAAAAACCAGTAACTCAGTGCCTTATGAGTATAATGACTATAATCATTAACCTCTTTTGTGCTTGTGCTATAGTCTTAAAATTTTTTTTTTATATTATATATCTACCAATCCATATGGCGGCAAGTGTTTAACATGTGTGAGACAAAATATACATTTTCCAAATTACCAGTTATAGCGATTATAGTTTTTGCTGGTGGAGTGACGCTAGGCCAGAATGGAAAACTGTTGTAAATTTGGATGCGATTTTATAAATATCTGTTTGAAAAAGATGAGACGTTTTGTATTTGCTCAGCATCATGTATAAAAATGCAGTATATCCACATTTGTATTGAACTCTGTGAGACAATCACAGGCAACCCAAACATTCTGAGATTCTGCAGAAGTAGACACAGGTTTAGGTCTCCAGGATGGACACTTGCAAGTCGGCTCTTTAAACTTTAACTGTTTACCTTCAGGGCCATGATGGGCCAAAATATTAAATGTGCATGATATCAATTTCTGTATGTTTATCACACACAGGGGTGGTCAAAATCCATAAGTACTCTCTACAAATGTAATGCTGCTCCTTTAACATTACAGATGAATTCTAGACACAGTCTATCCGCGGTATAAGAATACAGATATTAAAGATAAATACGGATTGGATCCGTCATCAGTCTTTACATTTATTGCTCAGCCTAATTTGGATTTTTATCAGCAAGCTGCCAGTTAAATATTCGAGAAGAAAGTTCAATGCTGTTTCATATTCCATTAGTTGAACCATTTATCTAATTAAAACCACTATGAGGTCAGTGATATGGTATATTGTGGACATTTTCATGATCTACTTACTGTATTAAGAATTGCAATTTATAAACATTTAAGCCAGCGATATCAGACTGGATTAATCACTTTGTCCCTGTGCATGTACAGGCGTACACATATAGCGTACTAAACTTGTGCAATTACTTAAAGTTTTATTTCGGCCTCCAGATGCAAGCAGTCAGGCCTACATATAAATACAAGCCAAATAAATCTGTCAGCAGCTGTCACCCCCGTGGACACTTTCAGATATTAACCGGTTGTGGAGTTTATGACAAAGTAAAAAATTATTCATTAAACCAGCCTGCTGTATATTCACTAACTGGGAAATCGCCTGCGAGAACTCTGTTTGGTTTTGTAGTTGTGATCACGAGTAAATTTTTAACTTAATTAATTGGCCGTTCCTGCTGACAAGAAATTTATGGGCTCATAATTTGCGGGGGGAATAGACGTCTTGCGAAGGAAATGAGAAATCTATCACAGGGGCCGCATCGTAGCAGATGAACAGAGGGCCCTTTTCTGAAGGTCTTTATTTTTTTTGATTTTTTTTTTTAGTTAGGCCAGTGTTTGTGCAGTCTGGATTAAATATACTTACAATCCATTGCCTGTCTGAACAGCACCCGTGGAGGTCTGTGATAACAAAAGCGTGGTGAGTTATGGCGTGCTGTGAAAGCAGAGCCTTGATGAGATTAAACTATTTCGGAGCACAAGTGTTTCTCAAAGCCTGATTTGTAGTTGCAAGTGGATGTTAAATCACATTTATATATCGGAAAGCGTGCTCGGGAGAAGAGCACAATTACACTGCGAGACAGCTACTTTCTATTTCATTTTTATCCGGGGTTCTTCTTGGCTTTTATGTCTCTCACCTCCCTCTTCACTAAAAGGCTTCACCTTCAAAAGTTCTCTGTGGAGGGGAGGCTATGGCAGGCTTGTTCTAACTGCAGCACCTTCTCATCCCAGTCAAATTCTGGCCTTTTAATTTACACAACCCATATCTGCATATATTTATATGTATGTATATATATATATATATATATATATATATATATATATATATATATATATATATAAAACACATATATGTGTGAAGATATATACATACAGTATGACAGTATTCTCATACAAGATTGTTGCCTCCGGCATCTAGGGTTGCCACCTTTTCTACAAACAAATACCCACCATGCTGGTGCCCCATAGACTTAATATTGGCATCAAGCCAATTTTTTACCGGCCTGCCGGTAAAATACTGGCTAGGTGGCAACCGTACCAGCATCCCAGGTGGTTGATCAGAAGCAATTGCTCATCAAGGTGCTGAATACCTTTCATTGGTATGTAATGGGCATTATCCTTTTATTTTGTATTTTCATCCAGGAGCTAATACCTTTCATCCTTTGTGCAAGCCACAGTCCACTGATATCACTGATGGGCATGTTCAAGGATGCTTCGGACTTGGCTGCGATATTGTCTAAGAAGAGCACTATGTGTATATTTACTATACCCATTTATATAGAGTATATTACCAGCACTATGTGTATATTTACTCTACCCATTTATATAGAGTATATTACCAGCACTATGTGTATATTTACTCTACCCATTTATATAGAGTATATTACCAGCATTATGTGTATATTTACTCTACCCATTTATATAGAGTATATTACCAGCACTATGTGTATATTTACTCTACCCATTTATATAGAGTATATTACCAGCATTATGTGTATATTTACTCTACCCATTTATATAGAGTATATTACCAGCACTATGTGTATATTTATTCTACCCATTTATATAGAGTATATTACCAGCACTATGTGTATATGTACTCTACACATTTTATTTGAGTATATTACACTTAAGAGCAACACAGTGGTATGTTGCGATAAACATGTATTATACCCACATACATCATGAGGTATATTTATGGTCTCAAAGACTTTTCTTGGAGTCACTTCTGTTAGTAGAGTACTAGGGGCACTAACCAGAGGTACATGCATCACTGCTTATATTAAAAGTATATTTCATGAATAAGACAAACCGTTTGGGAATATTTCTAAGATGCACCAAAACAACCTTAGAGTTTGTAGAAACAGTCACATGGCTGAAGTCACCACTTGATCTAGAGTTTTATTGGATGACTTTTGACATGTCCGAAAGATCAGTCATATATATATATTGTCTAACATTTTATCTTCAGTAGTCATAAAGTGTTATAATTATTTATCAAGCTGGCACATCATCTCTACGTTGAAATCACTGACCTCAATCCTCTGCTTGTCTAACGCTGCATGCCAAGCCACAAAGCACTATAGGTGTCCTTATGCAGAGGATTGCCTTGCACAGAACAGGACGAGCTGACCCTGAGCATGATAATAGAGTCTAGGAGTGGCCAGGAGGCCCGCTCTCCTTGATTAATATCATCATTATTTTATTTTTATGTAGCAAACTCATAAAGCACAATTTATACGGCCGCAAACAAACAGCGAATAAGGATGAAACAATGCACAATAAGTTATAAGCTCGGGTCATGCAGATACACAGTGGAGAGACGACGGTGTGTTAGAAAATTGTGTTTATGTTACTGTTGCCTGTGGAAATCTGTCTGTGCAGATTTATGTTTGCTATTATTAATACTACAGAGCTGATTAACTCCTTTAGTGGTCACGTCGCAGGAAAATAGTTTCTCCTGAGCAACTTGAGATCTTTATTCCTCTTTGTGTTTTACACCTATTTGCATGTGCTGGACGCAGCAGAGCTGTATAAATATATGCAGTGAGAGGCCCTGTGCAGTGTTTATACATCATAGCAGGTGATTTGTTTGTATGTATGCATGTATGTGTGTGTTTTTGAGTCTTTCATGCGCAGAGAAAGAGCACATTACAGCCCCACGGGTAGAGTTGTGCTTCATGGCCTCTCCACGCTGAATGTTTACTTAGCCAAGGTATAAATAGGTAAAAGCACAGAGCCAGTGCCACACAGCCGGCTTCTTAAAATTCATCTGCATGAGCTGCATTAAGTAGGGAGCTTGCTGGTACGAGTCATTAACTTCTTGTTTGCATGTAACCTCTGCTTGTTGTACACAAGGTGCACATGAACATCTCTGTGCCACATGCTGAGGCCTTCCACAAACACAATGAATTAACACCTTCACGGTCAGCACGGGCAGCAACCAATGGGATTAATATAAAATACTGTAACTGTACCATTTTAATGAATGCCTTCATCAACGGACTGCAGCTTATGTTGGAAATAGCTTTTCACCCAGGTTGTGTTTTACCAGCAGGCTAAATAAATAAAATATTTGGAGACAATAGAATTATGTTTTGAAGACTGTTGTCTGTAGACACAGTCAGTTTATTTTATTTCTGCAAAAGAGATATTTCTAGTATCCTTGCAATTCCAGCGTCTTACGGCAAAACCTCTGCTCAACACCTCTTGGTTTCTTGTTCTCTTGTTATTTTGAGTGTTGAACTTTGGGGCACAATATTAGATGAGCACATTCTCTAGAACATTGCTGTCCAACGTTGTAATGCAGAGGGCCGTTAACAAAACAAAATAATTAGGCTTGGGATACAGACATGATTTATTTAATGAACGAAAACAATGGAATTAATAAACTGTTCAGGCAGGTTTGGTGCTGCACAAAAAAATAAATCTTGAGGGCCACATTTTGCTAGTGGGCTGCTCGTTGGCCATTAATGGTTTACAACTATACCATGTTTGAATGCTTTAGGAGAGATGGGTAGATTAGACTATGTGCCTTCCCCAGTGTTCATGCCAAGGTCAGTGAAGGTCCATAGATCCTAATTAAAATGTCCATGTCGTTTCTGCTTCCCTCTGGATTTCACTGACAACTGGTTAATATTTTAGAGAGTGAGTAATGTCTAAAACTTAAAATAATGTTTAATGAGGCAAGTTTTGTACGAGTTGATAGCTTTTTAAATTAACTTTTAATTATGTTTGGTTGCAGAGATGAATAGGTGCAAGTGAAAGCAAAATATTGAGCACTTATTTCCTTTTGTACTGGCATGACTGGGGGCATGGTCTGTTGACAACAGGCAAGCTCATCTATTGGTCTAATACACAGACCCTTGCACTGACATAGACCTCTTGCTCTGCACTACAAGGAGTTTCTCCTGTACGTAATCAGTTGTATCTCGGCAACTTCAGCTTAGATTCCATACGAGGCAAGAGATCAAACGACCAGAGCTTTGAGGCACAAATATACAAGGTTCAAGAGCAAAACAAGTTACGTTTTATCATCTAAGATCTCAATGGTTGAATAAAAGCTCTTCCCACCTTACTTAGATGTTCTTCCTTATGAATCCACAATTCTGCCTGATCCTTTTCAAATACAGTGTATGATTTATAGTACACCACATGATGCATGTGTATGAGCGTCATGTTCCAAATATCCTTTTTTTTTATGAAACACTTTGGCTGCTTTAGAGAGATATCTGAAGGTTCTTACAGTGTGAGGTGAAGAGAAGTGTTCTCATACTGCATACTTTTTTTAAGTGGGCGCAGTCTCTGATAGCGTCTTTCTGGATGTGTCCAAAACATAGAACATCTGTGTCTTCTCCTCTATATCTTTGTTCCATTCTGACCTCCAACTCACCTGCACATTCTCACTTGGCTCCTATCTTTTATTAAATAAGGGCCTGCTATCAGTTCTATTAAAGGCTGTTGTCTTCCACTAATGTTAGCAAACATTTAAGTCATAGGGAAAGGAAGAGCATTGAAATGTTAGTATTTGTCTTTAGCATCATCAGCTCTCAGCGATTTGAGGCTGTGAAACACATAGTATGATAATCTGCTTGTTGAGGTTGGTCGGTATATATATATATATATATATAGTAATACACACAAATGCACTCATTATACATAAATCATTATACACTGAGTTTTTGTGGATGATGTTGGCTATGTTTTTGTTGACGACGTTGGCTACGTTTTTGTGGATGACATTGGCTACGTTTTTCGGATGATGTTGGCTACGTTTTTGTAGATGACGTTGGCTATGTTTTTCTGGATGACGTTGTCTATGTTTTTGTAGATGATGTTGGATATGATGTTGGCTGCACTCTCACCCAGGCACTAAAAAATCCATTAGTATTTTCTACACAAGCTGAGTGCACATCCAGTGGAGATATATAAGACCTGAGAGTGCAGCTTATTTGTGTGGACTGCTATCTATTTGATGTAAGTGACTCTCAGGCATTGGAAATTTGCTCTGGTGCCCCTCCCGTGAAATAGATAGCAGTCCACTCTCAGGTCTTGTTTAACAAAATCAAAAACACAATGGTTACATAAATCGCCAGTGGTTACATAAATCGCCAACGTTTGGACAGCAATGGGGCCCTTTTTGGACAACACCGTTGCCCATCTTAAAAACAGGCCACACTCTGGTCCAAAACATTAGCTTTTAATGTAACCATTTTAGATACATTTTACTAAGAAGTTGGTTTTGCTTGCACAAAATACCCATGATGCACTGGACTGTGCATGCAGCCTGCTCCACAGAGAATAAGTTAATGGTCAGGTAGTCTGTAAAGTGTAAATCTCCTTACAGCCATTGATACAAAGAGGTCACCAATATGATGGTGGATTGAGGCAAAATGTGTACAAGTATTTAGTGATTATTGTATATTACTATACATGCAGCCTACACTATGGGATTATTGAAAAAAAAAAAACTTAGTTCTGAGGCAAAGTTCAGAAAGTGATCTAGAGATAGTAGGTGCATTCCATTGGTTTCCATGGTAACTGCTCCACTTTTAGAATCCCCCCCCCCCCCCCCCGAATTGCCTTCTATAAATAGCCCTTTATACATCACCTGCATCGTGTTTGTGGGTCTGTAATATGAAGCTCTATGTGTCTTTCTAGCAATTGTTCTTTTGACAACTTCATTGTTAAAAATGTTTTCATTCAAATCATTTTTACATAATGCTTTTTCGGGAACCTTCCAGATATTAACAAAGAACTTCACACGGCCTAATGTTTCTTGGGATTGTGGGAAAACACCAGAGAGCTGCACCATTCACTTACACATTTAGAGATATCAAGCATTACTGCTGAATGTGTCATGATCTGTTGATGTTAGCTGTGATACATATGGGTCAGGAACCTTATTTATACAGTAAGTCTTGTGATCTTTTGATGTTTCTGTCCCCTTCAGCACCTCGTGTTTTTCCCTGTGTCTGCTCCCTGTGTTCGTTGGGGATTCTCCTACATTACAGGCCTCATACTAAGCAGCAGCATTCTTGTCCCAGGAAACCACTTCCTTGGTCGATGTGAATTCCTTGATGTCACAAGGAGGGCAAATCTCTGTTGTTTTAGCACATTGTCTGTATGTCCAGATGTATCACCAGATAAAATGTAGCAGTGTTTACACTTTTTTCTCTTCCCCCCATTTTCTTACTTGTCGTCTAGGACTTGTAATTAAATTGTGTTCTTGGAAGCCTTTGTGAGACAGGAACAGGCCGTGGTGCAGAAGAATATCTCACTTATTTCTTTTAATGTCCTCTATGCTGTCAAGAGATGTGCTTGGGTTTTATAGAATTTACTCCAGCAGCATTCAATATAAATGTTGTGCTGAAGAGGCCAGTTTCAGATCACAGTGTATTATACAGCTGGCCCCTGCAATAAACTTGTTATTATCCATGCTTTCCTTAACCTTTTTAGTAATTATGTTACATTAAGTGCATGGCAGTGGGAAGGAAGGGTGGAGTCAGCTGAGGAATGTGCCTGTGGTATTACAGTTCATGATAGTGACATGCCCGCAGTCTCTAGTTCACTTACAGAACTGTGTCTATCGTAAAGCGCTGGAGAAACCACTTGGCATATGGGTGACACTTGGATTTAGTGAGGGGTAAAGCCAGGAAGGGTGACCGGGATATGCCTTTGTCAGTCAGATGCCAGGTGCTGGAGAACCACAGAGTCTGCAGCATGTGAAAATGTTTGTCAGCCTGACAGTTCTGGCCCATAGAGCTCCTTTCTCCCCAAGAGCAAATAAACCCAGTCTTGTTTCTTTGCTTTTAACTTGCACATTTCACAGGCCTGTGATTGGAAGCACTATTAATAACCTTCAGTGCGTGGTGACAAGCTTGATTCCAGCATTCAGCACGCTGGGAACCTGCCAAGTGCCGTAAATGCTTGCTTTAATCTGCAGCTAAAGCAATACTCCATTTGCATCTTAAATGGATGACACGCTAGCACCCCCTTCTGCTGACAACCTGGGTTTTCAGCTGGGTAGGCTTCCCTCACACAATCTCACATTGCAGGATTATCTACCTTGCTGGAGACTGGATGCACCTGTGCATTGACAATTACTGGAGCAGCCCACAGAATACTGGGAATGTCTGTGATTCCATTACAAGAAAATGTAATAATTATACATTTATTACAATGCACTTTTTATGCTTTCATTTTATTCCTCTTATGGTCAGGATTATACTGTGTATGGATGAGTTAGCACCCTAGAGAAGTGTCTCTGTATTGATTACTATTCGAACACCATAGTGTCTAATTTTCCTGGCGACTTGGTTAGGAGATATCTTTATACAATCATAAAGAGACAACCAGATACTAAGTACCTGATCAATAGATTAATTCAGGCTATGTACCACACAGAGGTATCTACTGCCCCTTTTAGTAATGTATTATTGCAGTGGTGTTTCACTGTTATATTTTATAAATGCCCAATCCATAGTTTTTCTCTCAAATGATACACACGGCTCAAAAAAAGGGTTTTAATTACTAAATTTTCGTTTTAGCTACTCCCACAGCTTCACTAGCATCAAAACTGTGAACATACGACAAATCAGGGCAATTAATAAACTGTTGCAAATGTATTTGAATTGACTAATACAATGACTAATTATGCTGATAGTCTACAGGGTTGTCAACTGGCACGAATGTGGCCCAGTGTACATAGGAAATGAATGGGTTATAATCATGATTATAATAGATTTAATAAGAATTTACCTCTTGGCATGTGAGTCAGAAAGATTCATAGTCCCCCTCACAGCACAGGTCTAAACCATTAATGATCTCATCCATCAATATCTGGAGACACTTACATTGTGTCAAACAATACAATATCAGGATTTACACCCTGAGATACAACATATAAAAGCTAAAAAGTATAGGTTTTCTGAAGATGTTAGGAACATAAATAATAGGCAGGAACATGGCGTAATTATCATAAACTACACCATATGTAATATACGGTATTGCAAGACAAAAATATAAAACCAATTTATATAAGAAAAAGGTAAACACTCTCAGAACTTTTGGCAAATGATGGATATGTCTTTTTATGAGCCCAGAGCAAGTCAATAGTCCATTGTGGTCCGTAACATCCTAGGATCTCGATTTCAAAAATGCTTCTTGGTGTTAGAGTTGAATATAATGCTGAGATTGTTGATTCTGTGAGTGATATATTATCTACCAGGGACTGAATGTTTTTATTCCTCATTATATGATCTGCTTTTGTTAAATAAATAATTCTATACCTGGTGTAGTCCTTTAAGGAGTAATGTCGTCCATACAATCACCATGATTTAGAACTTAAAGAATGCCATGTGCCAGCAAGTATCATCTTGTTTATTTATGGCAAGCAGCTGCCAGATATGATGCTGCCACTAATGATGGATCACATTCACTGCCATCATACTGTCTTTGGCTGTGATGATGGCATGCACAGTGATGGGCTTTATCACAGACATTATCCACAGGCACAATGTTTGCCTAAAAAGGGTTCAAGAAAGCCTCCAAACATCACCGATTGGATGCTCGGAGGCTTTCCACACCCACAAAAACTACACAAAGTATACAAATGAATTAACCTCTTCATAAAAGATCAAAGGCAGTCCAAGCGATACAGTGGTGCAAGAATGTATGTATATATGCATATAAAGATGTAGAAGATATACTTTTTACTTACATCTGGAATAAAACTTAAAATGTTATACTCTGCTGGAATCCACAGTAGTATTTTTGTGAAAGGTAAAGAGGTGTGCTACTTTTGCTTGCTACATTTTACTTTCTATTGACTGCGACAAAAGTACATAGCCATGGATTCTGCAAATGATTTCACTTGGTCTTTATTACCCTGTAATAGCTCAAGTGACCTGCCTTTTTATTTGTGCCTATCTTTCCCATCATAATCGGATGCAATTCTTTGCAATCTACTATTGCATTTTGTAAGGTGGCAGCAGCTGGGACCATCATCATCTAGATTTTAATACCGATGCTTGGAGTATTAATCTCTTGGACCCGGCTATAGGTTCCCTCTCTTATCTTGAATACAGCCCCTGCCCATTCAAATATCTAATACCCCCTCCTTAACCAAAGTCTTAAGGAAACAAAAGCGCAGTTGTTATTACATGCTCTCTGTGCTACACTGAAACAAATCAATCTCAACTTCTCCTAGCCCTTGTGATTATGTGTGTGTAAAGACTTTTGGGGCCTTTGATCTTGGAAAGTCATTTCATCCTCTTCCTAAGTCAGAGCTGCTTGAGGCTGTTTAAACAGCAGTGGAGACTGCAAGGGGAGGGAGGGGGGAGTTAGTAGAAGTGGAAGGATCAGTGAAGTTAGGGAAAAACCTTGCAAAACTGCTGAGGGATTTTAATTTACTATTCACAAACCTTTTACTACTAGCAATGCTCTCTTTTATTTGTCCCCCTTCTGCTTATGTTTGGTAGTGTTCTTTTCTCCCTGTGTATGCTGGTAGGGAGGGCGCACATTAAACAAAATCTCCAAGAGGAAATGGGGGCGGGAGGTGAATTGATCTCTAAGTAAAATTGTTTGATCAGTGGGGGGAGAAGGCCTGCTTGATGCTCACAGCGACCTGGATCAGGAGAGCCTTTGAAGGAGATCTTTGATGCTCAGCAAGGGGTCTGCTTATATGCAGTAGGGTGTCACCCCTCAGTGGGTGGTAATGTTAATAATGTGGCATCTTAGTGAGATTAATTGGGACAGGGTTTCTGGATTAGAGACTCTTCTGTGCCCTAACAAGGGAAGGGGGTAAGGATAGAGAGTTTAAAAGACCTGTGATCTGTCAGCTGAAAGAAAATTAGTCAGGGCAGGCAGGAGCCGGCTTAACTGAACTTTAAGGGTATTAAATCCAAAATGGAAAGGGATATTGAAAAGTGTTTGGGAGGGAAATGCGCCTCTCATTGTACAAAAGGAACCTCCAGATTCCAGCTATCATCATCTTTCCAATGGACTGACATATTAAAAAATAAAGGCTTTAAGCATTGATTTGAATTAGAATGGAGACTAAGCACATGTCACATCCATTCTCCTGTAAACACAACTCTGGCAGGTCCTACAGTGTAAACAATGTATCCTGACGTAGTGTCAGTCTGTCAGATGGGTTGATGCCATTAAAATAGTTCTCTTAGTGATTCAGATAGCATAGAGCATGCTGCATGCTATCTAGAACATAAAAATACATCATTCTTTAGTAGACTGAATGAAATCGGATGGTTCTATATCCTTTTGGATGTTAGACAATGTCTAAAAAAAAGTAATTTGGGGGACCTGTTTTTAAACTATTTTACAGGTGGTTTCGTCATTAGAGATGTTACAAACTATGCCATGATTATAATAAGTGTGGAGGTTTTTTTTTACAGTACAGCTATTATTTAAACTAGAGGATACCACCAATGTTTTCCCGAATCGGAAAGAAAATCGACCAATGTGGCCGATTTTTTCTTCTTCTGTCATTTCAGCAGCCAAACTAATTTTGTGAGAACCTCGGCTATTACAGCTGAAGTCCATCCAGAGAAGAACTTTTGCTACAGCCGGGAAGTTAAATAAAATAAAAATGTAATAAAAATAATAATTTAGTAAAAATAACCTAATACATTAAATATAAAAAAAATGAAGTACATTTATATAATTTTGTAATAACATTTAAAAATGTATATATTAATGTATATATATATATATATACATATATTTTAATTATCTATAAATATCTTTTTATTTAATATATTAACTTTAATTATTGTTTACTTTTATATTAAATTCTCCAGCTGAAATTGCAAGTATTAAAATGTGACTATTACAGCTGAATTTGGGGCCATTTTGGGGGCTGTCTGCCCTTTGTATATAGGGGGAATCGTCAAACCAAATATGGCCGAAGATCGGTCCTCAATCAGTGGAAATTGTTAGACCCTAAAATCTCTACCATTACTCAGTTACACACGTGCACACAATGTTTTCAGCCACCTTGGGCAGTACACCCAGAAAGGCTTGTTGTCACTTCACATCACAGCTCTTTTATAATATTGCCTTCCCTAGCAATGTGAAAGTGCACACTTCATTCCTTGTGTTACTGGCAGTGTGTGTGAGCAGACTTAAAGGGACTATGTCTCCTAAACACAGTTTAAACTGTGATTGTAAAGGATAAAAAAAATGTGTGTCTGTGGTCCTCCTGTTTATGGAATCAACTTGTGGCCAGACATACAAATTATGCATTTACCATTGAAAGTGGTTCATTTACATAGCAAGTCACAGGGGATGTCATACGCAGGCAAAAACGCAGACACATTTAAATATGTAATGTTGCACTAACTGAAGAAAAACACACCACTGGGTTATGTTCACTAAACAGTGAAGTTTGGCAAACTAATAGCCTGAAAAGCAAACAATCAGGCTGAAGTAGCTTTGTAGATTCTCCAATTTAGTTTAGAGGTTTTTTCCATTGGGTTGTTTGTTTGCTACAGCTCCCTCTTTAGTAATTGTGCCTCTTCCATCACTGTTAGCTATATCATTTTGGTTTGACTGCTGATATCTATTTCTACACAGAACTTGTACTCTGCTACCAACCATGAGTCTTCCTGGCTGCTTTGATGGTTCAAACACCTCTTGTATTCTCTGCCTTTAGGATACATTCACCACTCTAACAGATACCCCTTGTAACGGACCATCTACCGGACAAAGTAGACCCTCTGTCCGTTGTGGGAAATCACCTCCTTATCCCCCAATTAAAGCTCAGCATTCACCCAGCAAGTCTTTCCTGGACCCTTGCTCTTTGTACCCAAATAGACAGGACATCTAGCAGTTAGGTACAGCAAGATTGAACAACTCCTTTATTTGTGTCACAACACAGACTTATATAAAGACATACACATGTTGTCACATTATAAACCTTCAGAGTGGTCTACTCACAGAATTAAACATTACACATAAACAAATACACTAACAGAATATAACTAACTAGCTAACAAACTAACAATTTTAACGTATAGAGTTATGGTACATAAGCCAGGGCCCATAATCTACAGGGATGTGTTTGGCCCTCAGTCCCCTCCAAGAACCCCAGTCAGGCAGGCTGTCAGAATTCACTTCGTGACACCCCTATCATATGTAGATTCGTGCCTCAATGGTTCACCACAAGAGGTTGAGACAACTTGCTATGAGTTTTTCCATTGGTATTTGCACACTCTATAAGCCTTTTTCTTGTCAGTAACATTTAGATGAACCTCCAATCCAGTGAAAGTCTGGTTAGTTGGGTGATATATTAATACTGATGAAGCCTAGGCCAATGGCCTAACTTTTTTTAACATCATCATTCTGTACCAGGGTTGTCCAAGTTTAATGAAGTGGCATATGAACAGAAATGCAGGAGTGTATTGGGCTGCATTACATTCTTTCATTTACCTCAAGAACAGCCTGTTAGCTTACTAAAAAAGTTTAAATTAGCTGTATTCAAATAAATCTGTATACTTATAGGGCTTAAGAAATATATGAAGTCAGTTCGGCCACACCTTGCTGTCATAGGACAGCACAGTACACATGTTGAACACCCCTGCTCTATAGTGTAACTGAAAGGTAAGAAAAAAATAGTGTGAACCATTGGTTTATATTTGCATTAAACTGCAATTAAAATATCCAATCACACTCCAGAGGTATTGATGTCCTGAGTGTCACTTTCTGGTTGCCAATCAATCTCTGGCTAAATACCTTGCTGTACTTGTGACTAACAAAGTCTTCTATCTAGGGTCAAAGATCAGGTTAAGGTCAGGGCACTGCTGTGACATGTCTATGTACTTGTGAAGGATGTGGCATTTGTGATGTCACGCTTGGAATCTCAAAGAAGAGATGACACTACACTCCATAGGGTCCCTTTCTAACTTTTTGGTCACAGAGAAAAGAAAACATCTCATCTTCCAGATCAATCTTAATGAATCTTAAGACCATCCCTTTGGTTTGTGCTGATAGCTGATAGATCTCATCACTGGCCATCTACATATTGAGAAGTTAGCAAAGTAAAAGAGGGGAGTGTTTTTCACATGAGACAGATATGTAGATTAAGAGAGCTCTGAAATGAAAGGGTGGAAATATACCAGTAGCAAAAATAACATAATGCTCTAGGACATCTGTATTTTATAGCAGGGGCAGCCGTTAGTTTATTCTCATTTCAGGCACTGTCTGGTCAGCAACAATGAGTTTAATTGTAACTGGATAAAGAGTTAACCGCCAGTAGTGATACAGCTTTGAATTCAAATAATTTGTGCCTTCTGGCACTTTCATTAACTATTTAATATAAAGTCTAAAGCTTCCTGCAGCAGGAAAAGAGTAGGCATGGTAATGTTAGGTACATATGGTGTATCACTAAGTGTCCAATTTGGACTGAATAACCAAAATCAGGAATGTCTGCTATTTGGCCATTAAGCCGCCTTTTAAAGGAGAGAGTATATTAAAAAGAAGGAAAATTACCACAACGAGAGGACATTGTTATAAATTAGAGGGAGGACGTTTACAAGTAATATTCAGGAAATATGACAGGGTAGTGGATGCATGGAATATCCTTCCAGCGGAAGTGGTAGAGGTTTATACAGTGAAGAAGTTTATGCATGCAGGGGATAGGGGATTAAATCAATGCTAGATATAAGATATGCTAGATATAAGATATGGGTAGGGACTAGTGAAAGTATTCAGAACATTTAGCAGACTAGTTGCCACCTTTACCCCCAGAGACTGATCTGGTCGCAAATGTCTCTCTCGGCTAGCACAGTTCTGCATATAATGATGAGAGGGGTCCCTAGCTAGGTTATAGCTACTGATTATTTTCAAACAAAAAAGGGATCCTCTGTAAACTACTAAAAACAGTCACACCAGAACGACCCCAGTAGGGACACCATCAGATACCTTGGGGCCCCTTACAGAACTAATGGTCAGCCCACATAATGAAAAAAAATACAGAATTTGTTAGAAAAATAAGGCAGCCTTGATTTATAAAAAAAATACCACCTAAACGTAGAATTAATGAAAACAGAAAAGGCCTAAATAAAACGCATAGATATAACGAAATTTGGTACCCGTGGAAAAATAGATCGAGTGTTGATATGTTAAGTTAAGTACAAAGTCTCCCACATAACTGAGATATGTGGCAAGACATCGAAATCCGAGAGAATCCATAGATCTGGCACCACCAATGTCTGTGTGTCTGTGTTTGTAAAAAATTTTTAGTATTAGTTGCATGTTTGTTAATCATTCTTTCCTTTTTGTGGCATCATATTACTTAACACATTATACATATACTTGAATTTATCCACTTAAACAAGTATGATTTGGTAGAGCATGTTGGTGTGAGGATTATCTCCTCTCACAATTTTTTTTCTTGTGATTGTTGTATGTCCTTTTTGATATTTTCATAATAAAAAAAAAAAAAAATAAATAAATAAATAAAAGGAGACCCTATCAAAAAATATTTTTTCATATGTTATGATGTCTTTGCACAGTTCAATTATCCTTTGGCTATGGGTCCCTTACTGGGGTAAAAACTCCCTCCCCCCGATTGTAGTCCTGGACCCCTGATGTGATTGGCGATGTGCATGCTGACTGTGTCCTTGAGCCAGTATCCACATAGGTTTTACTTGAATTATCACTTATCACTGGTTTTTAACTTGATACTGTTCTACTCACATTTTAACATATGCTAAAGCTTTTAAAACTTATAAAAAACTGAAGTGAAGCTATGTATTTGACAACAAATAACATTTTTCTTTCTTTAAAATAAACACAATTAATATATATCTGTCAAGCAATGTTATTCATCTACTGTCAACTACAACTAATTCACCAAACTTTATGGTGAAATGAAAAAAATAAAACATATAAATCTCTCCATAATGCAGCATAAACGCATTTTGACAAAAATATGGATGATCATTTGCATTATGTCTGATTCTGAAAACCTGTACTTAAAAAACAACAGATTATCAGAATGAAAAACTTAATTGATGATAGTAACAATTTGAGTGGTAACCTATTGTGTTAAACAAAGCTGTCCAATATACATTACAGGAAATTCCTAAAAGCAATGGCTCCTATATCGTATTAGTCAACAAAGAATTCTTAAATAAGTACATATTTTAAGATTGCATTGTCTCCACTGTAAGAATTGCAATCTCTGTAACTATGCATCACAGTTGATATGTAGTATTCTTCTGTATACTGATGCAAATTGATGAGTGACTGGGTTTCACAAGTGTTATAGTGTTACTTTCATTCCTTTGCCTCTCATGAAACACCTCTGTGACAGTGAAACTCATTAGCCAATTTACATTTTATAACATAGTAGCTGTTTGACTTTTTAATCACTTAGCAGCATTTTTGGGGGTTGTAGATTGTTGTATATTTAGTCACCAAGGCCCTACTTTGGATTATTACTTTTCCTGGCTGAGTTATGTGCTTTCTTACATCAATGTATAAGCTAAACTTTGCATTATTATAATGAGATGGCAAATCGTAGCTTGCCTGTCCTACTGAAGCACTGGTAAATAGCTAAGTATCATCACTGGTTTGTGCATTTCCAAAATCCTACAATATTGGGGCAGTAAATTTGGAGAAAAAAACACCCTTTATGTAAACTGTATCATTTTATACCCATATGGAATGCATATACAGGCTTGTTCCAGTGTCTGGTCTTTCTGTGTTTTTCTTCTTGCTTTGTTTTGCTCGTTGCTCCATGACAGTGGTAGGACAAACCTTTATCCCCATCCCAATAAATACACAGACAACTTGCTGGCTAAAAGGTTGCAGGTTTATTTATAAAAATTACCTACAACAAATTATTGAATTGCTAATAATATAGCTGTATTTATCAAACTTTTATCATCCTAAAATCAATGTTATAAAAATCAGTACTATGACAAGTACAAAATAAATAACTGGGTGTCCTCAAATGCATAACTGGAACAAAAAGCGGTAGCGTGAAACCGTATACCTCCAAGGTCACTAGGATGGAGGTCCCTGAAGATCTGACGCAGGCATAATTTGGCTTCTTGGGCTACTGGCGTCCCTTTATGCACAGTATCCCCCCAATTCGCTCACAAGGGACAAGCCCATGGTGAGCACGCACAGCTAGCCACATAGCTACTGCTACCCTGGTTGGCCATAGACGGCAAACCCCCAGCACTGACGTCAGACCTCGGGAAAAAAAACCACCAGTCACAAGCATAAAGGGAAGGGAGGGAACCAAAGAGGAAGTGGGAATGAGTGCACACTGTTTAAATAACTTTGCCCAGGCGCCTGGTTTTTCATACCCTACCCCTGCCTTGCATTGGTTTCTAAAGCATTTGCCGTGTGTTCGGCCATGATGGCAGAATTGTGAAGTTATTCGGGGTCACTTATTGAGCAGCTCGATTTGGCTTCCGATATGACCCCAATGTACCCCAAATCCTTCTTCTCTTATAACCAGTGATGTTATAATTTCCTATTGCCCATCCCCACTGTCCATATGGTCCACCCCAAAACTTAATTAACTCATATCTCGAGAAAGGGTAAATAGCCACGTTGATCCAGAAATATCAGTTCAGAGTTCAGGATACTAAAATTCTGAGTTCTAGAGTTTTTAGCGCTTCAGACAAACAAGCAAACATTCATTTCCGCTTATCGTTAAGATGAAGGTGAATAAAAGCTTGTTAGCCATAGAACAGATCTGGATATTTAGCAGTAATGCAAAAGCCATCTAAAAACTGTTTATTGCAACTTTATTAACTGAAAACCACACATTTATAGGGCTAATGAGCATAAGTAGCTAAATCAAGTTTCCATCTTCAATAGACCTTTAGATATTGAGGCAATAAACAACATATTTTTTTAAAAATATTACGAGGAGTCAAATTACTTCCTTTTGTGCCCACATTGTTATTTGCGATAGTGTGGCCCTCCAGCTGTTTCAGAACTACTCTGAATTTCTGCAATTCTTTAAAGCAGTTTATGGAGCTTGTAGTTCATCAGCAGTTGCTGCAGAACTACAAGCCCCATAATTCCCCACCAGTTTTTCTAAAATGTACTGGTTTACAATAGGGATAACAGTTGCAATCATTACAAACCCCGGCCATTGTGAAATGCGTCAGTATTGCGCTCGGTTTACTGGGACTAGATTTATATATTTTTAGGTCATGTTTGGCATCTAGCCCATCCAAAGTCTAGCCAACAAACATAATGCAAGATTTTTAAGAAGGATCGAACAAGAAAATGCATGAAAATAAGGAACACGGCAATCAAATGCCACTGACTTGCCATCTTGGTTTCTTATGAATTATCACCGGAGACATAGTTCAAATGTGTGAGTGGATTTTATCCATGTTTCAATCATGAATCATAAATGGGAAAAAAATTTACAGTCTAAATTGCACTTAAAAGGAATAAAGTCATTTTATGTCAGACATGATTTATCAAAATGATCTCATTTTAAGAATACGGCGGTGTATCTTGATTAATAACATTAGATAGGATGATAAATGGCCTCTTTAATGGGAAGACAGGAATGCAGCATCGAGAATTGGAGGCAGCTAAAAAAAATAGCCAATTACTGGCAGGTTATTGCAAATCTTGGTACTAACACATATGCACTGTACAATGCTTAAATGGAAACTGGGCTTCTAGGGCTTATATTTTACTTAATACACCTTGCTATAAATATCACATTTGCCCCTAGAGTTAAAGTAGCAACATAAATGCATAATTGTTGCTGGTAATTCATTACAATGGGCATTGTCTTGTAAGACTGCAGGATGAATAGATATGACTGTGTAATAAACTGACAACCACCTCCAGAAATCCATTTATAAATAATTTGAATAACAATCCATGCAATACAATGCAAAGAAAGGTGATGTTCCTTTTCCTGGTTGAAGCAATGGTGACCTGCAGTAGTGGGTGTTGTATCATCAGGTGTTCAGTATATCATCTATTATCAGCAGATTAGATGGTATACTGATCATTCCTGACAAATACCCATTGGTACTCACATATATCCCCAGAGGAGGACCACAGAGAGGATCCAGACATGGTGAGGCACTATCACCAAATGCCCCTATGTGAAGAGATTCCAGCCATACTGTATTCCCTCTAAAGATCATAGTGCATGCCATCTAGACTAGACAACTTCCATAATTCACTTGCTCCTCTGAGAGATGGCCTGCATTATGGCCTGCATTACATAAGAGTCCATCCAAAGATCAAAGACCATATTTGGGCCCTCCTGAACTCAAGAATATTTTCTTGAGTTCAGGAGGGCCCAAATATGGTCTTTGATCTTTGATCTACCATATTTGGGCCCTCCTGAACTCAAGAAAATAGTGTACTGACCTTGGAAAGAGCACTGCCATTGCTTTTGAGTTGTCATGGGGGATTTTGATAGGATATGATATCCTGTTTGGTTGTAGGGAAAGGAAAAATGCATCTCTACCGAACAATTACAGTGGACGATTGGCCATCTACCTATGAGAAGACTGGTCATCTACCTATGGGGAGACTGGCCATCTATCTATGGGAAGACTGGCCATCTACCTATGAGAAGATTGGCCACCTACCCATGAGAAGACTGGCCATCTACCTATCGGGAGACTGGCCATCTACCTATGGGAAGACTGGCCATCTCTCTATGGGAAGACTGGCTATCTACCTATGGGAAGACTGGTCATCTACCTATGAGAAGACTGGCCATCTACCTATGGGAAGACTGGCCATCTACCTATGGGAAGACTGGCCATCTATCTATGGGAAGACTGGCCATCTATCTATGGGAAGACTGGCCATCTATCTATGGGAAGACTGGCCATCTATCTATGGGAAGACTGGCTATCTACCTATGGGAATGATGTCCATCTATCTATGGGAAGGCTGGCCATCTATCTATGGGAAGACTGGCTATCTATCTATGAGAAGACTGGCTATCTACCTATGGGAAGACTGGCTATCTACCTATGGGAAGACTGGCCATCTATCTATGGGAAGACTGGCCATCTACCTATGAGAAGATTGGCCACCTACCCATGAGAAGACTGGCCATCTACCTATCGGGAGACTGGCCATCTACCTATGGGAAGACTGGCCATCTCTCTATGGGAAGACTGGCTATCTACCTATGGGAAGACTGGTCATCTACCTATGAGAAGACTGGCCATCTACCTATGGGAAGACTGGCCATCTACCTATGGGAAGACTGGCCATCTATCTATGGGAAGACTGGCCATCTATCTATGGGAAGACTGGCCATCTATCTATGGGAAGACTGGCCATCTATCTATGGGAAGACTGGCTATCTACCTATGGGAATGATGTCCATCTATCTATGGGAAGGCTGGCCATCTATCTATGGGAAGACTGGCTATCTATCTATGAGAAGACTGGCTATCTACCTATGGGAAGACTGGCTATCTACCTATGGGAAGACTGGCTATCTACCTATGGGAAGACTGGCTATCTACCTATGGGAAGGATGTCCATATATCTATGGGAAGACTGGCTATCTACCTATGGGAAGACTGGCTATCTACCTATGGGAAGACTGGCTATCTACCTATGTGAAGACTGGCTATCTACCTATGAAGGATTTATAAGTTGTCCTGTGTGTTTGTTTTTTTTTGTTGGAATCTGTTAAACAAATCTGGACACATGTGTATACATTATTTTTGTATCGTGCAGGATATGGGAATTTGCGGCCAAAGTAAGGACTTCTTACACTTCTCATCATCATTACTATTATAGTTTATTTGCATAATGTTAACACATTCTGCATATTTAATACATTAAATAAGGAGACCAGAAAAACACAGGCTGACAGACCAACAAAGATAATTGTGAGTACCTCTATGCACAGGATATTTAAAGTGAAGTCATCTAGACATTATGTACTGCAATGCCATTTAAATAGAGATAAAATATTTGCATTTCCACGTAGTAAAGTATTTTTTTTCTTATGATAATTTCCCTTAAGATCTATGTGACTTTTAAGTGTTATATTTTGCCGCAGCTTTATATGGAATAAATGAATTAATAAACATGCACCTGCCAAAGGAACCATCTGTGGTGACTACATGAGGGTAATCTGGGCATTTTTGTTGCATTAGTAGAAATTATAGAGTGATAAGGAAGGCTTTTCAGCTAGTAAACACTACATACATCAGTGCAGTATGTATGCAACATCAGTGTACCAACCCAATGGGTTGACATATGTTTGGAGAACTTAAACGCGAAACACAATCTGTGGAGTGATTTGGTTTATTGAATGTTCTTTCTATTCCAGATTGGAGCATTTAACTTTACTTATTAATACTAATGTGTTCCGTGGAAGCTGTTTGTGAATTTGTTCAGTGGAGTCTCAGTCCTCCATTGGTTGTGGCTACATGGCAAAGTACCAGTTTTGCAGGGAGACTAAGCTTTTTTGACCGAAGAGTTCTGTCTTTGTGTCCTATGGACTAGGGGACCTACTGAATAACACTGATGTTTAGAATAATGGTATACAAACCCCCCGAGACAGACCTTAGTTTAAGCAGGAGCCTGTATCCCTTATCTCTATTTATGTTGATTTTTTAAAATTATATCTTCTATATCTTTTCTTCTTTAATTTTTATTTGCCTAAGCCGTTTTACCTTCTGTAAAATTGCCTTGAATTATATTGCACAGTGATACTTACAGTATAAATACTTCTTCCTTGTAATGGATTATATTGTATGTTCTATATGTCTAATGAAAATTTTGTATAAGCATAAAAAGAATACATTTAAAAATAAAATAAATAAGACAGATTGGAAATGCAATAAATGCAATCTAAAGCATACAGCCGTGCTAATGATGTCGCTCCATCTCTCTCCCTTTCTGTCTCCAGGTGACAAGTAGCCCAGATGCAAACTCTACAGATTTAACTTACACTCCCTTGCCACCTGTATCCAGGGATCCAGCCAATCACAAAGGTATGATGTTCATGCACTTATTTTGCATGTAGTTTTCACTGCACCTAGAGTCCTAAGCATTCACTGGTGCATCTCAGGAAGTCTAAACACTGCCTTTTTTCAAACAGATGATGAGAAATGTGTTGCTGCCAGGCCCAAACACTGTATGTTAAGTGAATGGAGATTTAAATGGCTGGGTGGTAATGACTGGATAGACTTCTTGTCTGTCTGGAAGAACTGGATTGCATTGAGCAGCATCCACGTTAATGCAAAGGGTTAAAACATGGCAGCAGAATTATCTGATCTAGATCAGCCAGCATGTGGGCATTAGCACCCGCAGGTCATGTGCGAGGGCACAGAAGCAGAATGAGTTTGACATTTCAGCTTCAATCCTGCATACACCATTTGTATCCAGAGGCTGGCAACACATTGGCCGAGGGAAGCAGGATGTCAAATATCACTGAATATATTGTTATCTTTAGGGGTTGAAACAAAGAAGAGTGTAAACAGGAAAACTGGGTAATGAGGGCGATCAGATTCCTTCACCTCCCAGAATCTTCTCAGTTCAATAAATAATTACTTCTGAATGTATTTGCATGAGATGCATGGATTCTTGAAATCGTGGTATTCAGAAAGTAACTATTGGTGACTAAGTTACAGACCTGGAACTTCCTGCTGTTCATTCAGTATTTTACTAGAGTGTAACTGAGTATATTGCGGGGTATTGTGTTGGGACTGAAATATTGGATGATGCTGGGATCATAACTAGACTTGTAACATGCCAGAGTCATAATACACAAAACTATTTTTTTTTCACAATTTGGTTTGGCCGCTCAGAAATAGTCTGTCTCCTGTGGGCATATGTTATATTTCCCACTGCAGGAAGTTTCAGACTCTTCGCTCTGTAAGCTGTGCTGATGCCTGATATTAGATAAACCAACACTTAATACAGAAATGTTTCTTTCACAGACTATAATTAGGTGGTCAAAACGCGTCAGATGGCTTTTCGTGTTTTAATATTGAAATAAAATAGTGATAATTCTAACTTGGAGTCCAGCCAGTCTTATGCTGGATTGTGGATTAAGTGTTGCTTGTTTTACAGGGAGAGGCATTTTTTCCACTTTCTTGAGGGTAAGGAGGTAAGTTTGATACTACTCAAGACTCGATGTCAAAAGCAACATTTCTCTCATGTGTGTGTCATTTAACTTAAAAATAAGCCTACTCTCAATATATGTAAAGCAGCATCACCAGCAGATGATCAGTAATCAGATGTGTTTAGAGGGAAATCAATTAATTAAGGTAGTTCCTGTGGGATCCCCTCCATTATTAATTAACTGTTTCCTCCTGGACATACATGCATTCTGCAGGGGATCATGCGTTATATGTGTCCAGAAAAAAATGTGTGTATATATATATATATTAGACATGTGCAAAACTAAAATTTTCGTTTCGTTTTCGTCCATTCGGACAAAAATGTTATTTATTTAGTCTAAAACGAATTTCGTTCATTACTGTATTCGTTTCAGACAAAATTTGTTCATTATTTTAGTTTCGTTTAATTCGTTCATACTAATCAATTGACCTACACATTCCATAAACCGAATGTCTTTCGGTTTATAGACTTTCGGCTTATGGAATACATGTAATGCTATGATGGGGACTCTAGTTCGGTTTATAGAAGGGAAAGATAGGGCACAGCGCTAGAGAATAAAAATAATACTAGTAATAATATAGTATATAAAGTGACTGTACTCCAGGAAAAATTTAAGAAAACAAACACAGATCAATACTAACCACTGGAGCAGGAAAGGCACAGGGTGGGGATAGGAATCCCAATCAGTATAGGGAGTGGCAAATTACTCAAACTGAAAATATAAATTGAAGCAGCTAGTCTTATAGTAGGATGCAATGGAAAAAACCACTGCAAAAAAGGAGAAAACAGTATAAAAGTGAGACAGCGCTAATAGTAAACACAAACACAGTATGGCAAAATGAACTGCAAGGACAATAGGATATATAAAAAATATACAAAATTTATTGCAACAGAATATATATATATATATATAAATAAACATAAAAAGACACAATATGACAATCCAGAGTCACAAAATGGATGAGTGATCACATGGATAGAAAAAACACTGGGAATAAGTAACAATAAACAGAATAAAAAAGCCCTCTATGGCTACAAAAATAGTACATAAATGGTATAATACATAAAAACTAATAATGACAAAATCCCTTACCCACTGGGTCTGTTCGCCTGGCCAGGTCTATTGAACAGTTTAGGATATGCACTACGAAAAACAGCTACACCCCACAGGACGCGTTTCGAATTTTCTTCATCAGCTGGTGGGCGATAGTGCAATATCGCCCACCAGCTGATGAAGAAAATTCGAAACGCGTCCTGTGGGGTGTAGCTGTTTTTCGTAGTGCATATCCTAAACTGTTCAATAGACCTGGCCAGGCCAACAACGTTCGGTTTATAGACTTTCGGTTTATAGAATGCATCTAATGCTATTGCTGTTCTATAAGCCGAAAGTCTATAAACCGAACGTCGTTCGGAATACTATTGGCTTTCTATAAACCGAACTAGAGTCCCCATTCATAAGAAATTCTTATGAATGGGGACTCTAGTTCGGTTTATAGAAAGCCAATAGTATTACATGTATTCTATAAGCCGAAAGTCTATATACTGAACAACATTCGGTTTAAAGTCTTTCGGTTTATAGAATAGCAATAGCATTACATGCATTCCCTGAACTGAAAGTCGTTCATTATGACGGTTTATAGAATGTATGTAATGCTATTGGTATTCTATAAATCGACTCTATTTCGGTTTATAGAATGCCAATAGCACAAATGGACGAATGATTTTCGTTTATTAACCATTCGTTCATTGGGCTTTCGTTAGTTTAGCATTTTCGTTATTCGTTTTTCGGACGAATGGACGAAAATGCTATTTTTGGACGAAAATGCATTCGTCCGAAAACGAATGCACATGTTAATATATATATATATATATATATATATATATATATATATATATATACAGGAGTGCTCCTCAACCTGGAGGCATGCAATATCTCTAGTGATGGGTCAGTCATGGGTGGGAATAGCCAAACCAAAGTGTTGGTATAAATATTTAATGGACTTATTATTCCAGTAACAGACTCCCAAATATAGGGGGTGGAATGGTAGGAAAAGGAAAAAAAACTGAAAAGCATAGCACAGTTGATATATACAGGCATTAATGCACATTACAGGCATTAACTCCACTTTAACATACACAATGGGTAGAGAGCATGTATGTAAAATGAAAATGTACTTAGAGTGAAGCACTACCTGTTTAATTTATCTCACACAGTCTACAAATACAGTCTATAGTACAAATGTCATAATAGACAAGACTGACCAGAGCCTATAGTGGAGAAGCACTGTGCAGTACTGTACTGTAACCTACTCTCAGTATAAATGTCGCCACATCATTAAAATACAAACGCAAAGGTCCATAAACGCGAATGGTGGGATGGAAATGGCGTCCTTACTGGCGAGTCCTTTGAAATACATTGTTGTGATATTAAAGTATATTTCAACTGTTGCATTTTTTTTTCTTTCCTGGCTCCAGCCAAACGCTGAAGAGCTGAGTGGGAGGATCTGTAGACAATGAAAACAAAATATTTAAGTAAATTAAATATATTTATAAAACAGACATTCAAATTCTAATGAATACATGATTTTTATCATTTAACTTTAACATCCATTAAAACGTTAAGATCAATTCACACTGATCCTTTAACCCTTTCTTACGTAACATTCTGGGAAATCAAGTGAGTTGCCTAAAGTCATGATAAGCTAATTTGAGATCTGCGCCAGGCTTGCTTTCATTAGACCTTATTTACCACAGTGAGATGTTTTTTTTTAAATCACTGCTTCTTCTTCCATTGTTCTCTAGCAGATACTTGGAATTCGTCTCCTTCTCAGCTTGTAGCAGCACTGATTAGACCTAAAGAGGGATCAGTGCTGACAGTGTACATGGTTAACTAATGTTCCCTTTGATTGGCTGCTGTGTATCACATGCTGTACAAGTTATTAGTCATGTCATAACGTCACTGGGAGTCCTGCTCCCTGTTATTATTGGCATAGTTATTAGGCCAATCTCTGCCATGTACATCACCTATTGTGGTTTTGAATTGATTGCTGAGAATGTCAGGCAATAATTTTTAAGACAGCTCATCATAATTAGTGGCAGTACCTGGCTTCTGAGGCAGGAGCTGTTTTTTTTCCCATTATTTTGTTATTCTTTACATAATAGAACTTCAAGCTCCTATATTTTTATCTTTCTATTTGCAGTATACTCTGCACACACAATGGTTTACGAATTACCAGCACTTAGTAGATGGCCTTAGAAGAGCAGTGTTGCTTTAAATCCATAACGCCTGTGTGTTTTGGACAGTCATTGTGTCCACAACCTACTTTTCCTGATATAAGATTAACATTGCCTCTCTACATCCCTTTTAGTCCACATATTTCAGTCTAACAGATTTACGTGTGAAGCTGTCTGATCTACATATTACTTAGCAGAGAACTCCACAAATAAATTCTGCTGATCTACACTGCATTATATGGAATACAAAATCAATGGCTCGTTATGGCTCTATCCACTAAAAAGTGAACAGCAAAAATCAGGCTTTAATAACTGAATAGGAAAAATTCCCCAACCTTTCTTTCCAACTCGGCTTCTAATGCCTGATTTATGAGGTTCATTTGTTCAGTTCACTTTTTATTCAGAATACCTGTCTGTGTCATAAGCTGTTGTGACGTCATCCAATATCCAGAACTGCTGTAAGAGCCACCGCTGTGTTTCAAAGCCTTCCACAAGTGTTACATTTATGAAATGTTGTATCTCATGCGCGATCTGTTAGCCTCTTGAGAGCCTCACAACTGGATGGATGAAATCCTTAATTGTATTCTTTTATAGTTAAATTGTTATACAGTTTCACCTTTCTCCTTTCCATGTGTATGACTGCATGGAGTAACCTTACATGTTTGCATGGAGCACCTAAGGTGGGAGGAGTTACATTCTGATCACTATAACATTACAGCTTAAGTGGCACAAGGCCACTTACTGAGAAGAGTATTTTCTGCTCCACTAAATGTAAGTGTATTAAAAACAGTGATGGGAAACGTCCATATCTACGTTACACACAATGTTTATCTCAGTTTCTGTATCGGTATCGCTGCTTTGGAGAGTAAGAGATTGCATTAATTCCCAGGAATATAAAACGTTAGGAAGGTTTAGACGATCAGGTCCTGCAAAATGCCTGTATACATCGATCAGCCATGACAATATGACCACCTGTCTTATATTGTGAAGGTTCCCTTTTGATGCCAAAACAGCCCTAACCCGTCGAGGCATGAACTCCACTAGACCTCTTAAGGTGTGCTGTGGTATCTGGCACCATGACATTAGCAGCAGATCCTCTAATGTCCTGTAAGTTGCGAGGTGGGGACAAAAATCGGACTTGTTTTTCCAGCACATCCCACAGATGCTCGATTGGACTTGGGAATTTGGAGGCCAAGTCAACACCTTGAACTCATGGTTGTGTTCCTCAAACCATTCCTGGACCATTTTGACTAAAATAGGCCAGTGCCATCAGGGAATACTGTATCTATGAAAGGGTGTACATGGTCTGCTAAAAAGCTTAGGTCAGTGGTATGTGTCAAAGTAACATTCACATGAATGACAAGACCCAAGGTTTCCCAGCAAAACATTGCCTAAAGCATCACACTGATTTTACTGGCTCGCACACCTCTCCATAATGCTATTGTTATGGGCACTGAAATGACTGGTCGGTTTACCCCCCTTCCTGTTTGTTAGAATACACATTTTTGGAGTTAAAACTTTGTTTTTTTCACACTGGCTTCAAGCTCAGCTTTGCAAGTAAAATGTTTAGACTAAAGATGCCATTTTGTCCTGCTAAGCCAGGACATTTTCCGTTGTATTTGGTCATAGCCTTTTCTATGTTCTAAGTAATCAAGACTTAAGTTTAATTATTGTTTTGTTAATGAAATCATAGTTACCTATTTTAATGTATAATATGTTATTTTCCTGCCCTTAAATGACCGGATGTAATGCTATCTAAAATCTGTATAAACACCAATTATTAGGAGTATTATTTATTTATTGCAAGCATACACATTTAACTGTATTTACTCTGCCTTTATTATAATGGATTATTAGGCAGTTTTTTTTATATTGTCTATATTCAACAATATATTTTAAAAGACAAAAGGTTAATGCTTCCAAATCCCTACTTCTATTGCATTATCAATTAATTATAAACTATAAATAGAGAAACTGGTCTATCTAGAAAAAAAATGTTGCTAAAATATATTTGTATGGTTATCCCTGCTAAATTCTAATCAATCAAACAATATAGACGGAAAGATTGGGACCAATGGTTCATAACATTTCAAACAGAAGGGTTCCTATTCTTTAGTAAATATATATATATATATATATATATATATATATGTGTGTGTGTGTGTGTGTGTGTGTGTGTGTGTGTGTGTGTGTGTGTGTGTGTGATGAGTTGTGTCTGCCTCTGTGTGTACATGTGTTTGAGGCTTGCATGGTGTGTTTGTACTGATATTCAATGATTTCTAGATGTCTATGGGACAGACATATTGGATCTAGGACACAGAATTTTGTGACCACGATGATGTAACTTGTTTTCACAAGTGCTGATTGACTCTAGGCATATTTTGCAAAAGGTCCCTTATATTATCAGAGTATGCCCCTATATAGAGATCCTAGAATTGTGACCATCTGCACCATTTTAGCATGAGAATGGACATTCCTGCATGCTCCCAGGTATACAGTATTATTAACTCCCAGTGCTTTATTAGCAGCAGGAACTCTGCATGCTGACTGTCCAAGTCTGACTGATTTACTCCTCTGCTCTCCCACATCTGAGTCCCATTGTAATGTAACCAGTGTGTGGGGAAAGTGTACAGGCCAAGGCAGCAGAGCTTCCTGTGTAATGTCAAACTCAGCACATTTATCAATGACAGTCAGAAAGGGTCGTCCAGATGGGGAGCCTCTTAATTTCTTTTTTTTCCTGCCAGAAAGTGCAGAAATATTAGAGCTGGTAATGAACAGGTTAAACGGGGGGGCAGCTCCGACTGTAACAAACCTGATCTAAGTTCAGTGGTATGTTTTTAAGAAGTGAAATGAAAATGACTCATACCAGGATTGGCTTTAATATCCTTGCATTGTCTCTATAAGTTCAGTCAAATAAACAATTCAGTGTAGCATAGCCGGTGCTGGAATCAAAGCACCATTATACCTGCTCACAAGGGAAGATCCTGCTTTATGAGATCAAAAGAGCTCCATAGCCAACATCATCAGGAAAACGGTTCTTGTTTTTTTTCTTCCTGTTTTTTCTTCCTGTTTTTTCTTCCACTCACGTACTGAACATGTAAACCTATGAGCAGAAAATGGTGGGTTTGTCCAATCTGCTCAGAGGCCTGTCTCTGCCTTCCTAAGGAAGAAGCAGAACCTTGCCGTGGTATCATTTTAATCCAAGAGGACAAGTCCGTCCCGTTCAAGGGCCCCGCTAGCTGATGAGTTATGACAAGTGATGTCACTTCAGTATGATTCAGATGAATGACTTGCAAGGGTCACTTCTCCCTGTTGAATTCAGCAGAAATTCTGCCTCCCCCCCCCCCCAAACACACTGATCAGAGCAAGAATGAGCTGAGCTGACATATAATTGTGTGGTTAACCTTACTACTTGAAACCTTCCCTGTCATCCCCCCCCCCCCCCCCCACTCACCAACCCCCATTCCTTTGGAAGTCTTCTTCTAAACTGGAACCAGAGAAGGTGAACAGAACATCAGGGGGTGGGGGTATGCCTCCTAATTTTCTCTTTTATCTGGCTCATAAAAATGCAGTTGATTAATGACAGTGCGCAATAAATTATCCACCCTCCACATGGAGGATGAGCTGGGAGATTTATTTTACATTTTCACATGTTCCTCATTTAGCCCGTGGATGACTGGAGAAAGATGCTGAGCCTGGGGAATGCGTGAGCAGAGGAGGGGTGCAGGGCTGTGGAGGAAACCTCTAGCAAAAACTATTTAAAGGTGGTTTGCATATACCCCAAAATATCCTATTTAAAGGCCTGTCCAACACTCCATGTAGTAATCTACAAATCAATGTTTTCTACAAATGATTTAGTAGGACACTTGACCTTTTGACACAGTTTTGGAGATTCATTACAATTTTAAGTCTTTTTCTTTTTATTCTTCATCGTTTTTTTACCATAAATCGTTGTTGGTTTTAAACGTGATGGTGGAATGAGGTGAAAACCAATGTGTATTGAACCACCATCCTTAAATATGCATACAACTGCTGAATTTAGTGCCCACGACCCACAAGTGTGTTATGGGGACATTGGAAACCGATTGATACTTTCATGGGACCAAGTAAATATATCTGTTATTGCAATCTGTATCCATGAATACACTTCATTGGGTAGGTGGCCATCAGTGCATTCCATCTTTGTTGATAAAACCTTACTTTTCCATCCACAGAGCTATTGTATCAACAAAAACTTGCAGACAGTCACAACTTCAGACTTCCTTAGCTGAGCTGGTTAGCTCCCCAAAATGCCACTGTGCAGGGAAGGAAAAATGATGCAGAATGCCCTCTGTATTCACAAGTAATAAAGCATAGTTACCAACTGTCCCGGTTTTGCATAAAGGAAAATGTCTTGTGGAAATCGCAGTCCTGGAAAAATGAGCCGGGGGGCCACAGGAGTGTCCATGCGCAGGACCGTGTGAGCTGCTGCTGAGGCTTGTTAGAAATATGTCAAAATCATGAACATAGGGTATAGTTACACATTAAGATATAAAGAAAACTTCTCTACAGGATCATGTTAAGGCAGGGTATTCGGTAATATTATGTTAGGTAAACAGATTGAAGTCTGGGGTCTTGTTGATGCAACTTTGCTGCATCTCCAAAATGAGGAAACAATTCAGTTTTTGTCAAGTTTTCTTTAACTTCTTACAAATCTCCTGAATCCATGCAGATTTGCCTCATGAGTTAGACTTTGGGTAAACATGCTACATTCAGCAGTCACTGCATTTTACATGGAACTTAAAGGACAGCTAAATCTTTTTTGTGACTTAGTGTTTTATAACTTAATTGAACTAATTTATTTTGGGGGGGACTTACTTCATTCATAGAGTGCCCAGACAATTCAGAAGATAAGAGATGGCACACACAGGCGCAATCGGGTTCCCATTGATTCTGCTGTATTTTACAAGCAAAAAAGTTAGTTGTCCTTTAACAAGGTCACTTGGTGAATAACCCTCTAAAAGTAACAACTATTATTATCAAGAGTCCATAGTCTCCTGTAATCCGTCATTAACCGATGAGATAGCGCAATTGATAAATACATGCTAAGTTCTGCAGTACACGTTCAGCCCAGTGTTGCAGGTTCAAACCCTGGCAGGCTCAACTCAGCCCATCATCCTTACAACTTTGATCCATGAAACATTCAGTATAATTTTTGGACATACAGGTGGAACTGCCCCATTAAATACATTTTCCATTAAAAATACACAGTGAAGAAAATATGTAAAGCTAAAGTACAGTAAATGGCACTGAGTAGGCCTCTCATTGCCCTTAGCTACTACGCCACTGCCTGGAACTCACCTTTTGCTTAATAGCCCCCTCTGTGAGGTCCTCCATGTGGACACTGAAAGTACTGCAAGTTTAATACCTACATTCATTGCTTTCTGCAGGTGATAAAGTTGCAGTAGCATACCTTGGGAGAAATCATGTAAAGACATAAAAGAATATATATTTAATTTAGAGTACAAGGAACTAGCTTACACTGTATTTGAGGAACTTATATAAATTCAATGTTTGACATAGTATATTATTAAGCATTATTTAACACCTTAAAAAGCACTCAGTGTTTTTTTGTTAGCCAGGGATACTGATGCAGAGACCCAATCAGTGAGTTAAAGTGATGAACTGGTAAAACAGTTTAGAAATAAATATTGACTCATCTGTCGCGGGCAATTTGGTTCCATATGTATTGACATATGTGTCTTCTGACTAAATAACTAATCTCATATTAATGCTCAGTTTTATGAACATATCATACCTCCTGATGTGTCAAATGGCCAAAGAGAGAGACATTTGTGGGTATTTCTTTATGGGCAGTCTGATCCACTATTTTAGGTGACTTACTTAACTATTTATGTAGTTATAACTTCATTCAGAATGGAACTGATCTATTTTAGCAAATAATTTCTACATAAGTTTATTACAGTTTAAAGCAACTATAGAGAAGAAAAATAATACTTTAACCAATAGCACTGTTAGTATGTTTAATGCACCTTTAAAAAGTATTTTAACTCCAGTTATCTAAAACATGACTCCCCTTCTTTTTACACTTTGTTCGCCATTAAAAAATCCTGTTCAGACTAGGGGTTTGCCTTACACTGTGGCAGCAGAGCAAGCTGGCCCCAGGACGTCCCTCTCTGTTATTGATGTTTGCACATGGCAATCATGTGTCACACAGCCAATAGCGAGAGAGGATATGAACATGTCCTGCTGGAGGTGTGGTCACTGTCACAGCGCTGCCTGTTACAGAGAACCAGCTGCACAACATGGTGGCTTGGAAGGGTCCAAGAGACTCCCATAGAAAGTAAGCGTTTGATCAGCTGTTTTGTGTTTCCTTTGATCATCAATCAAAAGCCGTTTTAATCGGGCAGAAGTTCACTTCTGTATAATTATACTTGTATTGGAGGGTTTAGTTCCTCTTTAAGAGATTCCTGCTGTATATTTTATAGCTCGGTGTAGTTATCAGCTCTCTATGTGCATCTGCAACCGGCAAAGTATTACTGAACATATAAACATTTAGGTGCATCCCATGTGACAGCTATGGTTGCCACCTTTTCCACAAAAAAATACCGGCCTTGCTGGTGCCTCCATAGACTTAACATTGGCAGCAAAACATTTTTTTACCCACCTGCCTGTGAAATACCGGCTGGGTGGCAACCTTTAGTGACAGCAGTATGTTGTGTGTTTCTGCCAACGTGTTGTTTTCTCTATGTGTTGTTTATCTTCAGTATGGGACAGTACTTCGCAGCCGACCTCTAGTGTCTGACAGTTCCTTGCTGTCAGGTGCTCCTTCGAGACAGGTTAGTTTTAGGACTCATTGAGAGTTAGTATTGGGGCAGGGCCGTCTTTAACGCGGGGAAAACGGGGCAGCTGCCCTGGGCCCATTTACTCCTGGGGGGCCCCAAGGCAGCTGTCCCGTGGGCTCCCAGCCCCTGCTGCCGCGTTCACAGCGCATTGCGCTTGTGAACGCTTTTTTCCGGCAAGCCGCATCCGATGGATGCGACGGCCGGAAAAAAAAACGTTGCGTCACATCCGGTTTCTGTTTCCCTCCTCCGTGCAAGAGGGAAGACTGCACGGAGGAGACATCCGGCGGGGGACACGGAGCAGCTTCATGTAAGTACGGGGGGGGGGGGCTGGCTGGCACAATATTCCTGGTATCTGACTGGCACTATATTACTGGGTATCTGATTGGCACAATATTACTGGCCATCTGATTGGCACTATATTACTGGGTATCTGACTGGCACTATATTACTGGGTATCTGATTGGCACTATATTACTGGGTATCTGATTGGCACTATATTACTTGGCATCTGATTGGCACTATATTACTGGGTATCTGATTGGCACTATATTACTTGGCATCTGATTGGCACAATATTACTGTGCATCTGATTGGCACTATATTACTGGGTATCTGATTGGCACTATATTACTGGGTATCTGACTGGCACTATATTACTGGGTATCTGATTGGCACTATATTACTGGGTATCTGATTGGCACTATATTACTTGGCATCTGATTGGCACTATATTACTGGGCATCTGATTGGCACTATATTACTGGGTATCTGATTGGCACTATATTACTTGGCATCTGATTGGCACAATATTACTGTGCATCTGATTGGCACTATATTACTGGGTATCTGATTGGCACTATATTACTGGGTATCTGACTGGCACTATATTACTGGGTATCTGATTGGCACTATATTACTGGGTATCTGATTGGCACTATATTACTTGGCATCTGATTGGCACTATATTACTGGGCATCTGATTGGCACTATATTACTTGGCATCTGATTGGCACTATATTACTGGGCATATGATTGGCACTATATTACTGGGTATCTGACTGGCACTATATTACTGGGTATCTGATTGGCACTATATTACTGGGTATCTGATTGGCACTATATTACTGGGTATCTGACTGGCACTATATTACTTGGCATCTGATTGGCACTATATTACTGGGCATCTGATTGGCACTATATTCCTGGGCTCTGACTGGCACACTATTACAAGCATCTGACTGGCATAATATTACAGGCATCTGACTGGCACAATATTACAGGCATCTGACTGGTACAATATTCCTGGCCTCTGACTGCACACTATTACAGGCATCTGACTGGCATAATATTACAGGCATCTGACAGGCACCATATTCCTGGGCTCTGACAGGCACAATATTCCTGGTATCTGACTGGCACAATATTATTGGTATCTGACTGGCACAATATTATTGCTATCTGACTGGCACAATATTACTGGTATCTGACTGGCACATTATTACTGGGCTCTGACTGGCACAATATTGCAGGCATCTGACTGGCACAATATTGCTAGGCTCTGACTGGCACAATATTACTGGGCTCTGACTGGCACAATATTACTGGCATCCGAAAGTTACAATATTACTGGCATCTGAATGGCACAACAATTATGGCATATGTGTGTGTGTGTGTGTGTGTGTGTGGGAGGGGGGGGGGGTAACATCGCGATGGATGGCGGGATTGCATGCAGGGGAGGGGGCAGGATCCAGGGGGCCCAAGCAAATGCTTGCCCAGGGTCCAATCACTATTAAAGACGGCCCTGTATTGGGGTGTTAGGTTTAGGGGTTAGTCTTAGGGATAGTATTAGGGATCAGGTTTTGGGGTTAGTATTAGGGTTAAACAATATGTAGAGTCTCTATGATAGCTATGCTATGCAAAGGGTCTTCAGCCTGACTAGGGTATTCTAGTATTTTGGGTTAGTTTGAGAGTTAGATTTAGGGTTTGGGGTACTTTTAGGGTAAGAGGGGGCTATTTTATTAGGGGGGTTAGTATTGGGCACTGACAGTTCAGTGCGGAAACAGCTGTGCTGAACTGCCAGGGTACCAACTGCCGTGGTGTACCGGCCGCGAGCAAGTGTCCTAGACCCGTTGTTAATCTCTGCAGACTTGACCTGAAAAAGCTTTTCCATTCTCTGGCACTTACAAGGCGATGTTATACTGCAACCGTTGGCTCATTGTCTGTGTGGGACTTGCTGATGTCATGAGCTTACCTCACCTTTAATGCAGACAGGCACATAATGCACAGTGAGCCCTCTATCATGTACCATTATAATTAGCACTGTCAAGCCAGGACTCTGCAGCCCTCATGCATATCAGATGATAATATGTCTTCATAAGCAAGTGACTATACATGCACAATATTTCTCCCCTTATGAAGATTGCATGTCAATAAAGTAATTGAGTCTCTGAGGCTCCAGCATGGAAAGATTTAGGGGATGTGCCTTGCAGGGCAGTGATGTATAGCCATTATTATTCTGCTAGTCATGGTGCTGAGGCAGAAAGCTGAGACTGGTCAGGAGATGACAGAGTGAAGGGTTGTATTTCATTAATATATATTATATATATATATATATATATATATATATATATACACGTTGCTGCTAATCACTGGTCTTCTCTCTTAAAAGTCACGGTGGGAGCTCCTATTTCATTATGGCTAGAGGGCAAAATATGCTGACCCCAAAGAACAAACCAGTTAATTCCTCTCCTGCCAAAATACAGCTGTGGCTGGCTTTTATACATGATATAGAGAGGAGCAAGAAGGCACACAATCATTATCATGCCAATACTGCTACTTTACATGAAGGACATGCCCCAGCCAGCACCCATATTGCAAACCCAGGACATGCGCCAGCCAGCACCCAGATTGCATACCCAGGACATGTGCCACACAAAACCCTGATTGCACACCCAGGACATGCCCCAGCCAGCAAGCAGATTGCACACCTCAAACATGCTCCAGCCAGCAAACAAATTGCACACCCCTGACATGCCCCAGCGCACACATTGTATCCACAGCAGTTCCTCAGCATCCAGATTGCATCCACAGGACTTCTCTGGTGTTTAGAAGAACCCATGCACACAGACATCCTCCCATGTTGCCTCTTGCATGTGACTGAAGTGTGAGAGTTGGCAGGTCAAGTGGGTCTCAGAACACACATGAGTAGCGCAAGAGGCTGTATAGGCAGTGCTTAGACATCCAGCTGCCTGCTCGCCCACAGGGATGGCTGCTGAAGGGAGATTGTTTGATCTTCCCAGCCAAAAAAAAGCTTTTTTTAAAAAAAAAATGGTGCCCAAGCAGGGCGGTAGGACCACTGGGCCACTTAAAGCTGTATTGGTTGTACCCCCACTGATGGCAGCCATGTGACAGTAGGTATGTAATGACCACATAAGTTAATCCATATTATAAATGGAATTTATTTCTTTGATGATGGTGTCCATGATGTTTACACGTGGTAAGACTAAAACGACTACATTGGCCTTACTGACTTATTTTTGTTTTTATATTAACATTTTCTTGTAACCATGACAAAGCAATGTGGAGACAATACCTTTTTTTTTTTGTCATTTCTAGGAACCCAAGGATGACATTTGAGGGTTTACTTACTATAGAGGAATCTGGCCTGATATTTGTTTGTAGGCAAATTTGTCTTCTCTACATAGTTGATTTCTCTCTTCCGTTTTCTCCTGCATTGGAAGCAAGTGCTTTTTTTTCTATCCCAACGCACTCCTGTCAAGTTGTTCTGACCGATTATTATTTATCATTATTACCACTGCTATTCATTCATATGGTGCCAATAAGTCTCACAGTGCTTCATACAGTACGTCCCTCAGTGCCTAAAACCAGTCTTGTCCCCAGACGAACCTTTTTGTTTTTTTGGTAGTTTTTACGGCGCTCACCCTATTTATTTCCTATGGTAGGTAATGTAGCATGCACATTATTCCAGTGTCTCAGCATTGCAACATCTGCTTTATCTTGCTCTGCTTTATGACAACATTTCAAGGCAGGCAGAGTCAGGAGTGAAACCACACTAGTGATATCTGCAGAGCTGAGCTTACCTGCTCAGAACCTGTCCGGCCATAAATCACCACTCACACACAAACTCAACGGCAAGTTTGGGATTTGGTTTAGAGCATAAATTTGTGAGGCTGTGACTACTGTAAACACAGGGAAATTGATGCTTTAATAAAGCATAACAGCCCAATTGGGTAGCTGCTCTGGAGATCTGCTTGTAAGTTGCCAGTTTTTTTTTTCTCTTTTCCATGGGAAACTGACCTGGCAAAAGGATCTATATCTGTCAGAGGTGGATAAATCAGACTCAAGCCAGAAGAGGCTGATGCACATTTCATTCCTGACCTCCTTCAAAAGGTTATCAGGTCTCCTCTGCTGGAATTACTGTGTATGACACATGGGCTGTATCATTATGTGGGGGAGAAGAAGATACTAGGTTAATTTTGTAGTCGAACTCTAACAAGGACATCACCTCTTTCAGTCTGTGGTTTATTTATTTTATCTCATGTAATTAGTATTGGTGTATTGATTCCTATATACTGCTGTGATACAATGTCAAGACCATAGCTATAGTTTAAATCAGTCTGACAGAGGAATCCCTCATCTCATTAACTTGCTACTTAAGTATTGTGAAGAGAGGAGAATAGAATTAATACAGATGTCAGTAATGGATTATAAAAAAAAGGTGGGCATTTTGGCCAAGAATGATGAAGGGAAACTTTAGTCTTAAAGGGGAAATGATATAATTAGAACAGTGATGTGACATTAGTTTGCCAGTATTTATGATCTTCGTTGTTTTGTTTCGGTAACCTCTGTCCGGAAGTAGGCCTTATAACATGATAGGAGTTACATTTATATTCAGTAATGTCTTTTCAAAAGGCTTTGAAATGATTGATTTTCTGAATCGTATTTGTTTGCATTTATGAACCAGGGGATATAGCTTATCCTTTGACTAAAGCTTTAATTATATGTTATACTTACCCTTCTTGTAACTAAGGACAAAGGTCTAAATATGACTCACTGTACAAAAGGAAAAGTCTACATAGCAGAATGGACAGGTAAGAAATTAGAGAAACAAGGTGAGATCACCTTGCATAACAGACTGAATGCTGTAAAAGAATAAATATTCCTTGTGGTTGTTACAGCATTGCGAGCACCTAGAGACAAAACTGACCCATCCACATGGACCTTCTTGACTAGAGGTCCTTGGTGTGAGTGAACAGCAGGAATAAGATAACCTCTGATGAGGTTGCTGCACTGAGTTCAGGAAAGGGGCAAGGATATTAGTTCATATCCCGGCGCTTACTTTCTCTTTGCCCAGAGTGCAAGTTGGGTCTGTGCTGACCAGAGTTGGTGCTCTAATGGTAGCGCTGGTTCTGTCAACAATACATGGACTCAGAAGTGGTTTACCAGGAAGATGCCTACACTATATGTTTTCTACTTTTAGTCCACCGTTTCAACCCACCAGGTTTGACAACGACTCCTAGCAGATCGGCCCATTGCCTGGTTATTTTTGATGATGTGACTATGCATTGTGTGATGCTAGTTGATCTCTATGTCACATTGATATTTAGCAGAATGGTTTGGGTGTTAAACCTAGGCCTGATGCAGCCTGATCTCCATCTCTCCTATGCTTGGCTGTTTGTATTATGAGACCACCTGGGTGGCAGCATTCCTCATGCACAAAGCTATTTATTGTTTTCAACATTGTAAGTTTAAAATATCCCTCAAGATTGTTAATGACAATTACTTTCCAGAGTATCCCACTTTCATTTGGAGAATCATTTAATTAACACCTAATTAACCCAGCTCTAATTAGCTTAAGATGACTTAATTACGTTTGTGCTACCCTGAATAATGGTTCTGTCTATTGCTCAGGCGCTAATGTTGGAGAGCCCATACCCAATACTAAGTATCAATTTATTATTGTTAACCCCTTCAGATGATGTTACTGGCATGACATGGTAATGAATGGTAAAAAGAGGAGTATCCAATTTTTAAAACAATCATATGAGGTTCTGGTTTATTAGGATAAGCATAGCATCAAAAGGAAGTACTTTTCCTTTAAAAAGAACAAAACACAAAATATAGTTTGTATGAATACATCCAATGAAAAGGAAAAATTACACTTCTATTTCAAATTCCCAAAATATTACTATCCTTAAGGGCTTTATGTGCATTGAGTGTGTCTTGCACACATGTAAACATCCACAGACACAGGCATTGTCCCTCTCTGGCTCATACACTTGAATGATGAATACTCATTCTGTTTGTAAGGTAAACATTGCTTGGGGGCAACTGGGGCTGAAGCCCCCTTAAGCCTCTGCATACTGGACAGCACCAGGCTCCTTCCCCTCGCGCTCAGCACACATTGGATGCTGTTAGATGACAGTTCTTACTGTGATAGCACTGGCTGTCATGCCATGCGCTAAGCAGGCCATTTAACCGCATCCACAGTGACAATATTCTAAGCTGCATCTCCACATCACCCTTCTGGTTTGGTAAATGACTGCTCCTCCCGCATACAGCCAGAAATCCCTGATAGGGTCAGTGGGGGGAGAATTGTATTTTAACATCTAAATAAAAGCAGACAAGCTAGTACGTATATTACAAACCTTTTATAAAAATTAGGACAGTTGTACTTTAATTTTTATTAGTATTATTTTATCATATCCGTTCATCGGCGCATAACATCCAGTATTCCACGACATGACTTCATCCACCATAACTCAGTTCCCTTCATCTTTTGTTTTCTTTGACAAATGTTATTGTAACCTATCCTCTTGTTATGAATAATTAGAGAAGAGATTAATAGTTTCCAGTAACCCCAAAGGCTGAGAAACAGACCCGTAATTGCTCACTTCCTTACTTGCAGTCCTATAACTGTGAACCTTGACTTGGCACGCCTTAGTTGTAGAGGAGAAGGGTTGTGTTCTCCAGCAGGTACATAGGAGACTGTATATAAAATATCCCAGCTGCTCTGTTACAGACTGTACTGAAAAGCAAGTTCGAAATGTAATTTCCCAAACACCTTGCCACACCAGATTGAACAGAACAGTTTGTTTGTAATATTTGTTTACTGAACAAATTCAATTAATTAATTTGTCTGGAACAATTTCCATATTAGAAATACGTTGTTTTTTATAATATGGCCTTGATGGCTGAATCTATTATTCAGAAATCTGGTAAATCTGTATTCTAAGAATTTATCTAAATCTATATTAAAAAAGTCTGTACGTTTGTGTACAAATCTAAATAATCTTTGGTTGTGTGTATTAAGGCACGACTAAAAAGATGTCACTTGAACGAAACCTCACCTGATCCTTTGGTGATGTCTCTACTAGGTATGTTACAAATTGATACTTGTTACTAGTGGATCTAGAACTGGAACCTGATAGCAAACGCTAGTCTAGAAGCAAACACTCACTACGTCAGGTTGAATTGTACTTCTTGTGTGGGTCCTAGACACCACTGGAAAGGTTTGAGACAAAGTACAGATGAGAACCAGAGACTAGTCAGGCCAGGTGGGTTGTGGCAGTCTGAGTTTATATGTAGCCGAACAATGTACGTCACGGCCACTAGCAAGTAATAGAAGTAACCCTAAAGGAAACTAAAGTCAAGACTTCAGAATAATACAATCATGGTCAAAAACAGACTGCAATACATACCAGGAATCCAGCCAAACCAACGCTGAGTAAAGGTTTCAAAAACCATTATTGAGTAGGGAGGTTCAGGCGGAATAAACAATGTCTCCAGTTCCTTGCGCTGTCTTTGGGTGATTGTCCACAGAGATGGTTTAGCTGTGTCTGGGGAAGGGATCACATATTAGGAAACTGAGCTGCGTTGTGGCTTAGTCTTCAGATATCGTGAATTGCATTGTCTATAACTGCATCCAGTTTAACCAAGTTCACGTATGTACTCCAAACTCTAGGGGCATCCTGCCGGTCATCCTCTTGCACACATTTGACACCTTTTTTGTGCTCTGTGCCTACTGTTATTTCGGTAAGACCCCTTGTATATTATTTGTGGGTGGATTATATTGATGAAGCTTTCTCTCCAGCTCTGTATACTGGCATTGGTCTAGATGAATTCTAGGGCTATAATATAAATAAATAGTCTCCTCCCTTCTAGTTTGTAACTATGGAAGACACTATGGGACGTATATTACCTACCAGCCTGCTTCTCCTACTTTGGCGCATGTCAGAGACAATTAACATCCGTGTATAGAAAGAGAGAAATATACAAACTGCATTTTAAAACGGAATTTCTTTTCCAAGCAAGTTACTAAATCCTTTCAGGCTGCAGGAGGGTTAATCTGTGTTCATGCTGCATCCATTATTAATGATCATTATGTTGGACTGCAAGGTTTCATATCCTTTGAAGCACAATGCTTGCAGATGCCAGTGTGCGTGCTGGAGAAGGTGTTACAGATGTTATTGATATTTTGGTAACTTTGTAATGCTCTGCCTGAAATACTATAGGGTCTACTCAATAAAGCGGCATTGCAGGGAACTGACATGGGAATTTCAAACTTTAGGCCAAAGTAGCCGAGTTGGGAAAATTCTCCAATGCAGCTGAATGGCCTTCAGTTTGAAATTCCCATGTTAATTCCCTGCAATGCCTCTTTATTGAGTAGACTCATATCCTCACTATATACTCACTTTCCTTAATTCCAAGTAAACATGTCAGACAGCTTGAGTGTTATTGACAGATCCAGCAGAGGAACCATTAGAAACACTCGTGTCACATACTGTAATAATCATCCAACTATTAGCTGTATTGATTTGATAACAGCTGAAACTATACTTGGTAAGACAGAAAATGATTCTGGTTACTTCTCAGTACAGGTAGTGCAACTAAAGTCTGCTTTTGGTACAAAAAAACCGCTATAATTACATCCGTGATCCGTGATAAGTCTACGGACAGGCAACCTTCAGCACTACAAATGTTGTGGACTACATCTCCCAAAATGCTCTTACAGCCATAATGCTGACAAAGCACCAACTGAATTGTAGACCACAACTCGTTGAAGCCCAAGGTTGCCTACCCCTGGTCTACATGATACAGCTTGAGATGGGTTATAAGCTAATATTTGTGCAATAGTAGTGTCTTGTAAATAACTTAAGTAAAGTTTACCTGAGTTGATGTGAAGTAAACTTTTTATTCAACTTAGTTAACTATGCATTATAAAAGGCCAAACCAGAAATCTCCTGTAATATTGAAATATATGAAAGGGCAGTATGACAACAGGTTGGTGATGCAGCCTCATCACAAGCCTGTCAGTCATAGGCCCTCGGCCAGTAATTGACCTTCATGGGCTGTCGTTCCTCCCCCTTTGTAGGCTGGGCAAAACTTTTATAAACCCTGGCAAAGGTTTTGCCCAACCTCTTTTTTCACCAAAAGAATCAGTTCCCTCCCACCCATCCCTCTTTCTGTTTTGTTCGTGGTAGCCAAGGTGGCAGGGGGTACCCGAGGTCAGACGTCAGTGCAGGGGGGTTGGCCGTCTTGGGTTATGGCCAACCCGGGAGGCAGTAGCTCTGGTAGCTATCTGCACGGGCTGGTCCCTGGGGAGTGAATATCAGACGGCTACCTGCAGCGGCAGCGACGCCGGTAGCCAGATAATTTGTTCATGCCTACGTCCGATCTCCGCGTCCCAATCCTAGACATGCTACCGCTTAGTTTTGGATACATGCTTGTATTTAATATGTTGTTGTTGTTTTTTTACCTCGGATAAACAAGTTATACCACGGGTTGAATGTCTTTTTAAGTTCTAATATGTGTTCAAGATTTAAGTTACTGATAAAAATATAAAACTATGTTTCAGTATTTCTTAAATAAATACTGTGACCTTTCTATCCAGTTCGTTGTCCATGTATTTCTTGGGGGAGGGTGCACTAATTCTCCATACCTATATCATGAGTTCCTCCTGCTAGAGCTCAATTAGCCCTGTATAATATAAAGGTAAATATTTGAAGATGTAACTTCATGTGACAGAGCCACTCAGCAGGTATGTCCCTGCAGCAGAGCCAGCCTTACAAGGGTTTCAGTGTATCCTCTAGCTTGCTCAGTGGCATACCTACAGGAATGCAGGGTGGAAAGCTGCCCTGGGTGACAAGGTGAAGGTGGTGTCATTGGAGGGGGTGTAGTCAGCCCCCACCAAGCTCACCTGGAAGTTTTGATGCATTCCTTTTGCATCAGGAGTGGCACAGCAGCAGGGGAGAGGAAGATGGACACAGCAAGTCCTGCTAAGCAGGAGTTCAAAATGTAAAGGGTTTGGGGGATAAAGTAAACCATGTTTGGGTATAGAGGGGGTTCCAGAGATAGGATCCACCAAAAATGCTAGATATGCGCCAGATGTCACATGAAGTTTGTGTCACCAGTCACAGACATTGGACAATAATATCCCCCCAATCCCTACCATGATAGGTAAAAAAAAGTGGGACGGAGGGATATATCAAAATTGTATTTATTTATACTTTCTTTAAAAAAAAAAAAACAGCTTGCTTGTGTGTGAATGTGACTGTGTGTGTGTGAATGTGACTTTGGATGTTAATTTGACTGTGTATGTGACTGTGCAAATTCGACTGTGTGTGCTTATGTGGCTACGTCCGTGACAGTGTGTGCATGTGATTTCTTTATGTGGTTTCATGTGATGCTGTGTGTAATTTACCTGCAGCTCACTTTTAGTATTGACTGCCAGGGATAGGCAAAGTGCCCGTACAAGGACACCAGTGTGGGTTACAAGGTCTGTGAAGATCCATCGATCATCATTAAATTATCCATCACAAAGTCCAATAAATGTCTATAATGAACAATGTTGATGCCTACTCCTGCTAGCTTTGCTGGATCTAAATACGTTTCTGTGATTGAAGCAAGAGACATAAGTACAGGCATTTCCAATTCACCAATCAACTGCTTCACCCGTCTTGCTGCTCACTCATCACACTTTGGTTTTTACAAAGACTTATTTATGACATAAGGCACATGTCAGATTCTGAGTTACACAAACCGATAATTATCAGTCAAATGGAATACAATCTAGTTTATTGGGCTGCTAATGTCGCCGTTCCCTTGGGTTTTAGATTTTTTAAATAACCGTTTGTAATGAGAGCTGTCACAAAAATGCAGGCTATATATATATATATATATAGCAAAGTATCCTACTACTGTATAGCAGCTTGTTTAATGAAATGTAGAGGATATGTAAATACATGGCATACGCATATTGTGCCTCAGGGTGATCTTGCCATATAAGCAGCACACAGAATATGGATATCATCCCACTGGAGATTTCCACATGTTACTGCAGTCTGCAACAAGTAAATGATTGTCAATAGGTGCTTCAAAAAAAAAAAAAATTAGACCCCCAGAGGCACCCGCATTCTAGATTTAAAGTTTGGTGCCAACACAAGTCACACTTTTTCATGTAATGAGGGCAGTTGAATAAAAAATAGGAAAACCTAATTGGTGTTTCTTACAGTCACATCATTTCTTTAAAAGCCAGATCAAATATATATTATCTGCCTACAGAAGATATCCTAATGTGACCCTGCACAACCCAGTCCTGGGTCAGCCAACATCAGCCCTAAGAACCTTTACTTGGGTGAGTCTGCGCTCCGAGAGAGAGAGAGAGAGAGAGAGAGAGAGAGAGAAAACTCCAATAGGTTGTTCCCCAAAAAAAACGTAAAGCGAGCGTACAGAGAGACTTGGAGGAAATTTGGAGAGCACGATCACAACTAGACAGACAGCGGATATACTCAACAGAGCTGGGAAAGTCAACCAGCGGTCAGAGGTGGGGTTCTGCCAAATTGAGATGATCGACAACTAAGTAAGAGGTTTTTTAAGTTAGGTTGTTATTACTAAAACATTGCAATCATGCAGGCATTTTTGTTTGACGGGCATAATGTAAGGGGGGCGGCATTATCAATGGATCCCCTCAATTCCACTGTAACAGTCACAAAAGACTAACAGGGGTTCACCCTAAGGGGCTTTATTCTAGTGCTGAATAGTGCATATAATGTGCATTTCTGCTGTGGATACGACAATCACTATGATGTAAGTGTAAAACGTGTGAGGCAGATGTCAGGTCCACAGCTGAATTCACATTATATGAACTATTCAGCACTAGAATAAAGCACCTTATAATCTAAACTGGTGAACTCCTGCTCTTTCCAAGCAGCATAGTGTTATTGCAGTCATCACATTATAAAAACAAACAGAGCCACTGAGAGGCTCTGTCTCTATGCGGGACTGTGCCATGAAGGGGCATTTTAAAATACTTTCCTGTTATTTCACCGAGTCTGGATATGCTGACAAATAAAGCTGATTCAAGGAATTTCCAATATCAACAGCCATTTAAATTATCCCAACTTTATACTGAATCTCCCAAATCCAATTAACAGCTAATAATAGTTGTCACTTTTACTTTAAGTCATTAATGGGAGGTCGCAGGGGATGTTGTAACAGCCAGATTAAATTGTTTCAGGCTCCGGTTGTGGCCTGCCTTTAAATCACTTGCCTCTTATCTCTGGCTAACAGGGGCTTTAATGATTTGCTACTCCCCCCCCCCCCCCCCCCTTCTTCTAAATAGAATGATTGTGACCAAAAATGTATTGCTCTCTGATAGATTAGGTTTTCAGAATGGTTTCTCACTTCAGTTTAAATTTACACTCGGATAAATCCAATTTTGTAGTTGACTTTTTGTCCACACACATTTCGAAATAGTTGGACACTCCATTTTAAAAATAAAATTAACAATGAATAAGAATAAAAATAATATAATATGTACACTGCCATTTAAAGTATGGGGTCATGTAGCAAGTGCCTTGTTTTCCATGAAAACATACATCAAATGACTTGCAAAATGAATAAAATGTTTAATTGAAATAATAAACCCTTCAAACTTTGCTTTCATTGAAGAGTCCTCCATTTGGAGCAATTTCAGCCTTGCAGACCTTTCTCGTTGTCAATTTGTTGAGGCAATCTGTTGATTGTGCTGGCCACTCCATTATAGGCAGAATACCAACTGACTACTTCTTCCTTAAATAGTTCTTGCAAAGTTTGGGTCATTGTCCTGTTGTAGGAGGAAACTGGTTCCAATCAAGAGCCCTGTGGACGGCTCTTGAGGGATCTTAGGGATCTTATGGCATTGCAAAATAGAGTTATGGGCTTCCTTCTTCAAGATTCCTTTTACTTTGTACAAATCTCCCAATTTGCCACCACCAAAAACACCCCCAGGCCATCACATTGCCTCCACCATGCTTAACAGATGGTGTCAAGCTCTTCTGCAGCATCTGTTCATTTGGTCTGTGCCATCTTTGTGATCCGAAGACCTCAAACTTAGATTACTCTATCATAACACTTTTTTTCAGTCTTCCTCTGTCCAGAGTCTGTTTTGTTTTGCTCATCTAAATCATTTCTAGAAAGCAGGGCAGGCTATTTTTGCCCTGTCCGTCCTCGGTTTGAGCTGATCTCACAATCTCAATTTTACCGCCAAATTCGGAAATACAACTCAAGGGCTAGTTGACTCCCACAAGCATATTTTTTATTTCAATTTAAAGATTCTTATTTAGAGATTTTGTTTTCTTGCTAGCTGTCACTTCCAAAATGCTATCTGTATTCTCAAGAACTTGTCACAACCTTGTAATGAGCATCAGCATTTCTGTGTTTCTTGTTTAAAATATTTTTTTTTTGCACCAGCCCAGCGGCCACGGCGATATTGTCAGAAAACGCGAGTTTCTGAGATGTTTGCTATGCTTAAAGTACTGCAGAGGCCTTGCAGATTAGATTGTCTATGGTGAGTGCCAGGTCTTTTATTTTGCGTTCCCTAGCCTTAATATCTAATTAGAAACAAGTAAAAGTCTGCATGGGGGTGGGCGATACTGCAACTGACAGTGTATTTCTGAGCTAAAAATGGGGTTTATTTTTTCTGCTCTGACAAAACTGACAGGCACAGAAACAAGCGCGTCATCACATCTCTGTCCCTGCTCGCTTCCTTTGAGAGGGCGGTGGGGTGTTTGGCGCCCATTCTGTATAAACTAATATCAGGTGAAGTTTTTTGTTCTCATTTTGTGTGTTTTTTAAGACGTTCCTGTTGCATTATCTCTCAGCTGTCACTTTGTTGCTCCCTAAAAGTTTTTTCACATACTATGAATGAATTGGAATTTAACAGAGTGTTATTGTCTTAACTTTTGAATAACCGCATCATACATGCCAACACTCTGGGATTTGGCCCCATGTCTGCGTGTCCTGTCCCATCAGATTCAGTTCTTTCAGATCAGTCCTGGTATCCCTGCTATCCACAGTTAGGGTTGCCATTTTTTTAAAAAAAGACTTAACATTTATTTTCTTATACATCCTAATCTTTTCAAGAAGTCTGGTGTCATACTTCACTAGGTGGCATAATATGGCCAAGGACTGCTTAGTAAACCTGGGTCTCTCTGTCACTGCATTAATCTGTGTGAGAATAAAATGACATATCATAGCTTTATATCAGGCATTTTGATCATTTTTTACTGCTTTCCCAAATAGTTACGTTTTAAAATAGCACATTAATTTGAATACATTCTCCTTCAGAGTAGCTATAATGTAAAAACAGACTCCTAAGAGTGGAGAAGGGAATGTTTTTATTATCATTATTACCCAATTACAGATTGTCAAGAGTGGGAATACAATCCACAGGCTTGTGTATTTATATCACTACATCATGATACTGCATCACGCTACGTTCCCTTACACCACTGTCAGGAAAGGGGTTAGAGTGTTTGTTCAACTTTTTAGTTGGTACTGCCCCAGCAAATTACAACAGTGCTCAGGTGGGGTGCCTGCTGCCATCTGTCTCCTTGACCTTCAAAGACATCAGTCTCATCAGTGCAAACCCAGGAAGGAAGGATCTGGACAGTCCACCTGACCCTATAATTCTACTTATCCTGTGATAAGATGGCACATTGTATCACTTGGATTGTGTAAAACTAGGTGAATACTGGCAGCATAGGAAGGTCTATATATCTCCCCAAGCATAGCAGGGGTTAACTAATTGGTCACTGAATAGAGTCCATTACACTTGAGTAACAATATTTCTGGACATTGAATACCATTGACTGTACATTGAATACCACCGACTGTACATTGAATACCACCGACTGTACACTGAATACCACCGACTGTACACTGAATACCACTGACTGTACATTGAATACCATTGACTGTATAGAGACGTCAGAGTTAAAACAGTGATAACTGGTAATTCAGGTCATTGAATAAAGACCAATACAGTAAAGCTAATGATGTAAATGTCCACCATTTTCTTCAACATGATTGTGTAACATCATGTTGCGTTGGCTCTAGAGTTTACAAGTAGAAATATCCCCTTTTCAGGGTTTTTTTTTCATAATATTAAAGGGCAGTTGTCAGCAAAAATGAAGTTGAACTGAAACATTGCATTAAGTGTAGGCATTTTCAATAGAACTGCTTTAATGAAAGAACACAAATAAAGTACTTTATTAAACCTTCTCTACTTGTATTGCTCTATCATTGGATCAGATTGGTCAGATCTTCTTACATCTGAACCAAGATTCTAAACAACATGTCTGCCCCCTGAAAGAGCCACACAAACAGAGAGGACTCAATAAAATACTTTATTTGTATTCATCCAATAACGCATTGATATTTCAAATGCCTACACCTGATGCAATCTGTCAATTACATATAACTACATATTTTTCAGTTGTCCTTTAACTTTTTATTTAATATGAAAATCCCCTATGCTTGCTCTAGTTTAAATGATGGAACACATTGATGACAGAAGTAACTATGCAGATCCAGCTCTTTTTTAAAAATAACTTGCGCTAAAGTGAAAACCTGCTACATGGTGCTATATTTTAGTTGTGTAGATATAAAAATGACAACATATCACTTGATTAAGGATAAAAAGAAGACGATACATTGTGCTAGCCAATTTGCTAGCAAATGTATAGATTAGCATGACCACATTTTATCTGTGCAATTATGGGACACATTTTATATTATTAAATATTATAAAAATGATTAGGAAGTCTTGGGAGCCATGTAGATTTCAGATTTAAAGTCCCATTGCAGGACTGGCCCAGGCAATCCAGGACATGTGGTCACCTTAGTGTAGATGCCTTTGTATCACACCATAAGATTTTTATTCTGAATAAAGAACGTCTTTGCTGAAGAAGTAGTGGCCAAAAGCTACAAACATAGTGGTAGACACAAATGTACATGCATCAAAATGCCCAATTAAGACATTTGCTTGCAGTTCTTTTATATAATTTTCAATAATTTTTTTATTCTCTACATTCATAGTGCAAGCTATACTTAGGTGATAAAGTCCCTTTAATTGCACTTAGTGTATGCTTCAAAGCATACATATTTATGTTAGGCCATTTTGCAAGAGGAAATCTATAACTTTTACATGCTGCACTGCAGAATCTCACATTGTAACTATACACATAGTGCGAAAGGCCTGCTAGTATGTGCACTGTACAGTCTCCTGGACAATATATCTTCATATGATTTAAAAAAGAGACAGCGCTAAGATATAAAGTATACATTTGTTAAATATCACAAAAATAGAATAATATGATGTATGCACATATAAAACAAAGAAAAAAGTAGTCCAGTGCCACTATATTGATTGTAAAAAGTTTATTGATATTGTCAAAACAGATATAATAAAATAAAAATATCAATATACAATCACAAAAATATAGGGTATAAAATATACACACAAGTATTTCTTACCCACTGGGTTTGTTCACCTGGCCAAGTATTGAACAATTGAATATACCGTATTTGCTCGATTATAAGACAAGGTTTTTTTCAGAGCAAATGCTCTGAAAAATCCCCCTCGTCTTATAATCGAGGTCTCTTATAATCTGACCTCAAATTGAGGTCATATTATAAGACATGGATCCAGGTCCCCAGCAGAGCTGCAGGGGACCTGGATCCCCCTCTCTAGCAGCAGGGGATGTCTGCGCAACGAGCGCAGACTCCCCTGCTTCCGCCCGGCACGACCGCCGGGGCTTCTGTGAAGAAGTCGGGTACTTCCGCTTTCGTCACAGAAGTCCCGGCGAGCGTTCCGGGCGGCAGCAGGGGAGGTCTGCACTCATCGCGCAGACTTCCTCTGCTGCCCCACTAGGCACCAGGGACAATCGGGCAGCTGGGGGATGTCTGCACTATACGTGCAGATATCCTCCATGCTGCCCGACACGGCAGACTATTATGATGGACAGCTGTCCGTCATAATAGACTGCCGTGTCGGGCAGCATGGAGGATGTCTGCAAGTATCGTGCAGACATCCCCCGGCTGCCCCCACTAGCCACCAGGGATTGAAGTACAGGTAAGGGGGGGGGGATGGGACAGAGAGACAGGGGGAGGGAGGGGGGCAACAGAGAGACAGGGGGAGGGAGGCAGAGAGACAGGGTGAGGGGGGCAGAGAGACAGGGGGGACAGAGCAGGAAGGGGGGGAGAGACAGAGGAAGGGGGGCAGAGAGAAACATGTGGGGGGAAGAGACAGGTGAGTGGGGAGTGAGACAAAGCTGGGGGCAAGGGAAAGAGAGAGGCAGCATTGGCACATAAAAAGAAATAAACACAAGAAATGCATTTTTTTTAATATAATATTTTATTAAAAAAGCAATTTACATGTGAATATATACAAGTTTAACTTTTTTCCTATAGGGTAGTCTTATATTCAGGCTTTTAGTATTTTTCCTAAAGGAATATCCAAAGTTTGGGGGGTCGTCTTATAATCAGGGTCGTCTTATAATCGAGCAAATACGGTAAAAATGATACTGCACTAAAACCAGTACACCCCACAGGATGCGTTTCGCAATCTTCTTCAGCTGGTGGGTGACAGTGCATACACATTATGACCACTGACAGGTGGCAAGCCAGCTACGAATTGTGCAACTTTCGGCAATGGTCTGCTGGGAAACCTTTGTTCCTGCCATTAATATGGATGTTACTTTGATATGTACCGACTACCTAGGCGTTGTTGCAGACCATGTACACCCTTTCATGGAAGCGATACTTCCTCATGGCATTGGCCTCTTTAGGCAGGATAATGTGCCCTGCCACAAAGCAAACATGGTTCAACATGTTGACAAGTTCCCCAGATCTCAGACCAATTGAGCATCTGTGGAATGTGCTGACAAACAAGTCCAATCCATGGAGGCCCCGCCCTACAACTTAAAGTACATAAAGGATCTGCTGCTAACGTCTTGGTGCCAGATACCACATCACACCATCAGAGGTCTAGTGGAGACCATGCCTCGGTGGGTCAGGCCCTTTTTGCCCTTATTCTGTGATGGCTGATCAGTGTATATATGTATGCTGAAGAGTAAATTAGACATATTTAAAATACAGATGTGCAAAGTTTTATGACCACATACATTTTTTTATATTGATTGAACTTAAAGATATGTGAAAAAGGTAGGTAACTTTACAGTGGGAGTGGTCCTTTAAACCAAAATCAGGAACTCACATACTGTATATAGCATTGCTGGAACATGGGAGAGAAAACCTCAAGGACTCTTACTACATATATTCCATCACTGCACTTCACCCCTCCTTAAACCTACACAATCCGATTATTCCCTGCATTAAGTTTGGAAGGGGAAAAAAACAATACAGTACAGTTTGTGTGGACATAGCTTATTAGTATGCGGTAGAAATGCCATGATCTGTTCCCAAGCCTGTACCAAGTGAAAAATGGCCTGCATTTTCCTGATAGCCCATGTGGTTGTAAAGAATAAATGGCTAATGAATTACAGATGAACATTGACGCCAATTAATCTTTCCCCTGTCCCTGGGTTATATGGCAGCCATTTAAAAGTTTAATCAATACGCTAAAGTTGAAAACATGCAGCCACTGCAGTTGTTTGCCTGTAATAAACATCAGAAAGGAGCAGAATCCCCGTATAGGCCTGTGCATTAGAATGACAGGTATTTATGCTTAATGGACTAAATATTTTTTATTGGGAGAGAGCAAATGTCAACGTAAGTTTTGCGAGGCCAGCGTTCTTTCTCTTTCCTGGAAGGTGGGCGAGGAATTGGTGGCAGGTCTATGACAGTGACAGATGAGAGAATGAATAAAGAGGAGAAAGCATTCGGACAAAGCAAGAACGAGGATGCATTGCTTGCTTGGGAACATCGAGATCTCTGTTTTGCACTCGGATAACAGACAACGTCTGTATTTATAGCCTTGTAAATAAGATAAATATTGCTTTATTTTACACACACAACCAAATATGGGGTTAATGTGGGATTTTAACATGTATTCTGCTGCAACCCCCTGTGCACCAAAAACATATTAAAATGATCCAAATCAACCTCAAACACATCCAGGATCTGGACAGAAAAATATACAGCTCCATAAACCAATTTGCAAATCACTTTTTATGGAGTTATTGATACCAGAGCTGTGTAAGTGGGTTCACAGCTTTGGTTTTACCAATATAAATGTCAAAGTTGCAGTTGCACCCCACTGAGGGTTTGGTCAGTTCTGATTTAGGTCAAGAGTTTCCCAAAACAGTCTTCTAAGATATCTTATTTATATATATATATATATATATATATATATATATATATATATATATATATATATATATATATGAGACAAATGAACCCAATGGGGAATAGATTCAAATAAATGGTGTCCACTAATTAATATTTGTGATGTCTGACCTTCACTCCTATAGCCAGGATGTTTGAGGCTTTGACTTGTCAACTCACAACTCAAAGGAACAGCTGACACTAATTTAATTTTAAGCTGGGGGGGGGGGGGGGGGGGGGGGGGGGCTAGTGTTGGTGCGCTAAGCTAGTCACAGGCTCAAATAATATAAACGTGTAAATAAAGCCTACCTAACAGATGTGAGCATGCTGAAAATACTGCGTAATTGGCTAAGTGAGAGGTTTTTTTGATCAAATGAAAATGGCTACAGCATAATTAAGTTCACCTGCCAAGTCAAGGCACACTCTCAATAGGTGAGAACCTACCCTCACCTCCTGCCCTTTAACCCCTGGACAGCAAGCTGCAAACAGACAATGAGATGCCAGCAACCTCAACTATGTGCAAGCAGAGAAACACAAAGGTGTTTGTGCGCTAAACTAGGCACAGTCTCAAATACTATAAATGTGTAAAATGAACATGTGTGAGCCTGTTATTGAGAGTATGCCATGTCATTGTGGTGGGTGAGCTTAATTATGCATTGGCCAGTTCATATAACCAGAGACTCTCATTTATATTATTTCTATATATGTGTTGGAAACTTTATTAGGGTGAGAAGAGCAGACAGTTTTTGTTTTTTATATTCATTACACCATTTTGTATACAAAAAAAACAAAAACTGCCTGCCCTAATACAATTATAACATGTTATATGGTGTATTTTTGGAAGGGCTGCATGAATCCAGGCCTGTCAACATCGTGGGACCAAGTCTTGTGATGTGGTGGTGGCAGAGTTACGTGATGTTGCGCAAACCCACAACATTGTGCTTCAGCCTACCCTGCACTTGTCTAATACATTTAAGTATCAGACAAGTACATATGTACTTAAGTACATAGTTTAAATACAGCGCAAGTCACCGTGCCGCATATAACTCAGCAGGACCTATAGGAAAACATGACTGTCTTGGCAAACCCAGGAATGTTGGCAACTGGGCATAAATCAAAATGAGGTTTCACGCCCGGTACTTGCTGGAATTTCTGATCTAACCGTTAGCTCCTCCCTATTCTATGACATAGACAGTCCAGCCTGTCCTCTTAAGGTGTCATTTAACTTTATACCAGATAATTATTCATTTACACTGAATCCTTTAAATTACATGTCCTGTATCAGAAAGGGTGAAGGCCTTAGGTTCGTCCTGCGTGCGTGTCTCTGTGCATGTGTGTTTAATATGTAGTTCTTTACTGGGTAGAGTGGTAAATGGTAACCCAAGCTGGTCTCTCGCGACTGTCAGCCTTGCAGTATCGCTTTGATATATTACTGTTGAAGGTATCATTGTATTTATATCTGATACTAACTGACGGCAGACTGGCAGCTCCGTCAATCAACTCCCTCACTGCTGAATCCTATGCCTCTGACAGCTAATCAACGATCAAGAAGAACGTTGTTCCTGATTTGCAGTAATGAGGATATGACAAGAAAAGTTTCCTCTCTCCCCTGCGGCTGCCTGCAGATGAAGGAGTGATTCCTGTGAATGCCTTCAGAGGCCCTGCACTGACCTCCCCAAAAAGCATGCTGCACCTATGATAAACGCACGCTTTGATATGCGTTTGTTTTTATTAGACTGTGCGCTGTATTTAAGACGTTTTGTTAATTAGTCCTAATGCAGGTTGTCAATCCAAGGGCTTTATGATTTAGCATAGATTTTTGATGAAGAAACAATTAGAGTCGACACAGACAAAGTCTTTCTGTAAGTGCAGAGCTGTCACACAGGAGGAATGAATCATGTCTTGCAGTGATGAAAACACATCGAACAGCCTCGATTTCACATGGACTGCGTTAACCCTGAAAATCAGGATACGGGTGGCTCCAGATCCCAAGTAGGCGGGTAGATTATTAGTTTTCAAACAAACCCAACCATTTGCAAATAGTTGTACGCATTTTGGCTGTTTTCGGCATGTTAACGATGCGTTTTACTTTTGGTGAGTGTTTGTTTATATTAAAATCCTAAGAGTCAATGAAGATAAGGGAGAGAGATATTCCCTCACTAAACACATTAACTAAGAAACTACTTTGATCGTACAATAAGTAGAGTTGTCTCCAGTACAAAAATCACGTTGTTTACAAGAACGACAATAAGATCCCTTAACTTAAACGGACATTAGTTTTATTATTTATTTACAATGCTCCTCTATATTCCATTAATACACACTTACAAATAGAAGGTAACATAGCAAGTTAGACAAGGTGAGGAAGACTATGCATTTCGCAGCATGCACTTGACTTTCTGATTAAACTCTAACATATAGATCTCTTTTAATTCTATTGAAGAAATCTGCTTTCTAATTTAATTTTTGAGTAACACCCATGGTTATTTCTAGGTCTTTGGAGGAGCTAAGCAAAAAATAAAATGGTGGCACCTGTGTCAGCTGTTTGCTCTGTCTCCATAACCATCTCCCCTAAATTAGGCATTGTGGGGACACCTAAGCAAGTGAGGGTCCTAATCAGATGATTTATTTGCTTATATGGTAGAACTACCACGAGTAACAAGTTAATTACATGGACATTTTATGGCTTCTGAACACATTAAGTTAGTATTTTATGCTTGCTGGTTATCTTAAGTATAGCTCACAAATCTCAGATCTCTTGCTGGAGCACTTATCTCTCATCTTGACTGTTGCAACCCAGTAGTTTAAGATCTCCTGACTTCTGCCAGGCCTATCTTCCCAATCCACCATTCTCCTAACACCTCTCCTGTCTGTCAGCCTCTGCACTGGGTATTTATACACATTAGAATATAATACACAATTCAAGTCCTACCAAGATCTTCAGAACTGTTCCCCAATAGCATTGTGTTTTTATTTTACACATATATATATATATATCCCCACCTGGTACCAGGTGACTCTGAATGGACACCAACATCACAGCATATTCCCGTAGAAAGCAATGTACATGTCCAGTATTGCCTTTATTTTCTTCCTAGACAGACAACCCAAATACTAAACTGACGGGTGAAAACTGGACATTTATTTTATTTATTTATTTAGAAAGTGTTTTACCAGGAAGAATACATGGAGATTTCTCTTGGTTTCAAGTCTGTCCTGGGGACCAAGTCCAGAACAGTGTTACAAAGTGTTTAACATTTAACAGCAGGGTAGAAAAATACATATATACATTTTTACAGGAAAGTTGGAGAGAGAACATACAGAGTACATCATTACTGATACATAAATCAAAAATAGATAACAAAACATGTATGGTATATATAGCAATTTGTAAGTTAATAACAGGTACCTTCTGTATTGAGGATTTGGGAGACACTCATTTCAGGGATTTTAGGCTAGAGGATGATTTGGTGGAATCTGGGAGGCTATTCCACATATTAGGAGGTCTGAAAGAGAACACACCTCTTCCTTTTTGAAGTGAGGGGCAGGGTCTGATGCTGAATCTGAGATTGTGGGGTGTGTGGATAGTAACATGCTGCTCAGATAGAGGGGGGCTTGCCACAGTAGGGGTTATGCACTAAGTAAGCTACCTTCAACTACCAGTGCTGATGACCTTCACCTGTCCTCTACTCTTATTTTAACCTCTCAATCTTGCATATAGCACTTCCCAAAGTTGGGGCCCATCCTATGAGCCTTACCTATTAAACAGTCCAAGTTTCCCAGTCCTTCACAAAGTATAAAACAAAAACAATTTTAGGAAAGCATTTCAGCTTGATGATTAATGTTCTTATCTCACCCATACCAAATACTTACTTACTAAGAGTAGTCAATCCCTACCATATCTTGAAGCTGTGTAGTCATATAACTTGTCCAACTGTATTCCTCCAGCTTTTCCAGAGAATGATGGCAGCTTTAGTCCCAAAGCAGCTGGAGGGCCACAGTTCGACCCCTAGGGAGTAAATTATGCTTACAACTGGATGCTGATTATACACCTGGCACTGTATTCTCCCATCTGGTGTCCTAACCAGCGCTCTCTAATATACTGTTTACGCTGTCTAACTTCCCTCAGTTACTTTTAGACTGTAATATAACCTGAGCAGTGTCCTCTTCAGCTCTGTTTCCACTGTGTGTAAACTTGTATTTAATATATATAACAAAACTATGAACCCATCATGTAATATAATGAAATGAAAATAAACAAAACTTGCATTAAAAACACCACGCACAAAAACTCACAAAAAATATGAAGTACGTCATATACATAGAAGAAAAAGTCTGAATGCTAAATTATCAAGGTATAACGTAAATTAAACTATTGCATTAAAGGTACCAAATCATTATAATACATCTTCCATGAAAAGAGGACAGCACTCCAAGAACAGAGCCCTAGGTAAGTAAACAGTGAGTAAGTACACAACCATAGTCCCCTCGCACTCCTTATATGTGTATATTGTATCTACACACTGTAAACAGTACGTACTACTTAATATTATGGCGCTTTGTAAATAATCTAGTAACAATAATCATTACTGAACACGTCCGAAGCCTTATTCAGTTTTTTTAAAACATTTTATTGTCAAGCACATGTTCCAGATTTGCTGGAAAAAAGATTCATTTGACATCGTGTGATGTTTTCAGTCTGATTAGGATCTTCAATGGGGTTGAAAACTTTCAGCCATAAATCTGTACAGAAAAGTGACCTGTTGGTGCGTCACTGCTTGATCTCTGACCAGCATTCCTCCAGCAAATGGCACACACAGATTTGTGAGCTCTGAAGTTTGTTTTCGCAGATGTATTCCCATAAAACTCTTTACTGCAAGCTGGCTAGAGAGAAGCAGCAATACCTTATTCCAGCAAGGTTTCCATTTACTTCTTATCCTTTTGTTGTTTAAAAAGACAAACAAAATGCAGCCGGATGATGTATTAGTATGGGGCATTTTGGTGTAGGGCAAAGGCCTCTGCCCTGTATGGTCTAAAACACACAATAATGTAACTTCACTGGCCTTACAGAATAACAAGCCTTAGAGGAGGTAGAGCCCCTTTTGTGTCCAAAGGGGAAGGTAAAATGCGTCATGTGTAATCAGTATTCAATAAAAAAAAGTTACCATCCAGCCAGTATTGCACCAGCAAGCCTGTTAAAAAATGGTCCAAGTTTCTAAGAATAGAACCAGTAGCATTGCCAGTAATTATTTTTATTTAAAAAAGGTGGCATTTCCAATAACAAATGTTTGTGTATATATATATGTATTTGTGGGAGGAGTTTAGAATTCCTATATAAAACCACACCCCCTGCTTACCTTTGCCATGCTGTTCAGTTCATCCCACCCGCCTCTCCCTTCTCCTTTTAACTCATTCTACTTGGGGGGCCCTCTTTTATTACAGGCCTACCGTTACGTAGGTATCGGCACACCACTTCTGACTTGTACCATTAATAATGTTATTGCATGGATTATATGTTACCGACCACAAAGATATATATATATATCTGTGCCATCCGGTGTTTTGGAATGCAGTAAAGTAATTATGATGTGAATAGCTTGTACAGCCGATTGGGCAGCTGGCAGTGAAACATGGAACATTTTATTTCTCGGGAATAAATGGCACTGTTCCCACAACAGGGCCTAATAACACAGGGTAGATAAGGAATCTTTCTCTGTTCCATTAATCCTCTGGAATTTAAAGATACCTTGGCAGTTCTGTACACAGTGCAGATTCAGGGATAATTGATGGCTCTTGTTTACATACAGATGTAAATGGAATTATAGCATTTATATTTTATGTTTTCCTTGAAGCCTCAGTTTGTCCTCCTTAGTTATATTCCTTATTAGAACTTCAAAGTTGAGTTTTTCTTTCCCCTCATAGTTTTCTGCTTGTCTATTTTTAAAGGGAAACCTTGCACGCCTGTTTTAGCCAAGCTTAATTATTAACCCTTTTTGCTCCATGGGAAGCCCTTACATAGTTCTTTGTGGAAAGAAACATATAACAAAAATGGCCTGATCTTCAAAGTGTGTGGATTGCTGTGACCCGACAAAATGGCACATTAACGCGACACCTTAATATAATGTTTATTTTCTTAATCAACACCTTGTTTTCCTGGGAGCGGATATGTAATTAAGGGACACATGTCACCCTGTTTAGTATAGTCCCCCATATCCAACAAGGGATTGGAAGCCCTTTAGTGCAGAGCGCTATTGCCCCCTGGGAAATTCTAATTTAAAGAACATGTAGTTCTATTAGTATTAGTATAATTTTTTTTACTGATTTAAGCCTGCAGTTCCTCATATGACCCCTGGGAGGAGTATGGTGTATAGTACAGTTTCAGTGAGGTAATAAGCCACATGTAGTATAGATTGGAGCACAATCAACTGGGGTAGTATGAGAGCCAGATATGTTGGAGAAAAATCATTCTTCTGTTATTAGATAGCTTTTGCCCCTAAGTTTGAGCTTTTCAGTGCCCTCTAGGAAGCGCTGAAATATTGTGCAACATATTCAACAATGTGGCCTTTTTTTTTGTTTTCTTGCCTATGTAGAATAGTCTCTCCAATAAGCTGATCTGTCTGGAGTGACAGACACATATATTGCTCAATAATTACCAATGACGGTTGTCAGTCTAGCCTACTTCCATATTGCAATTCCATGGCAAGTTATAGATACCCACTGTCTGACATCTGGCATGCTTCAGGGTATTATTCCTGCCCGTAGAGATAATAAGAAAAGTTTAATTGCGTTGTTAATTTATTTATTGCACAGCATTATTACCCTGATTGATTGCAAAGATGATGAAAACATTAGACAGATACAGCATCAGCTACCAGCGAAATTGAGGAGAGAGCCAGCCTTGTACAGAATAGATAACCTTGATGTTAAAAGCCGTAGCCTTCAGATAATTCTATTCTTGACATATTGATGGTCCTTGAAAGAGGGAAAGCTGATTGTATGCAGAATGCAATCATTAAAGACACTTCAACTGGCTGTTGATAAATTTGTTTTTTCCTGAAGGATTCAGTGAGAGGCTTTCCTCTGCGCCTCCTCCATGCTACCAGATAAAGCTGCCCTGTCTGATTCAGCAATCTCCACCAAACAAAATATACCTGTGTTTGTGCAAACTAAGAGCACGGCATTAAATTGAGAGCAATCAGCAATTTAACTCTGGGGATGGCTTCTAACCATTGAGAGCAATCAGCATTCTAACTCTGGGAATGGCTTCTAACCATTGAGAGCAATCAGCATTCTAACTCTGGGAATGGCTTCTAACCATTGAGAGCAATCAGCATTCTAACTCTGGGAATGGCTTCTAACCATTGAGAGCAATCAGCATTCTAACTCTGGGAATGGCTTCTAACCATTTGTTAGGTTGCAGTAAAGGACTGGAGATTACAGCCAGATCAAACAATTTATCTTGTGGGTACCACCTGCAGTTTGTAATGAGATATACATATTTGTATATGTGTGTGTGTATATATATATATGTGTAGGAATCCATCAGGCTATCGTGCCAAAATAGCTGGGAGATAACAGATGTATGTAAGTGCCAAGCTTATTTATTTTAAAAATCTCTTTGCTCTGGAATCCTTGTACCGAGGACTTTATTTTGGTCCATTAATAGCGAGGCCCCCTGCGCGATTCACTCAGTAAAGCTCCACAAATGGAATTTGCGACTCAGCAAACGCATTGCCAGTACAATGAGTTAAGCTAACCTTGCTCCATCTCATCATTTAATGCAATTTTGGATACATATATTCCTGCTGTCTCACTGATGCATCAAATGATGTGACTTATTGGAGACAACATCGGTATAGATTTTTTTCAATGGCATATTCATTTTTACCTGATGTTAAAATTAAATTTATTATAACAAAAGCCAATGATCATAATTTGCCATTTAAGAATAACACATGCACCCATTCTTACTGCAATATGATGTCGCGCAGAACGTCTAATATAGTCAATGCTGACACATGGTGTGATGTGCAGAAAAGCTGTGGTCAGAGTGAGGTTAGTGGTGTAATGGTAAACTATTCACAGAGGTGACTACTCACTAGGTCGCTAGAATTTCAACATGTGCCGGGCATAGAGAACTGAAGAGAGCCTGACACAGGCCGTAGTATACGAATTATTGGGCCTGTCATTAAAATGATACAAGCCTCGATCAATAAACATGCCGCTTGTTCTTGACAGTTTTCACAGGAACGTCAGGGGCGCAAGGCCTCAAACAAGCTTCTCGTTCTGTTTATTTAACCTTTCTCTGTTGTCGCATTTCTATCAGGCATTTTTTTATCCTGTTTTTATAAAAGAAGGGAACAGGAAGACAGCTTGCTTCAGATAAAGAAACAATCAAGACATATTTCATGACTTGGAACTGAATATCCCGGCAGGGGTTTAAAAAGCATCTAGTTTGCTATTCCCCACGTTTTACTACCTTTTGAAAACTGTGTTTGTTGCAGCCTGCAGCTATTTACACTGTGGCCATAAATTGACTGCTCGGTAACAACATAAGAAGGTTAAAATATGGCAACACTAACAGGTTACTTGATAGCCTCCTAGAGTAGGATCTGAGTGAAAAAAACAGCACTTGGATTATTGGAAGGAGTGAAGATAATAGAAAACATAACGCTTGATAGCGGAGTATATCAGGTGGCCCCGCCCTTCAATTTAAGTTTTATATTTTGCATTTTTTTCAGAGTTACATTCAGTGCAAGAACAGTAAACACAACACAATGACTAGGTTTAAAGATAATTTAGATATGAAACTTCCATTCCTGTATCACCTTATGACGGGAAGACAACAGATTTTTCCAAATCATCAGATACTGAGAAAGTGATACAGAAGGTAAATGTAGTTGCATAGTATTGTGACATACCAGGCAGTTTAGGACATCATACCCCACTTTCATTTTATTAGGCAGATACCCTTTGAGACAGAGTGCATTTGTCTTAAGTGACACTTTCCCCCTCCACTGGAGTTAAAGGGGCATGCATGGCTTAGCTGTAGTTTTGGCCAATTTGGTTAAGCTCCACCACTTTTGTCCTAGCTCCACGTATCTTTGCTTACACTACTCCCTCTTTTTTGGACATCAATAGAGCATAATAATCATCAACCACAAAACTGTGTAATGGGAAACGGTTGTAAATCCACTTGTACTATACACTGATCAGCCATAACATTATGACCTCTGACATGTGGCAAGCCGATGGAGGCAGTGTGATGCTCTGCGCAATGTTCTGCTGGGAAACCATGGGTCCTGCAATTCATGTGGATGTTACTTAGACATGTACCACCTACCTAAGCATTGTTGCACACCATGTACACCCTTTCATTGAAGTGTTATTTCTTGAAGGCATTGGCCTCTGCCCTGCCACGAAGAAAAAATGTTCAGGAATGGTTTGAAGAACACAACAACAAGTTCAAGGTGGCGACTTGGCCTCCAAATTCCCCATATCACAATCCAATCGAGCATCTGTGGGATGTGCTGGACAAACAAGTCCGATCCTTGGAGGCCCCACCTCACAACTTACAGGACTTAAAGGATCTGCTGCTAAAGTCTTGGTGCCAGATACCACAGAACACCTTCAGAGGTCTAGTGTAGTCCATGCCTCGACAGGCCAGGGCTGCTTTGGCATCAAAAGGGACCCATATAATATTAGGCAGGTGGTCATGATGTTATGGCTGATCGGTGTATAGTTGTTGATGCTTCGCAAGCTTCATGAGGGATGTTTGGCTGACTGTGAACCATAGGAACTGTTGTTAACATCTGTCATATACCTTAAACTATAGTCTGGAAAACATACTGGCATTATTAGCTTTTGCAAACCCCTACTATTTCTGGCAATGAGCTTTATGAATATAGGTTAAAATATTTGTGCCAAATTAGTTTTTTTTCAACAATTGTGAAAAGATTAAAATGCACTTTTGACAATGCAAATTATACAGCTCAATTCTATAGCTCAAAAAAAGCCGTTTTTTCTGTGTGTGCATATAACGTGAAATAATAGTTCATTTGAAGATGACCTGTTACCCACAAATGCTTCCTTCAGGAAGGTGATATCATTTAAGTGATGGACCATTACATGAGATCTCCTCTGTGGTTAATTGAGGAACACTTCGTTGGTGAAAGGGTCAAAACCAGAAGTATTGAGAGCTGTTTTTGCCGCTCCCAGGATCCCAACAGCCAAAAATACAAAATGTGATAGAATTTGGCATCATTGTTTCACTACATTGTTTACCTCTGTGTTTGTGTGAGCACGATTATACACAATGTTTATTATTCCTATTTAGACACATTATAATTTATTTTCATTATGTTTGTTTTTAGTGTATGTCAGCCAAGGTCCATGGATTATATCAAATCAAGTATGACACTTACCTCTCAAATAAAATTTTTTTTTTTTTTTGGACATTTCCAAATAAACAAGACCAATAGTTTAAATGGAATGTTACAAATAGTATATTTATTTTAGGTTCTGGTCTGTTAATATTGTACTGCTTTATTGGTAATGCAGTGGGGCAGGAGAATCCTACCTTATTTATTTTATAACATGTTTTCCTGTGTAAATATATATATATAAATATATATTGTTGGCTACGCTACACTACAGACAAAGAAATATACTGAGTTATCATGTCCAGCTCCTTCAAAAAAGACCCTGATTTCAGTTTCCCTTGAAAACAAAAGGAAAACTTATTTAACCTTCATAATACATATCAGTTACTACATTGCTGTCAGTAAGATGATTGCATCCAACTAAAACATTAATGCTTATGTCTGTTTAACAAACCCACCCAAAACAAATTCCTTGTGTTGCCCCAGGCCTGGATGGGAGAAAATCCAGACTCTACACATTAGTAAATAAGGCCTGGATGGTGTGAGTGTAATACATCACAATGCATTTGTATGGTATTATCCTAGTCACAGCTTGTGTTGTTGAGCTAATTCCTTTACTTTGAGAATTAGGCGCTCATCTTCCAGACCTCTGCTTCCTGTATTCCTGTAATCAACAGAGACCCTCCTTATTTATAATATTATGTGTTCATCCAACATGGAGGTTGAGATTATCCAGACGCTAGCAGCAGAAACATGCTGTCTTTTTCTTTGCATTTTTGGCAAACTTTACTAATTTTTTCTTTTTTTTGTTTATCAGATGTATCGAGCATGCTTTAAGAAAATAAAGAGCCCAATATGGCTTCCGGGCTTCAACAAATCATTAGAATTCAGTGCATAGAAATGACATACAAACCCATGAACAATCCCACTAGTGTTGTTGTTGTGGTCATTGTATTAGTTTTGCCGGTTTTTGAACCGTGCATACTGCAGTAACATGTTCCTGAAATTCTCCAGCCCATTCCTGGGAGCTGAACAGCATTGCCGCGAATGTAGTTAAAAGGGGAACCTGTGATAGATTAATGGCTGCCGCCCTCTAGTGGGCATAACTGAAAATAATCCGTCCGAAATTGCATTTTGAGATTAGCATTACAAGATCTTCTACACCAATTGTCACAATGCTCGCTAGGCCAGCTATCTTATTGAATCAGCCTGTAAACCGTAAACATGACCTAAATCAATGTATAAATAAAAAAAAAAAATTCCTTAATTTTATAACTGCAACAATCGTCAATTTTAACTTAAGGGCAAAATGTCTTGGGATTATTTATACATGTGTTTAACTGTTATTTCTCTCTTTCTCATTTAGTTTACGCATAAAAACTTTGTAGTTTGTTAAGGAAACATATGGGTTTCATTAGTTTATTAATGCCATATATATCTTTATGAAGTAGCATTTAATATGATTTTTTTTAAAACAAAATGGCCACGGCCCTTGTTTACAGTTAAGACGTATATATACATTGTGTATACTTAAGGCATTAAAGTAATTAAACAAAGCATAGCTTTTTGACGTGCCTTTACTATTTTATCATTTTATGTTGAATTGGGTTTTTAATGCCATTTAGGTTCTGTATATATGAATGTTAATATATACCCAGGTGCACATGAAAAGTGCACTACACAGCCATTTTGTATTTGTAGATATTAATGATCCCTTCAACACAGACATACAATAGAAACCATGACATGGGAAATTGTGCTGATCGGTGAAAAATCTCCACAAGGAAGGAGATGTGAATAACTAATAGGATGTTCCCCCAGTCTAACCAAACATTGAGTCCATATTGGTTTCATGGTTTGCTCTCAAACGAGCATGTTTCTGAAAAATAAGCGTTTTTTTTCATTGCTGCCACAAACTTGTAACATTATTGTTTCGCTCCTTACATCATATAAATAACCACAAAGATAACAGGAACCACTAGAGAGCAAATATATGCTGAGAAGGGAAATCATGGGGCTTGCCATCAAAATCAGACCGGGTATAAATTATAGCAATGTATGGAAAACATTGGGCTTTCCTATCCAGATTGTGTGAGGAAAAACAGGAATCCATCCATCCATTTCAGAATGTGAAAGTCGTGCCAGAGGGAAGAGATAAGCTGGTGCCATGCATTGCATATATTATATCAAACTTGAAATTTCTAACATTTAGTGTGACTTCTTTTTATGACTTTTTTAAATTTCAGTATATAAACAAGAATGAATGACACTGGAAGTCAAAAATGATTTGTTTCTGCTATGAGACAGTAGTGCCATTCACATAGTCCATAAAACGATTCTACTGATGGAGAAATGCTGACCACAAGAAATGGATTCAATATACTATATTATTTATACCTGTCACTTTCTTCTGGGAGATAGCACCCACAATAGTTATACCGCTACTTGAAAGGTAGATTATTAATATCTTATACCTGCAGAAACTGTTATGTTTTTCATGTGCGATTCTAAATCATTAGGAATTCTTGGGTGTTTGATAAACTGGGACCTTTGTCCCAAATCCTTGGTGACACGTTAGAAAATGGAACATGATACATTGAGTCCTGTTATTTTGTTTCTGCATCGAATGAAGGAGCGTTGTAGATCCAGAGGCGCACACACACACACACACACCGCTTCCCTGCTCTTGGCTCTCGTTGGCTGGCATAACTACTAGTGTTGTCGCTGATAAACCATCACATTTGGTTTAGAGTACGACATCCAGACACAAAGCATCAGCTGACAGGCCCTGTCCAGATAACAGCCAGTCATGTCAAAGTCATCCAAGGAGTTAAGAGCTCCCCTCCCATCTTATTATACAAAGTATGACATCCAAAGAACAAAGTGTTGCTTGTCCCACAGCCAAAATGCACATAATGGAAACATTAGCCTGCAGATAACTTTTAATGTGTCAGCTTAATGGTTCCTTAATATGTAAAGGGCTTGAAGGAGATGTCAACTGGGGCGGTGGAGAGTAATGTGGGCTTGAGTCCTGGTTGGGAAGGCTCCTCCTCATGACTAAATAAGGTTTATTAGGGAGCATCAGATAACATAATGTTCTGCATAGAATTGGACATGTGTCTCCCTTTGTCTCCTCTTGACATGAGTTTGTGCTTAAAAGAAATAAGCTGGCTGTATGCAATACACTGACCCCCCCCCCCCCCCCTTTTAATATAATTACTGCCATTTATTTCCTTGCACTCCCCTGTATTGTTTCCCCATTACATGCATTCATTTAATTCACCACTCACAGAGTAACTGAGTATGTCAGACTCGCTCTTTCTCACCACGGACACCTGAATGTATGCTATTTCTATGTAGCCTGGTTCTGAGCGTCCACATATTCCAGTACATTGTCCCACGTCCCATTTGCTCGTTCCCAGCACCTTTTCTTTGTCCTTTTCCAGCTGCTCAGTATGCCTTGAACAGCATTTCTAACAAGCTGCACTAAATCACACATCAGCTGCCCACTAGTTTATACTGAACATTTCTGGATCCTGCTCCTGGCTTGAGATTAAACTTCACATCTCTTTTCCTATCACCCTCCGGGCAAATTTATTTCCAACTGTCTCCTGCTCTCCGTCTGGCCAAGCTGTTTCTCTTCTTTTATCTTTTCGTTCTGTCTCTTTCTCGCCACATTCTATCTTTTTCCTGTCTTGCGTCTTCTCTCTCCTCATCTCGTTTTCGTTAAACTACTAACACGTTCCCTTTCCCCTCACTCATTTTAAAAACGATTGAAGTGATTGTTTATGAGATCTGTTTTATCTATTTGTGTGTGTTTTGTGTGTTTTTTTTGTTAAGCGCAAATTGGCTTATTTCTGCACAGAGACTTTGTTTTAACCCATTATCATCCTACTCATTGCAAGTATGCGAACCAACCTCTCAGAAAGAGCGATCTTCCTTTTCCTTTCTGCGTTATAACTGGGCTTTTCAGAACAGGACTTTAAGAGCCTTTTAGTATTATATACCTATCTGCTCCCATCAAGCACAGCACAATTGCTTTCTAATGGAGCCCTATTCGGAGCTCACTCCCCTCTTTATTCCCAGTGCTTACAGCCAACCTGTTCATAACCTGGTATGTGCTTTTTATTTATTTTTTACTTCCCTGTATTTGGACTAAACTCTATTGGGCAGTGTTTTAAAAAATAAATGTTTAAAAAACCACATTATGATAATGAGACCACTGATTAATCTGTTATTATTAAATGCACACTTCTTTCTGTGGTTTTACACAGGCACCCTCGTGCATTATAGAAATGAAACACATTGCCTGTTATCATTAAAATGTAAGGGGTGGGTCAAGCAGCCTACAAAACATTTTGTGGCTACCAAACTGGCCTTAGATCGCAAGGAGACATTAATTATTCTGATATTTAACTTACATGGAAATGATGCTGATCTGCAGGTCAGTTACAAGTGATACAGTTGTTCATTTCCTCCATCTCTGACAAACAGAAATATAAGACGGGCTGGTTATAATAATGTACTTTAAATATGGAGCCAAACCTATGAAATGTTTTTATTTTCTGCTAGTCTTACCTCTTCTTTACATTTCCACAGTTTTTACTCAGGCACGTGTTTCCTGCTCAATCTGTGTTAAAGCAAACCTTCTGCGTTGTCTGTTTAGTATGTTTTTTAATGTAAGAGCATATTGGGGAGATGTTGTCTGTTTAGTATGTCTTTAACCCCTACATGACCAGACTTTTTTTGGAATGGTGTGCGTTAGTGACCGAGGCTGTTTTAACACTTTTGAGGTGTTTGTGTTTAGCTTTAATTTTCTTCTTTGTCGGTGGTACAGCACCCACACATATTATATATTGTTTTTTTCAGGACAAGAAGGGCTTTAATTTCATGACATTATTTTGTTCATATCATTTATTGTATTGTGAAAAAAATAGTAAAATATGGTTAAAATTACAAAAAATAAACACTTTTCCTGACTTTTCTTTGTAAATTCTTTTACTAAGCTGCAAAAGCTAATGAAAAAACGTGCTAAATAGATTCGACTATAGGTCCTGAGTTCAGAAATACCCAATGTTTATATGTTTTTTTGCTTTTTTTTTTGCATGTTTTAGGTTAATAAATACAAGTAGCATTTAGCAGTTTTTTAAAAAATTAGCGTTAGTGACACTGTAACACCGATATCTGTTACGATATCTGCACGCTGGCATACCGCGATCGGACCTGCATGACAGTCCTGGACCGTCATCGGTCACAAAGGGAGATTTCCCTAAGACGGTCCAGGACCGTCATCGGTCGCGAAGGGGTTAATATAAGAGCATATTGGGGAGATGTTGTCTGTTTAGTATGTCTTTAATATAAGAGCATATCGGGGAGATGTTGTCTGTTTAGTATGTCTTTAATATAAGAGCATATTGGGGAGATGTTGTCTGTTTAGAATGTCTTTACTATAAGAGCATATTGGGGAGATGTTGTCTGTTTAGTATGTCTTTAATGTAAGAGCATATTGGGGAGATGTTGTCTGTTTAGTATGTCTTTAATATAAGAGCATATTGGGGAGATGTTGTCTGTTTAGTATGTCTTTAATATAAGAGCATATTGGGGAGATGTTGTCTGTTTAGTATGTCTTTAATGTAAGAGCATATTGGGGAGATGTTGTCTGTTTAGTATGTCTTTAATATAAGAGCATATTGGGGAGATGTTGTCTGTTTAGTATGTCTTTAATATAAGAGCATATTGGGGAGATGTTGTCTGTTTAGTATGTCTTTAATATAAGACCATAGTGGGTGGATGTATAGAGGAAATGCACATGGGCATAGCTCCTACTATTGGTACTATTCCTTTGTGCACCGATACATAACGTTGACTCCTGGCAAATGTCCTAAAACTTCCAGGTTGCTCCGTCGTTCTGAGTGCCCATGTTTAAAGAATCAGGCGCTCTTCAGAGGCTGCAATGTGTCGTAGAACAGTGTTTGGCCGAGGCTCCATTTCTGCACACAAAAGTGCGCTGGGATGTGTATAAAAGGCACAATTGCAAAAAACAACGATTCAGGTATTTTTTTTAATTTTTTTTTTTTTACTTCCTGACACTTTGGTGTCCGGGACGATTTATACATAACCCACCATTGTCTGTCTTCAGGATATAATATTTACATCTTATTTACATATGCATTAGTGGCATATGTTTAGTTATGTGACATGTACCGATATTTTATATGTATAGAAAATACAAATCTAGCTTATTCTTTAGAACCAGTATTTTCATCTGTGCTTTTGAGAGATATATTAGATATCTGCATAGAGGTATTCTATAAAGAAATCTAAAAGATGACGGTATTTAAACTGCCTCGTTAGACATATTTACCAGCCACACCGTCTAGTGAGAGACACGTTATCGGTACCTTGGAAAGTAGTTTGGCGCAATGACACCGATTTCTCAGAAGGTAACAAAACACCAACAGAGCGCTGACTGTAGGTGTAATAACCTAAATATGATGGCACTGCTGCTTGAGTATTAAAACGATTTGTTTAGTCAATATACTTCTCCACACATCTAACCCTCATAGACACTGTCGTGTTCTTTTACGGTAATCAAACATGCAACGCTACACAGGATTCTTTCTGCGGATAGGGTTAAAAAGTAAATCACATCAAGTAACCTGATCACTAAAAGCAATTCCGACAGGCCTTTATGTCACTCCGCACCTAATAGCGCTCTTCCCTATTCACGTTAAGTGCAATCAGGTTAATAGTCCCTGAGTCAGGAATACATGAATAGTAAGCAGCCTGGATTTAAGGTCACATTACATCTTGGAAAACTGCAGAGAAGCAGATGGGGTCAGGGGAGAGAGTGCTCTGTGCCGGAATATACACCTACATGGACAAAAGAAGAGAGCGGCTAGATCTCCATGTGAAAGGGGCATAGTGATCTGTACAGTGGTAGATGTTTATACTGCATACAAACTGTATTAGTGTCAGTATGTGACCTGGATAGCGGCAGTCAATCCTCCTCACACTGGCTTCTATTTAAACTTCTCAATCTGAATTACTGGCAATGTGTCACCGCACTGTATATTTCACAATGAACTAATAATAATCACTTGAAATCTGACCTTGAGCGTCAAAAAAAGCTTAATTTTAGATGACTTGGTGACCTAATATGTAATTGTTTAAGTAATTTATCACAAACAAGATTATTTTACCCAAACTAAGTTACACATATATTTGCTTCAGTTTAAACACATGTAATATGGCTCTCAGAGAAAGATTATACATGTAATAAAATGGACAACTGGGAGTTAAGATGTATCCAGGCAATTCTTTCAGTCACTAATAATACTTAGTGTGATGTTTTCAGGAATATGATCATATTTTCCAATTTTGTTTACATTACCATAATCATGTTTTTTTTATTTATTTTTTTATATTAAACATTATAATCTTGGGATAAAAAAATGAACATAGCCACATTACGAAACCATGCTCGATATTGTGATTTCCCACAGCAATTCATTTTAATAATAAACCACATGGCGGTAGATTGGTACCACATACAGCACAGCAGTATGGCATATTACACATCACCAATCCTGGATGTAATCTGAATAAAGTATTGAGATGGAAAACTGGGCATAGTGTGTTCCTAGACCTCGTGCTGGTTAACTGGTAGAAGATAATCTAGGCCTTCATTCCTCCCCGGCATGGCAGTGTGGGGGTTGTCTAAATGTTTATCAGTTATTTCACGTAACATGTACACTTCCACCAGCTGTGTAATTGTCCGGCTCAATTTCGGATCTCATAACAATGTGTCGGTAACAGTGCATCTTTGTTTGTAAGTCCACATCAGTGTAATTGCGTGACCTGTGGTTGGCAACCTGTCCCCAGAGACCTTTTGCTCCACACCTATCTGGCCCCCTCTTGTGTCATGTCACCATTGATTTCTCATGTACTATCTTGCTGGGAACAGCAGAGTCTCTTTTCGCTGCCAGTGCTGTCACAGTGTAAGAATAGCCCTGACAAAACAGGGAGAGAGAGAATATCATAGATTTAGCATCAGTCAGTGGGGTGCCGTGCTGGTATGGCCAGCAGATTAGAAAGGTATTTACTTCGGCCTCCTCCCTGCATATGGACAGATAATCTTTTATTGTTAGTATTATTATTTAGTGGGTTTCACATACACACCTCTATCCTAAGGCAAGTGTTGGCATCTGGGTACCCACACCCCACCCTGTCTTCTACATCCATCGGAGCCTGTCAGTCCCATGAAGAGGCAGTCTTCCTTTAAGACTTTAATGAAAGCTGACAGCTGACTCACACTTACAGCATTCGCGCCACCTCAAGTCGCAGAGTCCTATGAGTCTTATCTTCTAAAACTCTCAATGTGAACTGACTGTGATATACCTGGGGCCTGTCCTGTGATGTTGCCAGATAAACTTTCAGTGCAATGCAGAAAACCCGACCCAGGGAAAGGGTGATATTCAGAGAGGGGGGTGAGGATTATTTGAAGAATATTTCAATTATTTTGTGATTGTTTAAAATGTAATCGATCATAAAGAGTATTATACAAATCTGCATAGAAATCTGCTTTTGTGGTTTTATTCTTTGGAATCTATTTTCTATAAATCTCTCTGGGCTTTACTTTTCCAAACGATAAGTTACATTTAACTACAATCATTTAATCTCCAATTCCCAGTGTGTCTTTTATGTGCTAGTGTGAGACTCATGTCATAGAGAGACAATAACTTCTGTACTAAGACGTTTGTTTTTAAGTTTATAGGTTTAGATCCAGTTATTTATGGCAACATATCCATAACATATTAGCTGTATCATACATTTTGTTACTGAGATTCTGTTTTGATGTTGAGTTGCTGAAGGGTCTGAGAGATCAGATTAAAGGGATTTCATCATTTCTTTGACACCCCAAAGATCCACATAAAAAGATGTTCTTTAGAAATGGTGGGGTGTGCACAGACAAAAGGAGACCTGGTCAGGCAATAAGCAACACTCTTTGATGGCACATATTCTCACCCTATCGAGGAGCCCCTGAGAATTTCACTGTCCTTTGCACATTCACTACTCAGTCTGTCTAATGCATGTATAACATCATACCACCCAACATCCTGGTATTGGGTCCCAGGTTGCATCAGGGGCAGATTTTATAGTGTGCGGAGCAATGTAATGTTGCATGTCCCGCAGGTTTGAGCTCTAGCCCACCGCGGTACATATACTGGGTGTCTGGAGCTCATTTATTCACGTTTAGGCTGTGTATGTCTAACAGACCTACATAGTTTAATCCCTTTGCACTTGTAGGATCTCTATGTCATCTGCAATCACAGGTGCCTAGATGTCTATAGGACGGCATAGAATGTCCTGACTTTAACAGCTCATAGCAGCCCCCGCTGCAGGTGATCCCCCGTAACATTACATGACTTTGCAAAGTCTTGCGCTATTTCATCAGGGACCCACAGGGTCTGTAAGACACTGATTGGTTCTCTACCTATGTGTCACTGGCTCCAGATACTTAAGAAACAAGGCACTACCAGGCATGAAAGGGTTAAATATTACCCCAAAATGGGAACGTCCTATCAGATCATATTTCTCATTGGATTTACAAGCACTATATCAATTGTAATGCCTATACTAACATGCATTGTCCTCTATGCTCTGTTTCATTAAAAAAAAGTATCCAGGCCCCTGCTGAGGACGGCTGCAGGTCCCTGGATGAATAGAATGGTCCATTGCATCATCCGTCAGCACTGCGGCACGGTGTTGTGCCGTAGTAAAGTGGTGTCTGCCAGGGTTATCCCTTCTATTGGTATTTCTGGAAACACGAGTTGGCCTGAGAGGCCTAGCTGCTAAAGGCCTCGCCAACCGGTAATTCCCTCCTTTCGCTCACCAGATCATATGTTCATCTGATGGGGAGATGAGCTGGAAATTAGATGTGCTGGTTCAAATGCTACGGGACCTGTGTTGAGGCTGTGCGGGATCCATGTGACCTAGCAGTACTGCTCCCTCGCCTGGGAGCAACACCACACAGGTAAATGGCTGAGTGGGCCCAGTCCACTGGGCTCACTTTAAGGAGAGCAAAGTGCTCCCTGATGGCCCTATCACCATACAGGGCTACATCAGCCCTGAGGGTGGTACAACATTTCTTCAAATCCATCCCCAGGCTGTAACTAAGCTCTGTAACAACAAGCGAAGCTGTAAATAGCTGGCAGTTAAAAGTGGAATAGATTCCCCAGAAGTGACAGGAAGATCGTAGCAGTGCAGTATTTACCGCGAGGCATCCTAGGCGGATGCCTAGGGCGCCAAATTTTGGAAGGTGGCAGCGCCACCCAGCACTGGAAAAAAAAAACTAAGAAAAAAATGCACGGGCAGCAGATCGTGTTTTTTTCTTAGGTCAGGGCGGAGTGATGACAGGTCAAGTGACCCGATGCACGCTGGGTCACGTGACCTATCCACTCTCACCGCGGGGAGCTGAACAGGCAGCATGGTAGGACATCATGGGGGTGATGGGGTTAAGGGAGGCAAATAATGGGGGTGATAGGGCATGTGATGGGGCAATGGAGGTATGTAATGGGGTGATGGGGGAATGTAATGGGGGTGATGGGGGCATGTAATGCGGTGATGTGGGTTATGGGGCATGTCATGCGTGGTTAGGGGGTGCCCGAATTTTGTCTGCCTAGGGCAGCACAAAACCAAGATACACCCCTGGACACTAGGACACACCTCCATACACACAACAGTCATTCACACAGCACCCACACTCATACATGCGCCCAGTCCATCAAGCTGTGCTAACTTCCAGGGGACTCGGGTTATATTTTGAGCATGCATCAGTAAAATTATGTTATGAATTAAATGCACACAATGGAAGATGCTGACTTGGGAAAGATATTTATGTTATTTCTATAAAATGTGTGTATACTTTTTCCCTGAAGGGGCTATTTGGCTCATCTAATCTAGATCTCTGTAACAGGCTTCACTCACATTGCCTGTGCCTTTCAATTAATCATAAAACTGGCTACAGATATAGTGAAGACAGAAATTGTCAAAGTTTCCAAATCTCCATCCTTCAGGTGTGTTCATCATGGACAGCGAGTGTTGTTTGGGCTACATTAGTATTCTCTGGTCTGGGGCCTACAATTAGCTGGGAAGGCATTAACAGTCATCCAGCTCGGAAACTGGAATTGATGTCTGTAGTGATGAGAGGATTTCAAGACATTGGGGAGGGTTGTCACCTCTTGTTAGGGATGTGATTGGTGCAAGCGGATTCTGGCACCAGTATCTTTGTCAGCCGCTCTGCTTTCTGTCACTGCGCACAGCTCCTTTTCTGTCTACATTTCTGACAGTGTCTTCTCTGATTACGGCTATAACTAAACTTGCAGGGTGGCTCTGCGCAGTCCACTGTGTTCCACATCTAGCAGCGCTTTCCATCCATTTTCTCTCCCTTTTCCTGTCTTTTTATTTTTTTTCTTGCCTGAAGATTGTATAACCCCTGTGTTCCCTAAGTCTCCTCAGTGCCTGGACTCAGTAACTGAATTCTTATCGCTCACTGAAAACACTCAAAGGAATGTTGGCAACTTCTTCCATAAAAAGGCTTCTTCTATGCTTGCTCATTTTACAGAAAGCATGTCTGGAGTGTGGAGTCTGTAACTATCTTGACTTGGGTACCACGGCCTGACCTTTAGTAATTATGTCAACAACAGGTTTAAACATTTACCTAACACCCATCTTCACTGGTAGACAGCTGAAAGCAACATATTTTGGAGTACATTTTATACTACAAATTTCTGTCGACTGAACACATTTCTATATATTCAAGAAGCTAATATACTGCCACTCGCTGTTTTTATTTTTTTTAAAAACCAACAATCTAGTTTCCCACCCATTTTATTTACATTATCGGCTAAATGCCTGGCAGATGTGGCATTTAAAACTTATGACTTATAGCTAATACATAACAGAGATAAATAAGGTGTAGTAAATATTGAATATGTAAAAAAATTTTTATTTTTTAAATGCATGTTTATATTTTTTAGGGTATAACAACAGAAAGATGCATACCTCTTGGTAGGTTGTGTTGAGCACGTGACATCTCCCATCAACGTAGTTACATAAAGGTATACTCAATAAAGAGAGAAATACAGGGGTTTGAGATGGAAATTTCAAACTTAAGGTCAAAATAGCTAAGCTGGAGAAAAATGAATGGGAGAATATTTCCAACTCAGCTACTTTGGCCTCAAGTTAGAAATCCCTGCCTCAGTTCCCTTCAATTTTCTCTTTTATTCATAGTTAATTAGGTTGAAAACATTTGGTAGATATAAAGTTTGAGTTTCAGGATTGGAATTGTCAGAGCCTATTGCTGCGAAATGCGTCAAGCGCTTTCAACCTCTTTTATATTCACTTAATTTCCTTATATTTGTTGGTCCTATATTTGTTGATTCAGAAGAAGTTAGTTTGCAGACTATTACAGAGATAGAATAAAGTTATTTTTAGGATACAGCTACAAAAAACCTCTGCATGAATAAAGAGTGCTCTTGGCTAGATTAAAAAAATTAATAATATTTACACTAAAAAATGTGCAAGCATGTAAGTGGATAATTCTCTCCAAACAAAAAAAATCAAAGACTATATCCTCTTTCTATATGACAAAACACTTATAGGGAGATGCTTTGAAGTATCAAAAAGTGAAGAAATATAAAAGCATGGTCTTAAAAACAAATCTCATGTAATATTTTGTTCAATTAACAGAAAAGTTACAAACAAATGTACCTGGTAAGTATCAAACTACATCAGAGATGAAGCTTGGAGTTATACTATATATATATTCATCGGAGATGTAGCTTGGAGTTATACTATATATATATTCATCAGAGATGTAGCTTGGAGTTATACTATATATATATTCATCAGAGATGTAGCTTGGAGTTATACTATATATATATTCGTCAGAGATGAAGCTTGGAGTTATACTATATATATATTCATCAGAGATGTAGCTTGGAGTTATACTATATATATATTCATCAGAGATGAAGCTTCGAGTTATACCATATATATATATATATTCATCAGAGATGTAGCTTGGAGTTATACTATATATATATATATATATATATATATTCATCAGAAATGTAGCTTGGAGTTATACTATATATATATTCATCAGAGATGAAGCTCCGAGTTATACTATATATATATATTCATCAGAGATGTAGCTTGGAGTTATACTATATATATATTCATCAGCGATGTAGCTTGGAGTTATACTATATATATATATATATTCATCAAAGATGTAGCTTATAGTTATACTATATTTATATTCATCAGCGATGTAGCTTGGAGATATACTATATATATATATATATACATCAGAGATGAAGCTTGGAGTTATACTATATATATATTCATCAGCGATGTAGCTTGGAGTTATACTATATATATATATTCATCAGAGATGTAGCTTGGAGTTATACTATATATATATATTCATCAGAGATGTAGCTTGGAGTTATACTATATATATATTCATCAGCGATGTAGCTTGGAGTTATACTATATATATATTCATCAAAGATGTAGCTTATAGTTATACTATATTTATATTCATCAGCGATGTAGCTTGGAGATATACTATATATATATATATATATACATCAGAGATGAAGCTTGGAGTTATACTATATATATATATTCATCGGAGATGTAGCTTGGAGTTATACTATATATATATTCATCAGAGATGAAGCTTCGAGTTATACCATATATATATATATATATTCATCAGCGATGTAGCTTGGAGTTATACTATATATATATATATATATATATATATATATATATATATTCATCAGAGATGTAGCTTGGAGTTATACTATATATATATATATATATATATATATATATATATATTCATCAGAGATGTAGCTTGGAGTTATACTATATATATATTCATCAGCGATGTAGCTTGGAGTTATACTATATATATATATATATATTCATCAAAGATGTAGCTTATAGTTATACTATATTTATATTCATCAGCGATGTAGCTTGGAGATATACTATATATATATATATATACATCAGAGATGAAGCTTGGAGTTATACTATATATATATTCATCAGCGATGTAGCTTGGAGTTATACTATATATATATATTCATCAGAGATGTAGCTTGGAGTTATACTATATATATATATTCATCAGAGATGTAGCTTGGAGTTATACTATATATATATTCATCAGCGATGTAGCTTGGAGTTATACTATATATATATTCATCAAAGATGTAGCTTATAGTTATACTATATTTATATTCATCAGCGATGTAGCTTGGAGATATACTATATATATATATATATATATATACATCAGAGATGAAGCTTGGAGTTATACTATATATATATTCATCGGAGATGTAGCTTGGAGTTATACTATATATATATTCATCAGAGATGAAGCTTCGAGTTATACCATATATATATATATATATTCATCAGAGATGTAGCTTGGAGTTATACTATATATATATATATATATATATATATATATATATATATATATATATATATATATATATATATATATATTCATCAGAGATGTAGCTTGGAGTTATACTATATATATATATATATATATATATATATATTCATCAGAGATGTAGCTTGGAGTTATACTATATATATATATATATATATATATATATATATATATATATATATATTCATCAGAGATGTAGCTTGGAGTTATACTATATATATATTCATCAGAGATGAAGCTCCAGGTTATACTATATATATATATTCATCAGAAATGTAGCTTGGAGTTATACTATATATATTCATCAGAGATGTAGCTTCTAGTTGTACTATATTTATATTCATCAGCGATGTAGCTTGGAGATATACTATATATATATATTCATCAGAGATGTAGCTTCGAGTTATACTATATATATATATTCATCGGAAATGTAGCTTCGAGTTATACTATATATATATTCATCAGAGATGTAGCTTGGAGTAATACTATATATGTATTCAAATCCACATGTTAAGGTAAGCCCTTCCTTCCAAGCGGGGAAGTAGCTAATTCAGTCCTAGGATTTCATCTTCATGTTTTCCAAAATTGTGATTGTAAGCTCTTCAGGACAGGATCACTTTATGGATTTAGCACAGCAAATATGGTCGGGGCTTTTTTTAATAAGGAAATGCTATATATACTGTGATATTGTATCTATGTTTATCTGCATGTTTGAGTGCTTATGTAAATACCCACTCTTTTTTGCAGTACAAAAAATGAATTGTGCGCTTGTGTAGTAAGGTTGCTTTACCACCCCAAGCCATGCCTGCCAGCGTCCTACATAGCCAGTGTTGTCTAATGTGTCTACACATCTGTTACCAGTAGCCCTAATACTGCCACTTGCATTGGAATGTTAAGAGATAATATCTGTTTGTAGTAATACAACACTAACCCTTTTTGCCCTTCACTCTTTCAGGTGTTGCTGGGAAATGTCGCTATGTTTATTATGGGAAACATTCAGAAGGAAACAGATTCATCCGTGATGATCAACTCTGATTAGCGCTGCCCTCCTCATTCAGCATCCGCCTTACACACCTTCCTCCTGTCTGATGCATGTCCATCAAATCCACTCTGTAATTCTTCACGGACAGTCGCAGAAATGCGGGGATTTGTGTTTATAATATCTAAAAAGGCAAAACTGGGTTTTCTTATTTCTTTTTCTGTACATTTGATTCAAATAAAAGCTGCTTTTTAAAAGAGAATGGGTTATTTTCCATTATACGCACACATGCGTCGCCAACAAGATTTTTTTTATTTTTATTCTTCTTTCTAGATCCAAGACTCGGATCACTGCCATATCATTTTACTTGTTCTCCCTCTTTTACGGCAGTCTGTTTTCTTTCACTAACTTTGCAGGAATCCTTCAGAAAAGCCAAAAGGTATTCACCTGTTGCTTCAGCTATTTGTATGTGAAGTGGAAAACAAATCCAGTCCCGTGGCATGGTGTCCTGCTGCGTTCTCCAGCCCACATTTCTGTGACTGTCAGGATCAGTCACTATGTTGTGCGATGCGGAATAGAGAGTGACAAGCCTGCCTGGAGCTTCTGCTGTCCACTCCTCTGACTGGCAGCTGCAGCCTAGTGCTGGGGCAGACTCACAAAATGGATGCTGCCAGTTGGGGGTGGGGGGGTTGGGGGGGGGGGGGAGATATAGGAAAGTAAAGTTTAGGCTTTGCATATTTCTATATTTCTGGCATTTTACATATAAACTGTACTTACAGGTATGTCACTTTGAATTTCAATGCTAGCATCTATATCTATACAGCACCAGCTCCCCAGGCTTGCTTCAAGTTTATTACAAGCTATGCAGGGCCTGTCAGGCAAAAATGATGCCTCCTTTGGTTTAGTGTGTCTGTGTTTTACATTTTATTTGCTATATTAAAGTGCTTAGCTTTCACAGTGTCCTAGCCAAACAGAGGGTGGCAGTGCCCATGTGCCCTTCCAGCCATCCTTTCTGGATGTGCATGTGTCATATTTAATGCATCTTCAGAATGTATAAATTAATAAAAACTGAACAAAATGGCACTCTTTCAGTTGTGAATGACGTAGTCACATAAATTAGACTCAGTAGAATTATAGCACACATTGGTCTGTTTTTCACTATCCTAGAATGGATTTATTTGGTTGTTGGAAGGACATAACCCAATATTTGTGTGAGCTATTAATTCATAAATATTGCTCTCTTACTATTTTTGAAAAGAATGTAAAAATAGCGAGTAATGCAAAGAAATTATTTAGTAATAAAGACATTCTGGAGACCTTGCATGTCTTTTGCTTATAAAAGCTGTTTTTTTGTTTGTTTAATGTAGTATTGAGTTGACATAGCAGTGAGAGGGATGAATTCCCTTCCTAACAGACCTTTTTATACTGTGATTACTTTGTTTAGCTCCTCTGCACAGCCACAGAACATGTTTAGCTTGAAATAAGTTATTCAGGGGATTTATGACGAATGGGTTAACTATTTTTAAAGTTCTTTGCTTGAAACACGTGAGTGGTGCTGCTCACACATGTACATACAAAGACCTGTGGTGTGTGCATTGGTATGTCCTGAGTAATGCCTTATAGGAGGAGATTGTGGCCACAGAGGAGAATAAGACGAGAGTTGGTTTTGTCAGCGTGATGATGATGCCTTGTGAAACTAACATGACTGGGACTTACTTTGCCCACAGAAATGTACGCTCTTTGAAAGCTTGTGAAAAGGCTGATCCCACAGTTCTGGTCACACTGTCAGGGAGATTAAGGAAGGACAGAGAATGTGGTCAGAAAGACTCAACCCTCCCATGTCGCCCACTCTGTTAACTCTTTGTGCAACTTTCCTTTTAGAATATTACGATCAGTCAGCCGTCACCTGAAGCATTATTTGCCAGTAACCATACTACTGAAGTACTAAATCTAGTTACCTGTCACATGCAATGCTTCAGAAGCTTATGCAAGTTGTCATTACCTCTTGTGTGCAGATTACACTCCTTCAGACATGGGTTAGTCATTTGTACATCTTTTGTTCCCAATATGCCAATCGTTCTGTGTGGTTCATTGCGGCCTTTACCTTTCTCCATTCTCTAAATTCCCACAGCAGTGTTAAGAAATGATGAATATTACAATATGCATTTTTGTTTCAATGCACATTGCCACAATTTATTTGATTCAGCTGTGACACAGTGCTTTTATTACTCCTTAGCAAGTTCTTGGCATTATGTAAGTGGAATGCAAATAACTTCAAGTAATACAGGTACTGCTAAGAAGTGACATAGGGTGATATATGTGGGCAAATAACATAGAGCCCTAAGTAGTGTAGAAATAGGACAAACATTTAATTATTTGCAACTTGACGAAAACATACAGAATTTACATAAAACTAGTGTTTGCCACCAGAGTTTATCTGGGTAAACTGAACAAAGGAAATAATTATTTTTGTACATATAGTTAGTGTAACGCTCAGCGTAGGGAAGTGAAAGCCTTGAGCGGCAATGGTAACTCTCCAGGAACAAGGAAATCATCCAGGCAACCTTAGTGGAGTATTTCACCCTAAAACCACCTTTACCCAAAGGTTGAGCTGCCCACTAAGAGCGAGAAGCCACCAGGAAACCTGAGCAACCAGGAAGGCAGATGCATATAGTCAGGAATAGCAGCACCAGGGTACCAGAGAACAGAACCAGGTCGGGATAACAGAAGTCAGCATAACAGAAACAAGGTCAGCAACAGGAATCAGACAATAACATGGCTCCAAAATATAACCACAGACAGGCACTGCTAAACAGAAACCTAGGTCTTTAAATAGTCAGCTGAACAGCTGCCACAGCTAGCAGTAAACGAGGAGGTCAGCGCGGTGTAACCGAATAGTGAAGCCTCACTGTTGCAACAGGAGAAAACTTAGCCAGATTACCTGTTGTAATTGGGGAACTCATGTGAGTTTTAACAGTACCGCCCTCTTGAGAATAGACCGCCGGGCACGAACCACCAGGATGTGTAAGAAAGTGTATACGAAAATGATGGAGAGGGCGCATGTATATGCGCAGCCAACAACCAAGATTGTTCCTCAGGAACATAACCCTTCCAGTGTACCAAATATTAAAGACTGCCCCTCAGAAACCAAGAATTAACAATGGATTGCACTTCATACTCATCTTCCCCTGCCTGAGTATGCGCAGGTCACTAAACTACGTTAGCCCTGGTATACCTGTTACATAGTAGAACCATTAATCAATGATACATGGAGGACCCTGGGTATGCGTAGTAACTTAGGCAATTGGAGCTCATATGCCACCATATTTACTCTTCTGGTTACTGGGAATGGACCTATGTAATGTGGAGCAAATTTGAGGGAGAGTACACGAAGGTAGAGGTGCCTAGTAGAAAGCCACACCTTGTTACCAACAGAAAGAGAGGGAAAGACTCTCCTTCTTTGGTCTGCATAATTTGTATATGACCAACTCTGTCGGTGGATCATCTATTTTAAGATTAGTGATACTGTGTTTATTTAAAAACAATGTTATATTTTACGAGAAAAAGAGCCCAATGATGCAATATCATTTATGGGAGAAGTCTGTGTATTTTCCTATGTTCTGCTTAAACTCAATAGATAGTCTCATTCTTAAGCTTTGACATTTAATTATATGAATAGAAGCAGATCCACTAATAGTTCATTTAATAGAAAAGGAGATAATTCAACCTGATGGATTTAATAGTGCACAAAATGAGTGAACCCCGCCCATATGGTGGGGTATACTCCAATATAAAGAGCTCACATCCATAGTAATCCATCTGTAGTCATTCCTCTACTCACTTTGATCTAGTTGTTTGAGGACATCCTTAGTATTTCTCAGGTAACTATTTTGTTTATTAATAATTGGTTGGAAATATATGTCCAGCCATTTGGACAGGCCCAACCAGGAACCAGTGGCTCCCAATGCTGGATACAGTGGGACGCCCTGAGGGATTGGACCTGTCTTTATGGATTTTAATAAAATAATAAATAATAAAATGTTGATATGATTGGACCTTCTCTATATAGGCATTCTGATTCTGATTGACCAAGGATACCCAAGAATTCTCCAGTATCTAAAATATTACGCAGGTCTTAAAGAAATCTTTGAGTGGGATTGTAGCTTCATTTTGAATAGGTGTCTCCCAGCCCCTATGACATATGCATCTGTATTTAGGACTACTACTGCCCCACCCTTGTCTGTACTTTTTCTAATAATGTCATTATTCTCCCTAAGTTGTTTCAGGGCCAATTCATGAGAATAACTTAGATTTGACTGTCTTATTGTGCGTTCTTCTCACCTTTATATTTTTTATCACTGTGCATATTTTTGTGATTTGATTTCGTGCCATTACATTTTGCAACTTTAATATGGAATTTGGAGTGCCAGTCCTATTTTCTTCATTTGTCATCATTATTCCAGTTTAATTCAGCAGCGAGGGTTCTGAATTCTATAGCAAAGTCAGTAAGAGACCATGAGCCCTGCTATAGGCCAAACAGGCAGGACGAGGCTGTTGCAGCATGACCCAGTTGGTCGAAGACTAGATGTAAATTCATGAGTTATTAACCAACAGAACATTTCTCTCCCACAGTGGTAAAGCCCAGGCTAAGGCTCTTTTATGAAGAAGTTCTATGACATATTACAACTTAGATCTGTCAGAAAGGAAAAGGGATAGTGTCATCTCGAAATGTATGGAACACTATTTGAAAAATCCCCTGCAGGCAGCAGTATCACCCCCATAACAAACAAGTTGGGGTAGACGTGGTAGACTTAGGATTCTTTCTTGGCAGAACAGAGGGTATAGGAACCTGAGAAATCTGCTGAACACTTGAAGACATAAGCTTGAAGACATACGCTTGAAGTCATATTCTGATGCTGCTTCTGCCGTGGCTTGTGAAAGTGGCAGGCAGCATCAGAGGATGCCTGGTGCACTGAGCAGCAGACCTAGATCTATTGGCAAGTCTGGAGCAGCATTGGTAAGTCTGGGGGGAAGACTGGCAAGTCTGGATATCCATTGGTAAGTCTGGGGGCAGATTGGAAATTAGGACTTTGGTTATTTCAGCTTTAGTCAAAGTCCTCCCATTGACTTCTATGGGAGTAATTTGGCTATTGTCGTAATAAGCTTCTACATAGAAGTCTTTGAGGAGGACTGCTTTTTTTCATTGTTGTATGGTCATGGCCCTGACGAAGACATGTCAGCACAAACATCAGCCACATTGGCCGATTTCCATGTCGATTCAAGATCACTTTGATGGTCTTTGCGTAGCCTGAATTTAAGGGCTATTCTCGATCCCCGAAATGATCCGATTGGGTACGAAATTCAGAGCGTCAATTTTCTCATACCGAATTGGAGCTACCTGAGTAGACCATTAAGTAGATAATCACCAAGTGTGACATATAGTTAAAACACTTGAATTTAGCAGTGCAATGTTTCCAGACTCCAAACTGTGTACGAATAGTGTGTTTTACTGGCAATGGCTGGAAATATCATGAGCAATGCTGCAGTGAAATCTGCATGGTCTTTAACAAAACATCGTCAACTTCTGTGCCATTGCCAAAGCACCCTAACTACTTTTAAAGCCCTTTATCTGTCCCTCAAATCTAGTTTATTTTTATAACCTCTAAATATGTTAAGTCTTCCAAATATCCTCAATGATATTAACCTCCCCTCAAGTTACACACAGAAGGAGATCGGCTTCCCTATTGTGTTTTATATGCCAAATTATTCCACTTAGATGAGAAAGGGGAGATTGTAGGGTCTTCTGTGCATGGCACTGTGAGCATCAATTTTCAGAGCACTGAATCCTAAAAGGTCACCTATAGCCTGCTGTTTATAGCAATTTGTCCCTTTCCTTGTTTATTCCTGCAGCCTTTCCTCCTTCTATCCCTTACAACAAATAAATAAATCACTGTCTTTTTTTCTTTCTTTCTTTTAATTTTTTTTTCTTCTTACTTCTTAAGGTCGGAAACGATTGACTAGTACGTGGGTCCAGATCTGACAAAACCCATTGGTGGATGGTATGACATGGATGAGAGGAGACCGCATTTGACAAGCAGAAAAGGTGGGAGGAAGAAAGGGGCAGATGCGCTCCTGCCCATCATAAAATGCCAACTCCCCCGCCCCAATCCTTTCCATCTTTTGCCTTGTAAGTGCATCCTGACTAAAGCGGGTGGCAATGGGATGAAATGGAGGGCGGGGGTTGCTAAAGGAAGAGAACAGATATTTAAAAGTTTGTGACATGTGTCATGGGCTCAGCCATTGAGACAGTGCAGCTTGATGTACTAGGACATGACATTAGCAGAGCCATCCATGCTAGCTCCGGGACATGTGGAGTTTGGTGTGTGTCACATTAAATTCACATCAGGGCACGTCCAGGGGAGGAGATGGAAGTAAAAAAAAAAAAAGTGGATGAAGAGATCAGGGAGAGAAGTGATAGAACGTCACATAAAAAATAATACATAAACTTAAGATTCTACAAATCAAACCTTATCTTGTGTGCTTCCACGTAATTACTATTCAGTATTACAGAATCATTAGGAACAATGGACACTAATTGTTTAGGTGTAAATTTTCACTGTACTCTCTTCTAGGAGGAAAAATATATAACTTGACAAATATAAGACATTTTTGCTACCCCAAAAAATGATTTGATATTTATTTCAACCAGGTTTTCACTAATAAAAATCTTTAATATAGAAAGATATAACTATACACTATGCAAAGCCAATTAGGCTCCTCTAGCAGGAGAAATTCCTGCTGTAATGCATAGTTAAATCTGCGTATTGAAATATCTTCCTCAACTCACCTGCATCTCACTTTTACTGAATAGCAATGTATAAGTCTGAAGTAGGTTTGGAGACATTAGTTTCAAAAGCAGGGCATTTAATTCAGGGATAGGCAAGGTGTCTGTACAAGGTGACACCAGTGCCTGTGACAATGTTTGTGAAGGTTCATAGAACATCATTAAATTATCCACCACTAGGGATGCCACTTAGCTGTTACCAGCAGGCCGGTAATAAATTGGCTTGAGGCCAATGTTAAATCAAATGGAAGTAATAGCATGACCGGTATATAAATATATTTTTTTACATAATGGTGGCAAACATATCCACAAGACGCTAGTAAATGTCGACCATGACAAATGTTGATACCTACCCCAAATTAATTTAGATAAATTAGCATTAAATATGCTGCTTTTTTTAAATTTTTTTACAGAGAATCATGGGACTGTATCACCCGAACATTGTTTTAACTATTAATGTAGAGCATAAAAATTTCTTGAAAATGATCTTGACTTAGGCACCATCTACTTAGGGAGACCGACCAGGAACTTATACCCCCCATCAAAGGACTCAACAGACAGGTTGGAGTTCGAAAGGCCATCAGCGTCTATTTTCAAACACACTGTAATGACTTATTATACTTTAGTAAATGTTATAAAACATATAGTAACATATATGGTAACATATATCACACTTAAAATCAACACAATTAATAATGATGTAAGATAAGGCTAATATTAGTCTTTTCTTGGCGAGATCCCAGTATTAAGGAAACCACTAGCCGCATCCTCCTAGCTGGTAGTACAATTACCCAAATAACTCCTTAGGATCCAGCCCTTGAGGATATCGTACACTGCCGCCCGTTGGATTGTGCACTTAGCATAGCTCTCCCCATGAGGGCTACCTCCTTCTCTAGAGCCAGTTCTCTTAGGACCCCCTGCCATGCCTAAGGAATACCTAAACCAAAAACAGGAGAGGGAGGGAAATCGGCTATGGTAAAATTGTTGTAATGAGCTGATTATGGGAAGACCCTAGCTTGGATAACAATTATCTCCCCACCCCTAAACGTTAATACATGAATGGATATCCTGACCCATGACTTTGGTTAATGTTTAACACACATTCCCCATTGTAACTATCTAGTGGGAAATCCCCTAGTCATGGAGCCCTTCCTGTAATACTTAAAGCCGGTGCTTTACTATTCATTGTGTTACCAAAACTGCAAACAACTGCCTAAATTAGGAGATCATTGTATTTTAAATGTGGCTGTAGTCTCTCCTGTTTATGACATCACCTGTGGCATGGTATGCAAATTACACATTTTCCATTGAAAACCAGTTAATTTGCATATCTTGGCACAGCTGATGTCATAAGCAGGAGACTCCACAGAAACACTGAAAGCACATTTTTCTCCTAATCCAGACATTTGCTAGAACATTTGCTAACATAATGTATAGATCATTTTCAATCATGTTTTATGCTCTACATAATTTTACAGACTTGTAAAACCACACATTGGCTTTCCTTTACTGACGTCAGTCTCTCTTGCATAGCAGCTGTGTGAGTCTCTTGTATCTGCACATTCGATGGTGTTGTAGACTAATTTCCATTGGAAGAATTCTTATAAGCTTCTATATTACAAAGTTGACCAACACTGTTCAATACAAAAGCAGAAACATCTCATCTGTAATTGTATTGCCTGCTTCCATTTACATTCCCCCTTATGAAATCAGAATGGTACATTCGACTGTCAGTGCATGATAGGGTGAGTGGACATGCTCAAAAAATAAGGGAGAGGGGATTGCAGAGACCTAAACTGCATATTAGCAAATGATCTATTCATGTTTTGTTTAACAATAGCCTAGCTCTTCTTTAGACATTGATTTAGCATTGTGTATGGCCAAAGGACAGGAATCAGGCAGTAAGTTCTGTGATTAGTTTTTTCCCACTGAAGTGGTTTAATGTATCGGTTTTCTAAATTGATTGAATAATTCTGTGTAAATATGACCGGTGATAAGAAAAACGATTTTGCTGATTTCAATAGGAAATGTAGAAAATCCATTTTCTGGTCTGTAGAGATTGGTATTTTCTTTTGGCATCTATTGATGCCAGCTAATCAGAAGCCATAGGATATGCGGGCTCTTGACAAAGGGCTCGTTAATATTGATATTTCATGTGCCTGCAGCACAAGGCAGTAGTTGGAGAGGTACTAAAAGCAATATTCAACAACAGTGTTTTACCCTCTGCCAATGGATCATAGCATTTCTCACTCACAATAAAGCAAATGACACATGTTTTGTCCTCACAGTATGTTGCCCTGGTAACATGTTCTAAAGCTTCTGTACGGCCTTCACTCATGTTTTTTTGTGTGTGTTTGAGCCTAAAATGTCCAGCCATTTTTACCACAGGGGGCACGGCGACCGTATTACCTTGCATGACCCTGTACTGTTTCTTTAAGTGTCACATTGTTGATATTCGTTGGCTCTGGGGACGTAGCAAAGTCAGAAGTGTCATGAAGCTTTAAAGAAGGCGCAATTGGAGTTTGTTATGTAAAACAGCGATTGCGTCTTATTTATTCATGTCAGCACTTTAGTGTGGGAATGGAACCTCCGAAACAGAGTTCGGCAGAGATTCTTTGACACTTGCGATGCAGTGAAAAGCCCCTGATACTTTACAAATGATAACCTGGAAATGCTAATATTAGGCTCTATCACCCCCTTTATATATCTTCATGTATTGATATATTGTATTTGTATACAGCCTTATATGGAGCGTGTATAGACCTAGCATTTTTTACTAGCAGATTTCTTCTTGGCTCTCTGTTCTTTAAAAAAAAAAGGTATCACTTACCCAAAAAAATCCTTTTTCAAAAAATTACACACACACACACACACACACACACACACACGTCAGAATGCAAATACACATATAGTTTATTCATTTTGGCCTGATGCGCCAATACTTCTGGTCCCAAGAATTTTGGATAAGATATGCTCAACCTGTATCAAATTTGTACCAACTGGAAAGATATATCATTAGAAAAATATAATCTCTCAAAAATAAATCTCTTCAGCTTTACTTCTAGCATAGTGTAAGTACATATGTCCATCCCTGGTCTGCAACAATTCAAAGGGTCTATTCATCAGTCAGATGTGAATCGACAAATGGAAAATTCAAATGCTATCTGGCCTTTGTTTTCCAACTCAGTAGTCACCTGACCACAACAGACTATTTAGTTAACAAGCCCCTTGATGCTTTTTTAAAATCAAATTGTGGCTTAATCTGTTTGTTTATGAGCTGACTACATAAGGCCATCAGTTGATCCATGCAACAATATGCATTGCTTATTTTACATGGTTTGTTTTTATTATTGTTAGTGTGAAAAAATAACAATTACAATGTCTGTTTATTAGTAATCGATAATAATGTATAATAATGTTAATGTTCAAAAAACAGCAGCACGTGTTTGGAAATGGTAGTTCCCAATAGATGATCTTAAAGTAATTAAAAGTTGACATTTGCATGAGTAGTGTCCAGCAGTATAGAGAGGAGTACAGCACACCCAGAGTTATGTCCTGCAGTAAAGAGAGGAGTACAGCACATCCAGAGCTGTGTCCAGCAGTATTGAGAGGAGTACAGCACATCCAGAGTTATGTCCTGCAGTAAAGAGAGGAGTACAGCACATCCAGAGCTGTGTCCAGCAGTATAGAGAGGAGTACAGTACATCCAGAGTTATGTCCAGCAGTATTGAGAGGAGTACAGCACATCCAGAGCTGTGTCCAGCAGTATAGAGAGGAGTACAGCACATCCAGAGCTATGTCCAGCAGTATAGAGAGGAGTACAGCACATCCAGAGCTGTGTCCAGCAGTATAGAGAGGAGTACAGCACATCCAGAGCTATGTCCAGCAGTATAGAGAGGAGTACAGCACATCCAGGGCTGTGTCCAGCAGTATTGAGAGGAGTACAGCACATCCAGAGCTGTGTCCAGCAGTAAAGAGAGGAGTACCGCACATCCAGAGCTATGTCCAGCAGTATAGAGAGGAGTACAGCACATCCAGAGCTATGTCCAGCAGTATAGAGAGGAGTACAGCACATCCAGAGCTGTGTCCAGCAGTATAGAGAGGAGTACAGCACATCCAGAGCTATGTCCAGCAGTATAGAGAGGAGTACAGCACATCCAGGGCTGTGTCCAGCAGTATAGAGAGGAGTACAGCACATCCAGAGTTATGTCCTGCAGTAAAGAGAGGAGTACCGCACATCCAGAGCTGTGTCCAGCAGTATTGAGAGGAGTACAGCACATCCAGGGCTGTGTCCAGCAGTATATAGAGGAGTACAGCACATCCAGAGCTGTGTCCAGCAGTATTGAGAGGAGTACAGCACATCCAGAGCTGTGTCCAGCAGTATATAGAGGAGTACAGCACATCCAGAGCTATGTCCAGCAGTATTGAGAGGAGTACAGCACATCCAGAGCTATGTCCAGCAGTATTGAGAGGAGTACAGCACACCCAGAGCTGTGTCCAGCAGTATAGAGAGGAGTACAGCACATCCAGGGCTGTGTCCAGCAGTATAGAGAGGAGTACAGCACACCCAGAGCTGTGTCCAGCAGTATATGGAGGAGTACAGCACATCCAGAGCTATGTCATGCAGTATAGAGAGGGATATAGAGGTACAGGGGTATGGTGATCTTAGCACTAGATGGTATGAAGCACAGAAGGTAACAGTATTGGAAAAAAGTTGTATTAGTGTGCTCAGTAACACAAATGTCAAAGCTATAGTCCCCATCACTATATGTGATACAGACTTAAAAGTTAATTCATATCAAACAGCATCATCTCTGTGTGTTCTGCTCGTTTATCAATGATAATATATATATATGAAAAAAAGAGAAAACACAGAAAAAAACATAATCATGCAATATGTCTAATACATAAAGGGGATGTGTCGGGGTATAAAATGCACTCACACAATACTGGATTTTCAGTGTGTTGCGTGCATGCAGGGGTTCAGGTGTGGTCACTTGTGAATTTCAATATATGAAAAAAGAGACAAACAGAAACATAATGATGCAGTATATCTTTAAATCTCTGTGGCTACTCCCAGGATATTAAATGCACCCACAGGATCAGAGGGTCTATCAATGCAGTGAGTGCATATGTCTTGAATCTGGGTATGGTCTTGCATATAATAGTAGCAGGCCTTATATTACCTCCAAAATGATAAGCAACTTTTGAGCAAAAAGGTTTACAAGCAAAGAGGTTAAATCTAACAAATATCTTACATAAAATATAGCTTTAAAATGCACAGCAGGATGGGTCACGGAGTTCCATAGACTCTCATACAGAAATGGTTGAATGCAAAGTACTGCGACATGTTTCGCCCAAGACATACGCTTCCTCCCGGGTGTATCAAGCAGTCAGGAGACTGCGCTACTTACGCCCAATGCATTGATTTAGGTTGTGTAGGCGCTCATTGCGCCAGTGCAGCTATGTATAAAAGATCAGGTGCCAAAAAGCACCTAATTTGTGTCGCTGTTTGGCAGAGGTCCATTTTCCCGCATGGCAAAGTGTCAGGAGCACAATCGCCGATATACATTACAAACAATGATTGTGCCTGTTTATAAAACCCCCATTATGTGTAGCACACAGACATTTGTATGCTGAACTCTTTTCTGCAAAATCGCTTTCAAGCTTTGCTTTAATGTTTGTGGTGGGTAAATATATTTAACTTCCCTTCTTTCTACACTCTACCTTACTATGTTTACTTTCCTCTCTCATCTAGCTCTATCCTTAATTGTCCCTTAAACAACTCTATTGCCACAACTGCCTCTATTGTCACCCTTCATTATCCTTATTTGTCTCTTCAGTGAGCAAATGTCTCTGGTTAAACCCCAAGTTCCTCTCTTTTATTTAACTGGTCTGCTTTTTTTTTCTTTTTTTTCCCTGCTTATATCTCTCCAACACGCACATAATACATGACTGAGTGCTATAATTTAGCTTCAGGTAACACATCCCTGATTGACTGGTAACACAACCCACTTATAAGTCTGACAAATCTTTCCCTACATCTCACATTACAGTGGCCACACCATGTACAAGAAGATCCATCCAACATAAGGAATCTTTGAAGCATCCACAAGAGGGAGGAATCTCCCTCAAATCTCCGTGAGATCGTCACTAAGCTTCATTTCATTATATCGCATTATAATTATGAATGAGAACAAACTCCAATAATTACATTTACGTATACAGATACTGTGTGTTTAAATCGTAATGTATTAAAATGCAGGGGATGCAGAATGATGGAAATCCGTACCTTTTTTTTATTCTTGAACCAATATGCTACAATACATATTGATAGCGGGATCTGAGCTCCTTCCTGCAGGGTCCACATGGGAACAATTTCGTGAAGCTCTGTCAGTTACTTTATGACATGATTGCATATCACTGTAAACGTGCAAGTCTCACACAACACAGATTTATCTCAAACAACGCTCCCCCCCTTACCCCTGGTATAGTAATGTTTTCCAGGCAGCGGCTTATGTAACATAGACTAGAGAAATGTCCCAAGTCGTCCATGGAGACAGCCTATTTATTTTCAGAAATAGATTTACCCATCATCATCTTTCTTCGTTTTGAGTTTGAGGAATGCGTTGTCCTGCTTGGCAGTAAAATGTATTGGAGATCATCAGCACAGGCAGGGTTAAAGTTGAAATGATTTAAAGCGCTGCCAGTTACATAAAACCAGTGAGAGCGATTCCAGGGTGACATATTGCATTGTGACAGCGCCTGTCATTCTTCATTAGTCACTGCCTTAGTGTCCTGCTCCTTCTTGTTTTGGAAAGCTGGACTCATGAAACAATACACTGCACCAAGGCGGCAGGACTCATCCACACAAAAAGTTCTCTGTGGATATTTTGTTTAAACCCCAGAAGGGACTGTGCGTTCCTTGAATGTACTGTTCTGAACACTTAGCAGCTCTTCCTTTGTGTACAGCTTGATTCCACACCTGTGGAGACGTCGCTATTGATCTTTCAGTGCATGGCTGGGGTTCATCATGACCTTTTTGGAGCATTTCGGGTCATCTCATTCTTATTTTTACCTTCACTATTTTTAAACATGATTTATGACAAACCTGAAAGCTTAAGGGATTAAACTGTCTCCTGTGGTGTCTCCTGTTTATCACCTTTTGGCTTGATATTCTTAAATTACACATTTTCCATCCAAATAATTTCATTTGTATATCAAGCCACAGGTGATGTCATCAATAGGAGACACCACAGACACATCTAAAACACAGTTTTTCCTGCACTTCTTCTAATACTAGGGGGTCTCCCCAATAATGAGAGAACTGCACGGAATAGAGTCTTTAACTTAAGACCAAAGAAGTTGAGTTGGCAAACGTCTCTCATTCAGCTGCATTGGAGACATTTCCCAACTCAATTACTTTGGCCTAAAGTTTGTAATTTCCATCTCCCTGCAGCTCTCTCTTTATTGAGTACACCCGGTACACAGTACCGACCATGTTAAGGTAACAGAGTCACTTTAATACAGTTCTCCATTGTTACCTTGTTAATTGTCAGCATTTTGTGGAGAAATAAGTCTTTAGTATATGAAAGAAATTGTCAATTAGTAGTGAAAACTGCTAGGAGCAAAAATGTGTACAGAAAAGAAACATCCCTTTGTGTTCAAGAGATGTCCCCTATGTATGCCTTTTATTAATGGCGCACCTTACTTGTGAGGGAATCAAGTGGCCTAAACAATGCTCATACTGTTAATCAGAATAATTAGAGAATGAAAACATATCCATACATTGTGTTAGCAGAATTGTAAGCTAATGCGTATATTAGGAGAAGCACTGGTTTTAAAGTTGTCTGTAGTGTCTTCAGTTTATGACATCACCTGTGGCTTCATATGCAAATGAACACAATGCATATCTACCATCTCTTGCCCCTGGCACATTGCGATGCCGGTAGGCGGAGCTTGAGATGTCATGTGTCTGCGCAACTGCTCATGAGCGTAATGCTGCGCATGCTCAGCAGCCAGTGTCTCCATTCCTTCAGGAATGTGCCCAAAAGGCACGCGGGAGATAGAGATAGAGAAGGACAGCCTCCAGACATCGTGACTATCCCGTGCAAAGCAGGACAGTTGGGGAGTATGTCAATCTCATGCCATAAACAGAAGACACCACAGTCACATCTAAAACAGATGTTTCTGTTGTGCGTTAAAGAGGGTAAAATACCTGCTGTGTTTTCAGTCATTGGCATCTAAATAGATGTCAGTGTTGTAGCACCATGTCATATAATATACCATATATTTCATATTTTTACTGTGACTATCCTCCCATACAGACAGACAGACTCTTGCTGCCCTTTGTCCAGTGAAATGACTGCCCACTGCCTTTCTGGGAAGATAAACGATGGCTTGGAACTCGTTAATCAGAATCCCTCGTTCTCCCCTTGTTTGAGATTGTTTCCTCTTTTCCTTTCCATCCTCATGTTATATTAAGTTTCCTGACATTCTGCTGGAGTGTTGTATCGTACAAAATGCATCATTTTGTTCTGTATTGAAATGGCTTGTAGTCTCATGCATTAATAAACACACAATTAATAATACATAGGGAAAATATATTGCATTTGCACATTTGGCAAGAAAGCAGTGGAGGAAGTTAATGCAAAGAGAGCTTTATGCCTGAACAGCAATTGGGTGCTTTTTGATAAGTTTTGCCCTGAGATGCACAAATAGAATTTCATACAAATAGATTTAGTGGCTGTAATTCTGTGAGTGAGAGTTCCCCCGGGAGCAGAACAAAAAAATACCCTATTAATTATTTCCCAGGGACTAGATAAATGTTCGTACTAATTATATTACAGGCTGAGTGTTCTGACACTTAAAGGTTACTGGTGTACGGGAGGCCTCTTTGTCTTAAGAGACTGGATGAAAAACTGCTCTGGGCTGAGAGAAGCAGGGAGGCAGGGAGAGTTGGTACAGGGACACAGCTTAGTACCTCTAGGACAAGACACCCACCTATTGGGATTCGGAGATGCACAGCTATATTAAATAATAGAACGCTCTCCTTTTAGTTATGTTTCTGAACACTTTGTGTGCTGAATAATGCCATGACACACAGCAGGAAGCAAAGATGGGCAATATCACCTTATTTCTACCAATAAAATAATCATTCATTGTTTTATAGGACTGGCATTCGATTAAATTGACTGCTTCAGTAGAGGTCATTTTACAGTGTGACTTACCAAAGATCAGAAGATTTCATCCCATGAAGTGACTTTGTATGGCTATAATCACTTACCTGCCAACATCTGGATACCCAGACATGGCAGAGCCAAGGGTGTTGGGGGTGCTTAATGTCATAATACGTTGCGTGACCCAGTAAGAGTATACTCTCACCACCTCAGCACATGTAACGGGTGTCTTTATGTCCATTTAGACCCATAGACATACTGTATTTGCTTTAAAATAAGGCAACCCTGATTATAAGCCAAGCTTTGAATCTTAATTTTTTTGGGGGAAAAAGAACATGGCTAAAAATAAGGCAAACATAGAGGAAGAAAAGGCTTGTTTTTATTTCTTTCTCTGTCCCCCTTGATTCAAATTCTCCTGCCCACCTTTCATTATTGCCTCCACAGGACTTGCCCCTAAACCATATAGTAACATTTACTGAATATACCCCCACAACACCTTGCAGCACCCACTTGCCTTGACCCTGCACTACATTGCATCATTGGACTTTCCCCTGCACCTAATAGACTTGCTCCTGCACTGACTGGACTTTCCCCTGCACTCACCGGGCCTACTGCTGGACCCACAGACTTGCCATTGCACCCACAGGCCTTGCCTTGTATACACAGATATGCTAGTGCACCCCAAGGGTATACCTTGCGCCCAGAGGTAACCCCCCATTTCTCCCTGGTGTATAGTGGGGGCAGTCATATGATACATGTGCATTGCTATGTGCTCACAGACATCCTCTAATACTGCCTGACACTTCTGGCGTGTTTTCTAAGTTGGGACGCCGGAAGGTCACACACCTCATCCGGCTGCCCTTGAGAAGGATCCAGGTCCCCTGAAGGTCCTACTATAATGTGACCTTGAATATAAGGATGCATTGTGTATAGGTGGTAGTAACACCGGGACAAACCTGAATATGACAGGAGTGACCAGCAATTTTGTTGGTAACTTTGCAATGTGTGGTTACCTACTCACCTATATCCCTGGACTCAGAGTAAGAAATGACTATGATTTGGTCATATGGAAACTCACATTGTGCCTCTTTAGAGGGGCAAAGGTTTAAAAGTAATCAGAAGCATTACTTTACCGAGAGAGCAGTGGATACACGGAATAGTCTTCCAACAGAAGTGGTACAGCTTGATACAGTGAAGAAGTTTAAGCATGTATAGGCATTAGATATCTATAAGATAAGGCCAGGGACTAATAATAATAATAATGTGTTTAAGCAGGAAAGGTACATTCAGATACTTCCTGGCTTTATCTGCTGACACATTCCATGTTTCACATAGTTAATTTCCAGCTTTGACTCTCTAGCTGAATAGCGTTTTGTCTTTTTGGAGATATATTGCACCTTAGAAATGAATGTCAAGTGTAAACCAAAGGTAGCCATTCATTGTTTCGCTGCACATATAGTATATACTATTCAGCGTATAGTTTATACTTTCATCAATCTTCTTTAGCTCTGGATTTGTCTGGCAGAGTTAAATCTCAAATAGCCCCTGCTTCCCAATCATTAAATCTTATTGCTGGGATTCTGTGATTTCTCTGTGTCTCACTTGGAGATGTATAGGATTTAAAATCGTAAGTGGATTGATAGTTTTACAATAAGAGAAGCAGTCTCCTCTGTGGCAGCGTGAGGGTTAAAGCTACAAAAGATCTGCCAATACAGAGGTGTTTTTCCTGCATCCCCGGCTGCCAGAGAAAAGCTAGCTTTATTGATTTCCCTGTCTAATGACTAAAAGAGATGTTATTTTGATTAATTAGGAAGTAGCTACCATGTGGGCCTACCTCTAAACCCATCTCCTGACATTTAAAGGCTGTTTTTCACATTAGTTGCGAGATATGAACTGCAGATATTGCTTAAATGTTAAACTGCATGAAGTAGGAGAGGTCAAGTAGGGAGAGAAACCAGTGAGGCCAAATACTATTATGACAAGTCTTTAAAGTGACAGCAATAATTGAGATTTTGCAGACGTATTAATTAAAAATGTCAGATGATGAGTGCTTGAAACACTTTCTGAAATCAGGGGCCGTGTTTCAATAAATGACTTAATCCCACCTTTCTAATGTGCATTCATCAGATCACTTTATGGAATGTAGAAAGTTAGCACTAATTCTGCATGTTCTGGTAATCTGCGATCAGATTGTCACTGTACATTTGCTATACATACAAAATATAATTAAATGCAGGGACTGTTGTATTCTATATTCACATAGTATAACAGGTTGCCACCCTCGGAGAGAATGTAAAAAGCTTACAATACCTTTGGTCCTCTCCTCCTTATAGTCTCTTCACATTAAAGTTTTTAGTTTTATATAAATACAGGTCTGCTTAAGCATTAGTGGATTCCTGTTTAAACTATACACACTATATGGATAAAAGTATTGGGAAACCTGCCCATTACACCAACAAGGACTTTAATCAATTCACAGACATTAATATGAAGCGGGTCCACTCTTTGGGAATGCTCCCCACAAGACTTTGGAGTTTCTCTGTGGGAATTTTTGTCCATTCATCCCGGTAAAGCATTTATGTTGGATGAGAAGCACTGGCTCTCAAACTCTGTTCCAGTTCATCCCACAGGTGTTCAATGGGATTGAGGTCAGGGCTCTGTGCAGCCAGTCAAATTCTTCCACACCAAATTCATCCAACCCTATCTTTATGGACCTAGATTTGTGCACTGAGGCACAGTCATTCTGGAATAGAAAAGGACCTTCCCCAAACTGTTCCCACAAAGTTGGAAGCATAGCATTGTCCGCAATGTCTTGGTATGCTCAAGCATTAAGATTTCCATTCACTTGCTAGGCTGCCCCCCAGACTTACCAATGCATACCCAGACTTGCCAATCTGCCCCCCAGACTTGCCAATGCATCCTCAGACTTGCCATTGGAAATCTGTTTATTTGCATATCAAACCACAGGTGATGTCATAAACAGGAGACTCCACAGACACATTTATAACACATTATTCTCCTAATTTAGGTATTTGCTTGCAGTTTTCTTACCACAATGCATAGACAATTTTCAATCAATTTTTGTTCTCTACATTCACAATATATGCAATGTTTAACATTAAAGATGGCCCTGTATTTAATTTGTCTACGGTATTAGCATTAAATTAATTGAACTGACCTCTTTTACCCAGAAATAGCCTCCAGGTTTCTTTTTTATACATCAGATTTTATTGATTGATAATACCCATGCTATAAGTCTTATTTCACTGGCTTCAGGTCAGGAGATCGCCTTGTATTATATGTTATTCCAACTCATGAAGCTCCTTCTATCTCCTGACTTTAGGAGTAAACACGTTTCTAGCATGTCCTGATAATCTGAAGAAGGAGGTCAGTATGCGTTCGATGAAAGGCTCAGATTGGTTTTTATGGCAGTCCTGTATGACAAACATCTTCATGTTCTTGGCAATAGCTGGCAAAGTGTGGATAGTTAAGAAGAGGGGGGCGAAGACAGGTGGGTGAGAAAATAGCAGCCTATTTCAGGGAACTATTCAAAGGGAGCAGCATTTGTCATGAAGGCGGTGACGGGTCTAATTAGCTTGTCAGTCTGACGGCGGCTGCACCCTGCACCGTGAGCTCAGAACGATGGAGTGACTGGCAGGGCAGCTGACAGACAGTCGATAATACAGCAATTAATGTCATAAATAATTCGGGAGCCAATTACAGCGGAATGGACACTGAGCTCTGAGAAAAGGAAAGGGGAGGGAGAGTGCTTTTACACGCTCACTGTCAGCAGAAAGTAATTCTCAGGTTCTGGCAGCAGGATAGCCCAGGAACAACTTACCCAGTTATACCAAGACCAATCTTATAATCAAACTACATTTATTTCATGGTTTTAGCTCTTGGTACAGATATTGTGGTGATCACCTATAGGTGATCCCTAAAGAGCCTCAGTTATATAAGCAATGTTTACAGTGTTGACAGGTGCATTGCAAAAAAAAAAAGCAGGTATTTGATGGGTTCACACTGTATCATTTTGGCCATTACAGTATAATGCCACAGGCTGATGGACAATTCTCTGCTTCCATGTTGGTCCACATAGTGATGTCATAAACATTGGACGACACAACAATGTATCCTCTGCATTCACACTGAAAACCATGTAAACTAACAGTCTTTGATACTGAAATTAAAGCAAAATGAGGAACCTAGAAAATGTGGAGCATAGATTGGTTCATCAGGCATAATATTTAATTGAATGGTGAAGGCAAAAATAATATAATGGCGTTTGATATAGTTTCCAGAATGCACAGGTTAGCTTCCCTTTATGGGAAGACAACATATCAACCTATCTGACAGCCTTCCATGCTGTTGATATTAATATAGTGCATAAACATCCAGTGCTTCCATTGGGAATAACATGATTTCTGTAGCTGCTTCTCCTGACTCACTGGATTCATTGACATAACCCAAGACATCAGGTGGGCACAGCAAAGACCATAGTTTGTCACGGAAATGCTATGTACAACTTAAAGGAGCTACTCAATAAAAAAAGAATTGCAGAGAATTGAGAAGGGAATTTCAAATAAGAGCAAAGTAGCCGACCAGGGGAAAAAAATCTCTGATTCAGTTGGACTGGAGATTCGGAACTCGGCTACATTGGCCTAAAAATTTAAATTCTCCTCTCAATTGCCTGCAATTATTTATTTATTGTGTAGACCCTTAACAATATTAAGTAGAAAAGCAAAGCCCACTTAATTCCCTCTTTAAAATAAAATGGGGCTGATTGCTCCTTTAACTGAAAGAAAGTTGTTTGGGAAGCACATAACCACATAACATCATTCCATGTCATTATGCGTAATACCTGCTTTGGCATAGCTAACACCAAGCCTGTGCTTCCAGCAGTGCAGGGGTTATCTGAGTGAGGTGTCACACCGGGGGAATTGGCTGGCGTTTGGAAATGAAGATGGCTCTGATAGGGATGGATTTGTCTGATGGCTTTAAAGGTTGCTGTGACTTTGCTGGCACTGAACGTATTGATTTTGCCGTTGGCTCGTTAGTGGAACATGCTGGGAGCTGAGAGGATCTGTCCCCCTGCAATTCTCACACACGGATCAGTGTCAGCACCAGGGGACAGGAGAGATAACATGCACACTGTATGTACACACATAAGGCTTCAGCCGCAATTACCTTATGCACATACTGCCTTTTAATTTATATACATCTCATATCTATCTCTGTGTGTATACATAGATCATATATGTATGTAGTATGTGCTTAGCAATGTGTGTTCCACCTCACTGTATGAATTACGGCAAATAATACAAACATCATTAGATAATACAGACAAGGTGAGATGAAGCACTAGGCAGCCACATTATCTCAATGATCAACACAGCAAATGGTATGAGGTCATGTGTACTGGTTAAAGTTGTAATGATCCAGGAATGAGGATATGTAATTTTGTGTTGTTTTTTTTAAAGCCCTATGATGTCTTGACCTGGCTTTTTTGCAGGGTTTCTCTTTTAAAACCTGCAACTAATTGCAATGGCTGAAATAATTGTTTTTCCTGAACTCAAGGACCAACACAGTGCTCAAACCTAGTTACGCCCTTACACACACGCTCTCTTAGTGCTGTTCACTCATTGTACAATCCTGAGCTTACAGTGTTCCTTCTTTGAAGCCCAATCAGAATGACTTTGTGTGGCAGAATAGATGTAGCCAGGCCCGGTTTGTGGAAAATTTGCAATTAGCTGTATGTTTTACTGAAGGGACCAAAACCCTACGGTTGTGCCAGATGCTGGGTGATTGAGCACCTCGCTTGTGGTGATTTTATGTTGCTTAATGTGATTAGAATTTTAAACTTCTCTTTTTTTAACATGTCAGAGCGTTCGTGATTCACAGCCTGCTGGAAATAAATGGAGCCCCCCCTCCCCAACTCTTGTCCTTTCCAAGGCTCTTGATGCTGTGAAATATGAAGTGTGTATGTGTGTAATATATACAGCACCGCCAAACAAGCCTCCACGACATCTTCCCATAATGTGCTGAGCATCAGCTTTCCCCAATCACCAACTGAAGCCTTGGAACAAATAGTTTAGCGAGTAAATCAGGGTGCAGTCTGCCACTTCTATTAACCTTCAGCACAGCGCCGACGAAAGGAAATGAGTAACGAGAAATAATAATTCAGACTTATAAATCATGCTTAGTATGCGAGAGACGAGGAAAAAAATAAGGGAAAGAAATCTGTGTGCTGCTCAGAGGCAGCTGTTAGCAGTTAAAGTTAATTCTGAATGTGGAAATTAAATGGGGCAGTGAGCGAAGTCTCAGAGGTGTTCAGAGCGGCAGAATAAGCAAGAATGGCTTGCCAGCTCGTGAGAATGGCAATGCTAACTGTGCTAAGGCTTTCCACAGGCTAGTAGGTGAAAGGGAAATTATAACCCAAAATCTTGAATGTTTAGTTAGCATTAAGAACGTGCATTGTGTTTGTAGTCTGCTAGAAAAGCAGATTTTATATCGACACCTTTAACTTGCAAGAGCATCAGTGATACCGGTTTCTTTCTGGTGTTTAGGTCACACTTTCATGTTTTCATACACAATAATGCAGAGTCCTTATACTGGCAGAGTTTTCCCACTCTTTTCCCACTGGCAGAGTTTTCCCACTCTTTTCCCACTGGCAGAGTTTTCCCACTCTTTTCCCACTGGCAGCGTTTTCCCACTGGCAGTGTTTTCCCACTCTTTTCCCACTGGCAGCGTTTTCCCACTCTTTTCACACTGGCAGAGTTTTCCCACTCTTTTCCCACTGGCAGCGTTTTCCCACTGGCAGTGTTTTCCCACTCTTTTCCCACTGGCAGTGTTTTCCCACTCTTTTCCCACTGGCAGAGTTTTTCCCCTCTTTGCTTAGCACTAAAACATATTTTGGTAATGAATCTTTCTGTGTCAGCAACCAATTTGTCATGTGTTTGACTGTTAAAGGTTCTATAATTTAGGCCCAAAGGAACCAATGTGAAGGAATCTTCTTATTGGAATGTGTGTGCTAATTATACATCAGAGGATAGCAGTTAAACAATTACAAAATCCTTGTGGCCTGGTTTTCATAAAGATAACAGTTTTGTACTGTGGTGGGATGTGCAGGATGATCCAGTACCATAATGCAAAAACAAACCCTGACATTTTAGGGGACTCTACATCAATCCAACTGTAAATACATCATTTACTCTTGAATATAATGTTGAACACTATAAATTCCCAAATCTTCTGCATTAAATCCTTACCTTTCTCTGCCCTGTACCGTATTACCTGCCATGTGCTGCCATATTTTATTGAACTTTGGTTAGTCCTATTCTGTGGACTGGGAGCACACTGCTTGGATTAGCATATTGATTTGTGTCTCTCTTTTTCTGGCAAAAGGTTGGGAAGAGTGGCCCGCACCAGATCACAATTCCAATGTGGAAGACTCTGAAGGAGATATGGTTATTAAGACCAGTGTCGGCCATCCAGAAGTCTCCAGTTCCTGCAAAGATCTACAGACCATGAGGAGTGGATTTAGTATGCTTCATTTGCGGAGTTTGGTGCATATTTACATACGATGCTGCAGGTTTGTGGCGCAATGACATAATTCCCCAATACTTTTAACATAATATATCTCTGTTTCTAGATGGAAGACACAAGTACAACGCGTCCATCATTATATACTTTAGATTGTGCTATTCCAAGGTTAGATCGTGCAATGTGGGTGACAGAGTCCTTTTAAAAATTTACCTTGATCAGGGTGCTGGAGCAGGTGCAGCATCAATGGTGGTCCGACCAGTTTTCTCAAGGGCTTTGGTTTTCTCACACTTTTATTAGCATTTTCTTTCATTTCTCTTCCTTCAATATTTCCCGACTTACCAACCAGCTGTGCCAAAGATATTCATTGTTTATTTAGTTAGACCTGCAGATTCTTCTGGGTATAGTGCAGCCCATAGCACTAAATATATATCATATACTAAATGGACACAGGATGTTACGTGCCATCCGATACATCTCCCCCACTCTATACCTGGTCAATAAAAACACATTCTATCAACTTTTAATTGTACCATTCTTGGGCTGGTCACAGAGGAAAAGACTCCCTATAAATTAGATGCTTCTTAAGTGCACCGCTGGGTAATTTTACTTAATTAAATCAGATTCTTTTTTATGAGTTCCACAGTTTCTTCCCTGTAAAACTAAGGACTTGTCGCACTGAGCAAAATCATAGCAAAAAAGGTACAAATTGATTTCCCAGCATTGGTCAGTAAGGTGATATTTTGTAATAAGGAGGAATGTTCTCTATATAAAGATGGAATGAGGTCAAAATGCCAAGTGATATGGGAAATATAGTGGCTCTATGCAAAGAAAATAACAAAAGGTAAACATGTGTTGTTTAAAGGGACAGCTGGATGGCCGCAGTTTGAAGCCTAGCCCTTTCAATCTTTCTATCTAATTTGTTTATCTGCTTATCAATTTCTGTACCTTATATGTCAATATATCTGTCCTGTCTGTATGTCTGTCTTTATTTGTGTCTGTCTGTCTCTGTTTATCAATCTATGTTCCTTATCTGTCAGTATATCTGCCTTGCCTATCTATCTATGTCTTTATCTGTGTCTGTCTGTCTCTGTCTATCAATCTCTGTTCCTTATCTGTCAGTATATCTGCCTTGCCTATCTATCTATGTCTTTATCTGTGTCTGTCTGTCTATCAATTTCTGTTCCTTATCTGTCAGTATATCTGCCTTGCCTGTCTATCTGTGTCTTTCTGTCTCTGGGTCTTTTGTCTATCAATCTCTGTACCTTAACAGTCAGTATATGTGCCCTGCCTGTCTATTTGTGTTAGTCTCTGATGGTAACGGGTAGGCTGATGAAATTGCAAAGTGGGCCATAAATAGTTTTTGTCCCCCAAGCTAAAGATTTCCAGCCCTCCCCTGTATCTGATGAAGGGGAGTTTTTAAATGTCAGCACTGGTTTGCCTTTGCATTTTGGTACTGGATCATTCTACACTCTTTTCTAGATGCTAACCCTAGTGCCAAGGACACATCTGATCACTGTACAGAACTGGTAACCTATATCAAGAGCATTTCTCTTTTTTTTTTTATTATGTTTTCCGAGGTGAAAACAATCACAGCACTTCATTTTTTATGGATTAATATTGTTACCACCAAGCAGCTATGATGCTTCCATGAACATCTCTGATATCATTCATATGTATATTCATATTTGCGCGACCATTCTCAATGTCTTGGCCAGTATTACTGATTGCCTAGTAAAATCACACATTCCAATCAGTATAAACCATTGATTCCAGGGAGGAAAATAACTGACAACCTTTTCAAAGTATGACAGGATGACATTTTAGCGGATACTTAGCCTGTACACATATCCTCTATATTTGGTGCCTGAGTGAGAGGTGAAGGGTCAAGTGCTATATGCTGCTTTTATTGCAATATGGGTGGAGTTGATCATCCTGACAGCAGCGATAGCCCCCCCCCCCCCCCCCCCCCTTCCTCTTGGAAGAATCATTTCCCTCCTTCTGTTGCTTTGTATCAGGTTGTGCTGGAATTTAGTGTCTGCGGATATCTCTGGATGGGGCCATCATTCCAGCAGTGCCTCATCCCGGTGCCTCGTTTGGAAGATTCATGGCTCCCATACATCACAGCAACACCTTCGTCTACCCATATGTTACTGTGATACATCAGACTGGGTCTCATGCTGAACACATGCATCAATGGATGGTAGTATCCTTGGGAACAGCGAGGCAGCTGAATTAGCAAAAAAAAGGCATTGCTGTCATCCCAGCTTTCTACAGTGTGTGTTCAGAAAAAAACCTGCATTCCATAATAAGGTGCATTAACAAACACACTAACTGTGTGGGAAGTATGTGATGGAGAGCAAGTCTTTATTACATGGAGGGAAATGTTGATGTTATTTGTTCTTCGAGTTCTCATTTCTTAGTAGTTTATATGACTACTGGTTTCTGGGAGCCCATCACTTTTTCTTGTTATCTTTGGTGGACATGTAACACCAGCTACATGGATTTGAGGGAAAGAGAAAACATATATTGGGCCTTACTTGCTTTTTGATTGAGTCCTTTGTGACTTGGCATTCTATTCCAGAATGGATCTTCCCTTTGTAGAGTGCAGTGTAATATGACGCTTTATTAAAAACTGTAAATATCTACCAAACCTATCATGCTAGTGAACAACACATCACTTGTGTAGAAATGTTCTGTTCACAGAAACACAAATCTTTTCACCACTGTTTAAGTTCTGTGAACAATCCCAGCAGTTTCACAGTATTGCTAGGCCGCTTGTTGTCATATCTACAACTAAGAGGAAATGCTTTATACAGGAATAATAACATGCCTAATTGACACTCTATGCATTATCGTGCATACTTCCTATTGGCAAAACAAACATCTGTATAACTAGCCAGACATGAATCTTATCAGTATATTCTTAGCCAGATACAGGTGTAATACAGAATATATCCTGTTAGTATCAATGTATGTAGTAGATGGGACTTAGTTCATCCTTATACCATAAAACCCCGAACCCAATAAAGACACACCAGACGTAGATGGAGTTAAATAGGCCACAGCATTAATTTTACAATCCAAATAACTGTACGACCACATTCTCCTTTATTTAACTTATTATTTATTTAAAATATATATGACTTAATCGTCAATGTATATAAATTAATATATATATATATAAACATCTATACATATATATATATACGAAACCTTAACCATATAACAATAATGTAGTGCAAATACAGTTAACTAGTCCTTGCCAATCAAATAACATACATCCATAACTATACTTGCTCTAACTTGAGCCCCCCCTAGGGTTAAGCCCCTCCCCCCTCGGCCACATATTCTTTTACCACATGTTTCAAACCTGATGCCAACCACCAGCCGGCTGTTAGCTTGGTGGGCACGACCATTATCATCTTTCTCAATGCTAGAGGTTAGGGGAGGGGCCCCCCAATCGATCCGTCTGTCTTATTCCTTCCACTTTTTAACTGGACTGGCAAGGACAAACCCCGCCTGCTGCGACAAAGAAAAAATTGTTAGTACATGACTTAAACAAAGGGAAGGGTGGGTGGGAAATTATCTTTTGCTGTGTCCGGACCTAAAATGGCTGCCGGATGACAGAGGGGGAAGTCCTTTTATACCCCCTCTGCTGCCATCACGCCCCCACCATACATACACCTGTCACTCACACATCTTCACAACCCCTCACACATACATGGCCCCCTCCCACCTAGCTGCGCTTGTTCTCGGGGGACTTATATACATCAATTGGCCATAACATTATGACCACTGACAGGTGACAAGCTGGCAGAGGCAGGGTGATGCTTTGGGCAATGTTCTGCTGGGAAACCTTAGGTTCTGCCATTCATGTGAATGTTACTTTGACACATACCACTTACCTAAGCATTGTTGCAAACTATGTAACTCTTTCATGGAAATTCAGTAGAAGAATACGCTCTGACACAAAGCAAAAATGGTTAAGGAATGGTTTGAAGAACACAAGTTCAAGGTGTTGATTTGGCCTCCAAATTCCCCAGATCTCAATCCAATCGTGCATCTCTGGGATGGAATGGACAAACAAGTCATCCACCTTAAAGGATCTGCTGCTAACATGTTGTTGTCAGATACCACAGCACACCTTCAGAGGTCTAGTGGAGTCCACGCCTCGACAGGCCAGGGCTGTTTTGGTGGCAAAAGGGGACCTACACAATATTAGGCAGGTGGTCACAATGTTATGGTTGATTGGTGTATAATTGTGGATGCTCAGCAAGCTTCATGAGAGAATTTTGGCTGACTGGACATTATAGGAACTGTTGTTAACATCTGTCAAACTCTGGATAAGCATCATCGTAGTAGTACTCAACAGTAGCGCAGTAACAAGCATTAGCTATGAATCACTATGGGTGGAAGAGTATACTTTATATTTCAAATTTTCTCTGAACATGACATAAATGTGTGGTAAAGGTTGCAGGAAAGAAGGGGGCCCCATACTGGTTTGCTCAACCAAAAGGTAATACCATATTAAATGCTACCAACCTAAACTGCTTTGGAACGCCAGCCTACTTGGCGCAGCATTTCCTGGCATATTACTGGGCTATCCTGAGCCTGCCCATAACATCTGAAGCCTTGGCTTACTATGTTATAATCATGGCTTAACAAATCTAAGGAGCTAGAAAGTCATTACTGCTATAAATGTTAAAGCTGGCATTAGGCAATATTATGAATATTATAGAAAGCTTTCCTGTGTTAGAGTCGTGAAAAAGTCAGATCTATATAATACAGGCAGAAAGACCCCATGCATTCCATGGATTTTCTGGTAGTGAGTGTGTTAAATATTTTATTTGGGAAATGAGAAAAAGATAAAAGCACTTAACCTTGAGAACCATTGCAGTACGTGTGAAATCTTTTATGGCGACTAATGCATTGTTCTTGGTTATATACTGCACTGCAAAATTTAGCATCACCTCCAAACTACCGGCCCACACCCTCATGTTACTATTAATGACTACTAATAAACCCTCCGACCGCACATTGATTGTAATAAGCCCCACTCATTTCTGCCAGTATAGAGCATGTTTATGAGGCCTTTGCCAGGAGTCCTACTTTAATTCGTTGTTTTCGTCCACATTTGATGCAAAAAGCACTCGTCCTTGATAAGTCATTGGGCTAGGGTTGATATATTCCTGTAGTACAAGGCCTTGTAAATCTACAGATGCACAATATCTTCCCCTTATTTGCAACCTGGAACTGAGTGGACTGTTCTACCACTTCTGTCTATAGATGTAACATAACCTTATTGTGTCTATCTTCATATCAGTCTACATTGTATCCTGGTCACTCTTTGTGTCCTTTCATGTAGAAATTGTCCAAGGTAAGCAGAAATTATGTTCTTTAATGTAAAACCTGGACTTTGTCAGTGGCAAAGATCCAAATAGACACCTGGGGGCTATTCACAAAAAAGGATAGTTATGGAAACTAACCAGGTTTGTGCCTTTACAATGCATAGCTAAACTGGGGAGACAAAATGTTCATCTCAGCTCAGCTCACCTGCAGCTCACCTTTTAGTGAATTGCTCCCCTGTCACTCACTGTTCACTGTGTTCAAATCACTTTTTACTATTTCTAGTGTCCATTCCTGTCTCCTACTATTTCTCTATTTCCTTTATCATCTCTTCACCCCAATATCTTAGTGGTAGTGTGTAAAACAGTACCACGTGAAAGGTGGTGTGGGACATACAGCATCATACAATGCTAGTTTTAAAACTCTAAATCTTTAAGGGAAGTTATTGATCGTGTACAGAAACACCATCAGTAACTTTCCTCAAAGATTTTGAGTGTAAAACAAGCAGAGGGTATCTTGTATTTTATATATTTTCACATTCATTTCATTTATTTATATCTTTTTAATCATGTCTTATTAAAAGTTGTTATATTTTTAACATATTAGTTTTACAATTATTTAAGGCGCCTGCATCAATTTTGTGATTCTGTGTTAAAACCAATATCAGTGGTTTTTAGTTTTTTTAGATATAGAACCATGTAATGATAGGCATAGAACTCTCAACATTGTGTAAAGCTACATGTAAAATCTTCAGCATTGTGCCAAGCTACTTATGGAATCCTCAGCTTTGTGCTGTGTGTACTCTCAGAAGTGTATGTTCAGAAGTGTGCATGACATCCCATCGGGGATATGTATTCACCTAGAAATAACTGATAACTTAGAAACCAGACTGTGGGGTAAAATAACGGCCACAGCACTTTATTTAAATAGTCATTGCATTACATTTTATATACATTCCACACATATACCAGTATTATACAATGACTAAACATAACATTCCAAATAACAGGAAAGACCCAACCAAGCATGCACGAGTATCCAGGTGGCTGCCGAATAACTCCTTGTTCTGTTTTATAAAAGCTAGGAACAGGAAGTTTGGGGGCCATTTTAGGAAAAGTTTTTCCCCCTACCTGTTGTCCCACCCACCCTCCCTAATTTTTTCTGGTCAATGAGCCCTTATTTATTTACATGTCACAGCTTTGGCGGAAGCTTGCAGGGTATCCAGGAGGGTTAATGGAAGAATGGATTGGGGAGAGTCAATCGGGACTCTGGTGGGAGGTTTTGAGGGGAAAGTGGTACCTCGAACCTCAGGTATTGGGGGCATTGGGATATGTCCAGAACATGGACTTATTCGGCAGCCACCTGGATACTCGTGCAAGCTTGGTTGGTTTCTGTATATGGGATGTTATGTTTTTAGTCATTGTATAATATGGATATATATGTGTGGAATGTATATATATAATGTAATGCAATGACTATTTAATAAGTGCTGTGGCCGTTATTTTACCCCACAGTCTGATTTTAAGTTTCAGTTATTTCTAGGCAAATACACATCCCAATGATAGAAGCTACCATGTCATGATATTGTGAAATTACAGCAGTTTGCAGTTTTTTGCTGCAGGAACCAATGAGAATAATTTCATACAAATGAATGGAATTTCCTGTCTCTCTAGTGATGTCATCAAATAATGTGTTGTACTGTTAATTGAACAGTAAACATTAAATTTCACTTGTGTTTCTAATATAGAGGTACAAGTGAATGGTGAATTTTTTGGGGACTATCAGAAGTACATGCCAGTTTATCCTCACACTAGGGAAAACGAACCTTTCTATATTAGAATCACACGCGAAAAGTAAAGTTTAGTGTCCCTATAAGTGATTGTTCTTCTCCCGATATAATTCATGCCAGCGTTTGTTCTCCAATGATATCTTGGCTGTGTTATTCTTTAAGATTTTGTAGCTAATGGTGCTAATCAATTTTCACCCACTAGTTTTTAAAGCCCCATATTACTCTGTTTTATTACCTTTTAAGCAGACTTTCCTACAAATCTCTCCAAACAGATGATGTTATGATCACTGGACCCTGATGCGTGCTCGGCTCCCTTCTTGTTCATTATCACAGTGTATCCGTTAGCAAAGAGCCAGTGCAAATGCTCTGTATTTTATACACTCTGTGTCTGATTCCAAAATTATAATTCTTAAATAACATGTATTGAACAAAACAGACACAGAACCGTGTTTGTATTAAATTCCCATGTTGTGATTGTACAGATGATAATAATTTGCTAGTTCATTGCAATGCCATCTGCCTGGAAATGTCTAAAATGTGTTATTGAATGTGCATCTTTTACAATCATTATTTAAAGTAATAATGTATTTGAAGCAATAAATGACACTTGAGGTTATGTTGTATAAGGTAGGCTTACAGAGAACAGTGGATTGTGCGCATGTGCAGTCCCAAGCTCCACCCCCCCTCAGCATCCGGAGTGTCTGGTGTCATGTGACACCTGGCACTTTGACAGACTGAGGCGCATGAGGAGTGTAACAGCATGAACAGGGGTCTGTGCTGTTTGGGAAACACGTGCACTGCTCCAGGAAATTTTGGGGGAAAAGGCGAGTGGCTGTCATTTCTTGATAAAACGAGGAAGTTAGAAATCTGTTGCTTTAAACAAATTAGTGTGATTCATGTACAAAATGCTTTCTAACTACAGGAGCAAAATATTCACATGTACAAAATGAATGGACCCATACCCGTAGAGTACACAATTTAAATGAGAAAATTATATATTTCATATATTTGGAACCGGGGCTGGGTGGTGCAAATCAAGCACAGAGCCTTGTGACACTATGTTATACGCTCCTTTCTCTAGAGATCCTAAGCTAGGCCTATGAGGGTTAAAATGTGTAATGTCTTATGGACACAAATCGCTAAAACACGTTTTAATCTTTGCACATGCAGCAGCCATGCTGAGACATGGTTAACACTGACAAGACAGGGCCCCCAAAAAAACAAGACTGTTGGCAAGTATGCCATAAAATCAGGAAATGGAATTGCGTGTCCATGAAAGTACATGAGTATGTTCTGCTGGATTGTAGTGTTTTGTGTGCTGTAGCTATACAGAGCATACTCTCTGAAATCTCTGAAGGCACTGCTATACATGTGATGTCTGACTTGATGTCGAGCAGTTCTCCAGCACACAGAACATTGTGTAACTTTGCTGCAGTGCAGATCGGCAAGGACTAGCTTACAAGCTGTGACCTAGCTTCTCCTGTTGATTGACTAGGTTACTAATGTAAAGTGATAAACTGATGCAGATAAACAGAAGCTCATTCACAGTGTCAGTTTAACATTTTCTGGGGGTAGGAAAGACTCCTTGTGTCTTTAGTGAAGGGTATGGGTCAGACATCTATCTGCTGAACGCTAATATTGTATTATATTCCCGATTTATATAAAGGCTTCTAGATTAAGCTACTAGTTTGTGTGTGCTTCTGTGTGCGTGTGCACGTGTTATTTGTGGGGTGTTTTGCAGGTTTCTTTGTCATCCTACTTGTTGTGTTGCTTGACGTTTATTAAATCCTTTAGCTGTAAATGGAAGATTATAACGACATAAAATGTGTGTGGTTGAATTCTGTCACCTACACATTGTTCATACTGTAAGTGTAACGAATAAAAATGAACTACATGTTGCAAATGCATAGATTAAAAGAAAAATGTGTTTTAGATAGATCTGTGATGGCTCCTTTTAATGACATCACCTTGCCTAATATGCAAATTATATATTTCCCATTGAAACCCGCAAGGCTAGGTCATAAATAGGAGATACTGCAGAACAATTTGCAATATATTTTTCTCTTAATTTATACATTTCATTGCAATACTGTGAATATAATGTATAGATTATTTTGATAATTTTGTTTCCTAATGCCTTCATAGTACAAACAATGTTTAGGTGATTGAATTCATTTAGTTATACATTTAAATGCTATTATTATTGGTTTATCAGGTTCAGGTAATGTTAGCTCAATCACCTTTTTATCTGTACACTATAGTAAGGACGATATTTAGAAAACTAGCTTCTCTTGTCTATTTTTTTTCTACAGTAAAGACAAATAAGTCGATGGGCCCTGATGGGATACATCCAAAGGGAACATAATGGAAACCATGTTAAAGAACAGGATTGTTGAACATCTAAAATCGGATGGATTTCAAGATCAAAGACAACATGGGTTTACTTCAGGGAGATCATGCCAAAATCATCTTATTGATTTTTTTGATTGGGTGACTAAAATAGTAGATCAGGGAGGTGCAGTAGACATTGCTTACCTAGATTTCAGTAAGGCTTTTGACACTGTCGCACATAGAAGGCTTATCAATAAACTGAAATCTTTGAGTTTGGATTTCAATATTGTTGAATGGATTAGACAATGGCTGAGTGACAGGCAACAGAGAGTTGTAGTCAATGGAGTATATTCGATGCAAGGTCTTGTTACTAGTGACAGGCAACAGAGGGTTGTAGTCAATGGAGTATATTCGATGCAAGGTCTTGTTACTAGTGACAGGCAACAGAGGGTTGTAGTCAATGGAGTATATTCGATGCAAGGACTTGTTACTAGTGGGGTACCTCAGGGATCTGTACTTGGACCCATTCTCTTTAATATTTTTATTAATGATATTGCAGTAGGTTTTGTTGTCAAAGTATGTCTTTTGCTGATGATACAAAGATTTACAGCAGGGTTAATGTTCATGGAGGGATAAGCCAAATGGCAAATGATTTAGCTAAACTAGAAAAATGGTCAGAGCAGTGGCAACTGGCATTTAATGTGGACAAGTGCAAGATTATGCACCTTGGGCGTAAAAACCCAAAAGCAGAATATAGAATATTTGGTACACTCTTAACCTCAACATCTGAGGAAAGGGATTTAGGAGTAATAATTTCAGATGACTGAAAGGTAGGTAGGCAATGTAATAGAGCAGCAGGAAATGCTAGCAGAATGCTTGGTTGCATAGGGAGAGGTATTAGCAGTAGAAAGAGGGAAGTGCTCATGCCATTGTACAGAGCACTGGTGAGACCTCACTTGGAGTATTGTACGCAGTACTGGAGACCGTATCTCCAGAAGGATATTGATACTTTGGAGAGAGTTCAGAGAAGGGCTACTAAACTCGTTCATGGATTAAAACATCTTAACATGTAAACATGTATAGCTTGGAGGAAATACGTAACAGGGGGGATATGATAGAAACATTTTAATACATAAAGAGAATCAAGACAGTAAAGGAAGAGAGTATATTTAAAAGAAGAAAAACTACCACAACTAGAGGACATAGTCTTAAATTAGAGGGGCAACGATTTAAAAGTAATATCAGGAAGTATTACTTTACTGAGAGGGTAGTGGATGAATGGAATAACCTTCCAGCAGAAGTGGTAGAGGTAAACACAGTCAAGGAGTTTAAGCATGCTTGGGATAGGCACAAGGCTATCCTTGATATAAGATAGGGAACTCGGGACTAAAACATGTATTTAGAAAATTGGGCAGACTAGATGGACCGAATGGTTCTTATCTGCCGACACATTCTATGTTTCTAATAGTTAGTGCTGTCTGCCCACATATTTAAAGTTCTCTATCAACCAAAAAATTGCTCCAGTTTTTAATGTGATGTAGTATGCGGGGTGGGCTATGTTATATATATATATATATATTAAGGCTTATCATGCGTTGGTCACAGGGGTGGACAGGTTAGATTGTTGTGTCAGATTACAGATGAGAAGACCCTTACTTTGTGGATCCACAGTGTACTCCGTTATCCTGGTATGAACTTTCTACAGCATTTTCTACAGCATCTGTTATAAAACACTAGTACTTTTAAGGAATGTTTGCACTGTCAACTCTATAGTCTGTTTTAATGAGTAGCATTGCGGATCTCGTAAATAATGCATCTTGCCCAATTACAGATCGACATGTGCTTAATGGGTAGGACTAAATAAGGCCCAATCCTATGTATTTACTCAATGCTGCACTTTAATAACTATTCCAAGTATGAACTTTCTGCTGATTTCAGTCACTTTTCTGTTGAGTAAAAGATCATTTACACTGTGTTATAAGAACAATTATCTTTCTTGCCTAAACTTACTTATATATTTCATTTCCAAATGTATCACTAACTAACAGTTATCCATTTATCAGTTATAAATTAAAGGTAAATGACAACTCAAATAGACTTGTGAACCTGTGGGTTTGTGATATATCTGGGCTGGCTTCAGGACTGGGGCAACCATCTTGTTTATGTGCCTGACATTTAAATATTCACTATGAAACTAATCATTCAACTGGGGAATCATTTCTATCACTTACTCCCATGTTTATAGAAAACTTTAGAATTCATGTTATGCTAAAGAAAATTAATTATTTTGCCTCAAATAAAAACATTGCCACAGTCTCTGCTGTAGTCTGCTATAAAAGCAGGTGGTAATGTAATTTTGATTTTATACATTTGTCAATATCACAGGAAAACAGCTGCACACACAATAAGGACATTAGTTACCAAGCCTGTTGTAAAATGTAAGTGAGGATGTGTATGTTAAAAGAAAATATATAACTGACTAGGCATTATATACACAGACCTTTCTGCAATAGGTTTTACCTTTCCAAGGGTAATACCTCTATAGTCCTGACTCCTGGGCACATATTGCCCGGGGTATAAAATTAGATTGCAAGCCCTGCAGGTCAGAGATACTGCAAGTAAAGCTTGATGCATATGGAAGAAAAATATAACAAGTAATTGAAGAGGGAGAGCTAAAATTGGGAAAAAGCAACAGGGGGAGTAGTGAAAGGGCATGCCTCTATATAACTGTCTATCAAGGCGTGCTATTCCGGCTGTGATGGAATAGACACTAGAGATGATCGAGTGATGGAGAGAAAGGGTGCAGCCGAACAAAGCAATGAAGAGATAAGATGTGAAAGTTTTACAGCTCACGAAGCTGTTACCTGCTGCAGCCTTTCCATCATTTTTAATTCCGTTTTTACGGCCATCATCTCTCTGACAGTTTGATGCAGTCATGGCAGAGTTGTAATGCTCATAAAGTGGTTGTAACCCTCTTAGGAGAAAGATTGAGCCTCTAGGGAACTGCTCCAATTTTACTGGGAATGCTTGCTCCGTATACCAGAGCCCACATGGAAGTATATTCAGATATCCACGTGTCTAAACCCAGGTAATAATGATTATATGGGTGGGAAGATAAAGGGTGTACTTAGTATACACTCTCTATCTGTAGAAATATATATATAAGTGTGTGAGTACTCGTGGGTCCTATTACCTCCCAAAAACAAACAGATTTGATACCGATTATGCACATAAATACTGATTCGTCAATATTATTATGACAGATCCGACAGGAAACCGTGTAAGTCTTGCTGTTGGTCTGCACTGAGGTTGGGGTTATACTGGATGATGAATAAAGGATTTATGTTTTACAATCCGAAGCCTTGGAATTCATTTATTGATCATTGTATGAGGAGTGCCACTGTCTAAAGCCCTCAGCCCTGATCATAAAACCAAAACAAGAAAAACTGTGGGTTTGGGCAGGGACTGTGTGTGTGCTAGTGTACTGTATGTAAGTGTGTTTGTGCAACTGTGATTAAATCTAAGTGTGATGCTGTATGTAAGTGTAAGTGTGGCTCTGTATGTAAGTCGATGTGTGTCAGTGTGACTCATTATGTGTGTCATTGTGACTCTGTATATGTGTCCGTGTGACTCTGTATGCAAGTGTGTGTCAGTGTGAGTCTGTGTGTAAGAGTATGTGTGTCAGTGTGACTCTGTACGTAAGTGTGTGTGTGTGTCAGTGTGACTCTATATGTAAGTGTGTCATTGTGACTCTGTGTGCAACTGTGTGTGTCAGTCATAGTTGCCAACATCTGCCATGTTTCCAGGGACACATATTTGTTCCACATGCTTCAGATGGAGCATGCAAGGTGCAGCCCGGCATTGTGTAGGATGCATATTCTCAGACAGGATCCAATTAATTAATCGCAGTAGGTCCTTTGAGATCTCCACCCTGATTCATTAATTGGATTATGTCTGTGTGTATATCCATCCTACATACTGCCGGGCTGCACTTTGCATGCTCTTTCTGCAGCATGTGGAACAAATATGTGTCCCTGGAAACATGGCCAATGTTGGCAACTATGGTGTTAGTGTGACTCTGTGTGCAAGTATGACTCTGTATGTAAGTGTGTGTCAGTGTGACTGTATGAAGTGTATGTGTGACTCTGGATGTGTGTGTGAGTGAAAGTGTGTATTTTTGTATGTGTGTGGATTTGTGTACATGGGGCTGTGTGTGAATGTGTGTATTTAATATGAAGTGTTTTTTTACGGTGAGTTTTATTGCAGTGGAGTCGGTGATACACTCACATGCTGAACATTACTGTATATATATATATATATATATATATATATATATATATATAGTAATGTGCAGCATGTGAGTGGATCACAGACTAATATATATATATATACACACATAATTTTCTCTGAATGAAAAATGAATGCGGCCCATGCACACATTCATTTTTGGTGAAGTGGCCCACCGCAGAATAAACTTGGACATCCCTGCTCTATTCCTTGCCTACTGAATAATGTTTTGCCAAATAACTGCCCTTTTAAGTAATGTAGTCAATAGCAGAGAAAAGGGTTGTATTTAAATTGTAATTTTCTATGTGGTGTGCAATGTAAAGTACTGTTTAATAAAATGGATGGACTTTCCAGGTGGATTTGCTGGTTAATCAGCCATTTATGAGAGATCTGTGAGGCTGTGGAAGGTGCCAGCACCACATTATATAGCACTAACCAAAATATGAGCCTTTGTGAATGTTATTAATTGAAGGAGTTAACAGCAAAGAAATTACAAAGCTAACTCTGTGATTACTGAGTTTTATGTGCATTGTAAAGTATTATAGGAAGAAAAGGAGAGAGCTTTCCAGGTGGATTTGATGATTAATTAAACCACCTGTGTGAGATCAGTTTGACGGCTGAGGGATCTCACTGTTTATTCCTTTGGGAATCTAAGTAAAAACCATTAAGCACATGGTTTAGAAGCAAAGAAATGGTTAAAGAGCAAGAAGCAGGGTAAAGTATAATGTTTATATACTGTGTGCATAATGTGTTATTTGTTTATATTATATGTGTCAGTATGTTGGATAATGACACTCTGTGCATAACCTGCTAAATGTTTGCACTCTCGGAGCAGGTTTTCCAGGGGTTATACTGCTATTGGAGCTTTTTGGAAACTGTCATCCCAAGCCGCATTTTGAACTGTACCCACTACCCTTGCTGTGGACTTTATTTATGACACATGCATATCCATCTGTGGAGTCTGTAAGTGCAGGCAGTTTTCACTTGCAGGTACCTTTTAAGAAGTATGTTAATGCTCAATGTATGTTTGTGTTTTATCCCCACCGTGCAGTTGAATAGAAAGTTTTTACATGTAACTCCATCGTTCTTAAAGGCGCATTATTCCGGATGTTTGTGAGTGTGCTCCACAAATTGATCACGCAACACATTGTTGTTTAAAATTGTATTGCACCAAATGTGTTTTCTCTTTTTTATGTTCCCTGCATGACATCCTGCGCCCTCAATTCTTCCAAAAAACCCATATAATGCTATTGATCACAGGTTGCTTCTTTGGAACCCAATATACTAGGTCTAAGGAGGCACCAGGGAAAGACACTGACAACATGGAGAGGAGCCATGGCTGACAGAGCAGACACTGACAACATGGAGAGGAGCCATGGCTGACAGAGCAGACACTGACTGAGGGCAGGGTAGATGGAATGGAACAGATTTCGCAGGTAAGAATGTTTTAATTCATCACATTGCTCAGCCAGCCTAAAAGCTCCCATGACACAGACTGAAGAGAGTTGTCTGAGATCTGTTAAGGTGGGGACTAGCTGGAGTGACTTCTATAACTGGCGCTCTTTTGTTTTGGATTTTGGTTTCACGCTACTGATAATTCTGTAACCAGTAAGTGATCTATAATCTGGTAAATGTGTTACTAATCTGCTTATTCTTCTTGACCTTTCTTCTGGTTTTGATATAGCAGACAACCAGCATATTGTCAAAAACTGACAAATTAAAATCTGATTATGGGCTCTTACTAATGTGGAGTCCAATTTTTATTTTTTTAATACAGTGACAACATGGAGAGGAGCCATGGCTGACAGAGCAGACACTGACTGAGGGCAGATTATAGAGTGGAAGAGATTTCACAGGTAAGAATTTTAATTCCAAACATTTCTCAGTCAGCCAAAAAGCTCCCATCATGAACCAGACTACCCTCTTCATAATTGTCAGTCTGAGAGCTGCTAAGGTGACCATGATGTGCTGGGGGCTACAACTTTGTATAATTCAGGCAAATAAGCATGTGAAAGTTTGAGTGACTTAAATTCTGTGATGATGGCTGGAATTGTGGTGGAAATGATCAACTCCAGCACCAGTTTCTGGGACAGATTGTGGTTCTCACACGGCAGTTTGGTGAGACCAGGCATAGTGTAGAAATGGAGGTAGGGGATTTTTGCTGCATCACTACAGATGCACGTTTTACAATACTGTTCAGATGCTTTTATGCTCCTAGTGCTACACAGTACTGAGTCATATTTATAAATCCCAAACTGGAGCAATTCAGAGGCAAATACCATAATTAAACATTTGTATATGTTCATTTTGTTTTATTTTGCCTTCATGGCAGTCTAGAGTGTAGCTGGCTAACCTAATATGTTTGTATAATTATTCTATACGCAGTGCTGTCGATTATGTGAAGCCTTATTATACAATGGAGTGTTTATACACAGAAGACTGATCCTCTTTGATCCCAATGTCTGGCACATGTTCCCTTATCTCTGCTCAGTGCACTTACTACATGTGCCGTCTGACATTTCAAGCATGTAATTAACCGTCGCACAGTTAATGTAAGACTGAATATCCTATTTTATTTTTTTAAGGAAGTACTAAACCTAGACTATTAACAAATTAGCAGTTTCAGCATTTGGACCTACACACAAATATACCTCAATGTTCCAAACAAGTTCCCGTTTTTGACACAGCTTGGGCAATGTTTTTTTTTTTACATTTTTTTTATAGAGTTTTATTTTTATTGACAGTAATATCAAGATTCTTCTTCTTGCAGGACACAGTGATACATTTCTAAGCATTCGTTTCGGCCTTACTACAACATTATTGTGCAAATCATGTTAATACTTTTGAGTACTGCAACAATACAGATGGAGATATCGTCTCACTTCTAGTTTATCTAACAAGTAAGGACATTAATACATCTCTAGTTAGGTTTACATTAAATGTTTTATGCTAATACTGTGTTTATTTCATTCACTCGCTGTTTATATTATGTGCTCTGTATCTTACAGCTTATTCTGTGACATTGCTCTCCAATCATTGGGTCAGTGCAGTAATATGTCCACCACTCACTCTTTCTGTAACGTACACTGGATCACACATTTAATACATTGTCTTTCTTAGGTACCTGACTTGAATCCTCCCACTACACGCAGACTTTAGTAGAATGCATTTTTGGGGGGCTTGTGTCATCGATGAACCTCCTTTTTTTTTATTTTACTTTAAGTAATTACATTTAGGTCATTGAGCCATAACAAGCTAATCTGTAAAGACATTTCTAATGATACTCTACTTTGACCATGGAGCTTATTGGATGTTAATATGTTCATATTTTTATTTTTTTATACAGCTGTTTTATTAAGATAAAAGCCACTCTTTTAATTGCTTTCTCAGTAGTTCATATAATCTATATTACTTATATACCATGGTTCATAGCATTTGTATTAAACTCATAAACAATTCCTGTACATAGTATGTTTTATGTGAGTGGGAGATAATATAATGATATATTATATAGCTTATACCTCATTTTCATTTTTTGTTTTTTTTTAATGTTGCTTATTATCTCTTTTATTTTGCTTTTTTTTCAGTTTCTTTGAACAGGAATGCGTCATCATTTTATAGACCCTTACCTACGAGAGAACCAGTGTTGGTGAAACGAGTCAGGTCCCTTTATCCCACGGCTATAGAGGGGATGGCCACCCCCAAAATGTTTCTCATATGCCACATTTTGTCCTGATCAGAATCTGTATGATATATCTTTTGTTATATGTTTGGTGTTTGCTTTTATTTATTTATAATTAAAATGTTTCTTAATGTTTTATTGCTAAATTCTGTCTTGTTGTAATTTATAAACCAGGACAAATCACTGCCTTTTCTCTGCATTTGGACCATTTCTCTGCAGATTCAAGAGCGTTCTTTCACTACAGATAATTGGCTGTTGTAGCAGCGCTTACAGTTTTATTAATGTATTTTCTTCCTTTTTTAAAGGCTTATCTCAAATGGTTTGGGGGGGGGGGGGGGGGGGAAACTATTAGGTACAGCAGAAAGTAACTTCACAACTGCCCCCATACTACCATCCTACATCCCTCCTGCACTGAACAACCTGTTTAGCAGTCACCCCTGGACACATATTAGAGTGCTAAAGTACATAAACGGCAGTATACTGCATCCCACTGTTTAACTGGCACACCATCAGTTATATCACAGCAGTGGGAGCCCCTGCCTCATTCTAGTTTATTTTTCATGTAAAGTGACTCTGCCATCATTGGAGCATTGCAGCAGAAAACAATCCATATGCTGTAATAAATATACATAGGTCATACAGTGCAAAGTATGAGAGGAGACATACACATAATGCATATATGTTCATCTTTGCAGCTATATTTCTGGGAGGATCTGGTGGGCGGAGTTAGTATTTCTATTCTGCCTCTCCTGGAAGTGCTATGTCTATTGCTAGCAGCCAGTGAAATGTTTAGTGCCCCCAGGCACAAGTGCACCCTGCCGCCCATCCACAAGTCATGGCACGAGTCAGAAGCTGCTGAAGATACTGCGTGTTAAATGGTGGATGCACACCCATGTGAAACAGTCTTGCAGTAATCGCCATGTAAGTGCTTGAAGCCATTTTTCCAGTTAGTGGGCTGATTTACCCTCTGTAACACATTCAAGGCAGTTGTGTCCCAAACTTACATATCATGGAGGCCGCAGGTATGCTAATTGATGTCATGAAATATTTTTGCATTAATTAGCGTTACTATATGTGTATCACTAAAAACTTGGCTACCTTGAGTTTAACTCCATTCATTGCCTGTTGCGTAACCAAGTCCCTTTAAACACTTTTTTTCATCCTTTATTGAATTAGGTGCTGTGTTTTTATTTTTTATTAGTGGTATATAATGTCTCTTTATTGAAGTGGCTGCTTGAGAGGCATGATTTCACTCTAATGTACCATCCTGTGTCTCCTCCTTATACTGGATTATATTGCTGCTAGTATTCTATATAAAGGAACTAAACCCCAGTATAGTATGTAATAAATCATTAGCATATTAAAAGCATGACTACAGTGTGGATGTTTTTGGCAGGGGACAAGACATACAGGAGTCTAGTAACAATCCATCTCCAATCCTTCCATCATGAGATCACTGCAGGCCAATGAACAGTACATACTGGCTAGATGCAATTCTCCTCTAAAGTGTCTCGGAATCTGCATTCTGGGGTTGGATATGCTACTGTTTCAGCTGACTGGCTGAGACAAGAAAATTGCTCACATGGAAGTGTCTCTCCTTCTACATAAAGCCAAGCCATAATATGATGAGAACCATTGGATTCCAAAACTACATCCTGCTTTGTGTCTGATGTTACCTGCTGCTACCATATGAGTGGCTGGCTGAGAGTGATGAGACATAAAAAGTGTACCTACACAAAAAGTGGCTGGCTGAGAGTGATGAGACATAAAAAGTTCACCTGCCCAAAAAATGTCTGCCTGGCTGGCATAGTTGGCTACCCTCCAGTTATAAAGGGGTGTATTAAAACATTTTCCAGCAAGTTCGGTGTGATAGCTCAGTTGGTTAATACGCCAACTACTGTTGACCTTGTCTGAACTGCAGGTTTGATTCTGGGTGTCGCCAACTCAAATTTCCATTGTTGGGACTTGGTAATATCAGAAGATAAATGTAGCTTTTTATAGCATAAGTTATGTTATAATTACATTAATAAAGATTTTACAAGCCATGGAACCTTAAAAGACTGAGGAAACCTTACCAAGTATCGAACCAGCAGCCCTGGCATTCACACAGCACACATATTAACCAACTGAGCCATTGCATCTCACATGCTAGTGGTTGGTCTCAAATTGTTTTTATCAAAGCATTTACACAGCGCATATCACTCAATATATAATGTTAAAAGACCATTTCATACAAGCTCTCTGTATGTGCAATGCGATGGCTCAGTTGACTGATACACAGGCTGTGATGCATGACTGAGACTAAGGGTTGCAGGTTCAATTCTTGGTGAGGCCATGGTTTCTTTATTCCAACTCTACTAAAATTAAGTTGATTATCTTTATTAAGCTAATCATAACATACATTATGCAATAAAAACTTCCATTTATCTTTGGATATCACCAAGTCCCACTCTTGGAGCCATGTGTTGGCTCCACAGGGAATCAAACCTGCAACCCTGTGGTCTAGACAAGCACTTCAGTTGCCAGTGTATTAACCAACTAAGCCATTGCATCAAGCTTTCTGGTTTCCAATTTAATACAGCCCTTTATAGCTGATTTCAGGTGGAAATTTTGTAGGGGGAGGTAAACTTTTTATGTCTCATCACTCTCAGCCAGCCACTTTTCAGGCAGGCACACTTTTTATGTCTCATCACTCTCAGCCAGCCACTCATGGAGCAAATCAGAATCCACAAAGGATACTAAAACCAGTTATATGCATCTTCTGGTAACATTCTTCTCTCCAAGCCCGGTCACTTAAGGAGACATGCAGATTGGTAGATTGGATCACACGCATTTTTAACACAGAAATAAAAGGCTACAGATCTTTTGAGAGCTTTTTAGATCTCAAGCAGCTACTCATGTGGCAGCATACTCCTTCCTTCCCTATTTCCTTTTGTGAATCACCCCGATGTATGAGGAAGAGTATTACAGGATCAGGAAAGCCTTAGCTGCTAGCTTCCAATGCTGGATTATGGTGTTATATGAAAGATGGGCACATGCACACAGAGACCTGTTAATTAAGGGTAATGTTTTGTGCTTTACTATAATCTCATGGGAACTCTCTCTGTATATTCAGATTTTAAATATTTGTACTCTCAGCTAGTCATCCTTTGAGTATTCCGTATAGCCAAGAATATGGAAGGAAAAATTAAAAAGATGGTGAAAATGGAGGACAGGATTCTCTTGAGGCTTTTAGGAATCGCCAACCATAGACAATGACTACTACTTCTGTCATGTGACCAGTTTAATTGCATATTTTCAATGAGTAGTGATAACTAACAGCTGGTAAAATACATTTGATGTATGCATGTGCTTACAATTCTGCTCACCAATCATGTTTATGCAATAGATCCACAGTACAATCATTGACGAATGAGTTGAACAGGCACCAATATTCACATACCGGAATAAATGACAGAAAATGATGGGTTTTATACATTGATCATGCGTACAGCTGTATGTGCTTAGGTCCATATGCACAGCATCTCCAGGACTACAGAGAAGCAGGTAGAGAGCCAATATGCACCTGTAAGTCTATGACACACACACACACACACACGTGATTGTCAGTAAGGATTTCTGCAGACAAACATTTAAAAAAAACTGGGTAGGTGGAGCAAAACCTGAAGAGAAAATGTAAGACCGTAAATGTATTAATGTAAGTTAAAATCTAGCTTTTAATTATAAAACAAATTTGAGCCTGGGGAGTTCCTTTTTATGAAGATAAAACAAAAAATCATCTCACACTGATTTATTCCATTATGTTGAAATATGTTGTGTTGAGTGGATTTTGTTGCAAATAAAGAACACTTTAATGAGTACTCTACAGAACATGTAGACAGCATCTCTCAGAAGGTGGCGCTTGCAGTTCAACACATAGGAGTAACATAACAAACATAGTACTCCAGCTCTTGCTCATACTCCCATAATCCTCATGGATTCTCTGTTGTCCATCCTTTATAGAATGCTCACAATGAAAGAATTCTCTGCTTCTCTGGTCCCAGAATCCATGAAATGGCAGAATACCCAGGTTTGCATATTGTAAAGTTTTACATTTGGTGGCCCAATCGTACAGGACAGTACATAAGAAAAGAATAAAGCACAGCAAGACCAATAATCTTATCGTCAAGTATCTTTATTAAATGAGGTCTGTGGGGAAAAAAATGCAAAAGTGTGACTTTTTGAAGCACTGCAATTATTCTTGCATAAGTGACCACAAGTGACTGCTTGTGTAAAACCAGTATTTGCTGTAAACATAACAGAGGCACTGGGACTGGGTTCTAAATCACAGGAGATCTCTACATTACCTTGACCTAGATTATAACAGACCAAATCATCATGAGAATTGTAGATCCAGTTCTTCACGTTTCTAGCCCTAAAACAGAATAAGAGGAACATTAAAATACTGAAACATGAGTTTCACATCCGACAGATACACTACCATTGTACTCATCTCATGGAACTTACATTTTACGAGGAGAGGCACAGCTTGACATAGGAGCTAGCATTCAGTTTGGTTTCAGTTCATCCATATCAGTAGGTACACCACATGCTGTAAGGAGGAGACGGGACATTTAAATACAATTTCTCCCTGAAGTGTTTGTCACCATTCAGATCATGAACCAAACCGGATATATATCCTGGTGAGAATTACAAAAGCCTTGTGTATTAATTTTACACACCAGTCAATGTGGACTACATCTGCACTGAGAATTGGACTTGTAGCCGTGTATGAGCCTCATGACATGTCTGCTCCAACCAAAAGGAAATTACTACATTAGGAGACAAATGTATTTTAAGTGGGCCTGTGGAGTTTCCAGTTTAGCACATCACCTGCAACTTGATATACAATTTATCTTACAGTGGGAAATGTTATTTGTATATCAAACCACATGTTATGTAATAAACAGTAGTAAACAGGAGACTCAACAGACATTTAAAACACATTTTAATATAGGCATTCGCTTGCAATTCAGCGAAAACAATGTATATGTTCATTTTGTATTTTCTACACTCAACATAGACAATGTTTGGGTAATACTATCCCTTTATGATCAGCAACCTATTTAGTCCAGACAGTTATACCTATTAACAGGGAAAACAAAAAGCTGCAGGTGATACTGTACAGGGTCCAGCAGGGGAGTTCCTCCTGCAACAAGGACAGAGCTGGCCCTGCAGAATGCATTTTTAAAACAAGTTAAATACATTGTTAAACCTTTATAGACTTATGGCCAGCTTAGGTGGACGTGTTCAACTTACCTTTTAGTAAGTAGCTTCCAGAGTTATTTTACTTCACATGTCTTAATATTTGGAAACAATTGTTCTGTGGCGACACACACCCATAAGCCTTCCGCTTGCAGGTAAAGGCACTTTTCGTTTGAGATTGCATTGCAATTATCTTTCCGAAGTCAGTTAATGCACTAAAACTCAATTGTTACATCTATAAAAAAAAAAAAAAAAACAAAGCATTACATGTAAAACATTTTTTGTGTTAAATGTGGATCATGGGTTACAGGCAAATTACATTGACATTTAACCTTTATATAGAAGTATCACCCCCATAAAACTACAAGTGATTGCTGGAATGTTTATTGGGCTGGTTACTGAATAAAACACTACTGCAGTTTCTGGAGGCATAAAGCCCACCTTACCTATGGCTTGAGCAGGTGTGGGTGTCCATCTATAGAGGTAAAACCAGCTTCACTTCCTGGTATTTAAAGGGCAACTGCTGTGCATTATGGGAGCACCAATTGCTTTATAAGGGGGAGGGGAGGTATGCAGTAACCCTGCAAGGGTATGTTAATACATTGTGCAGACTGTAGGGAGTTGGTATTACAGTATATTCAAGATGTATTTGATAAAATGCTGGTACTGTGATCTGATCTATAAATATCCTATTTTGTACAAGAAGTTATTTTAAGGACTACTCCTGATAAGAAAAACAACAACCCTGAATGGATAATACATTACACCACTCTAATCCCCACAATAATGTCCCACCTTCCCATTGATTATCCTGCAGTTATACAAATTAAAAAAAACCATTAGTTTTAACATAATCAACATCTTGACTATATTTCCTATTCATTTTGCATTTGATGGATGTTTTCATTGAAAACAAGGAAATTGCTAAGTGATCCCAAACTTTTGAGCAGTAGATCAGTTTGACTGCTGAGGGATCTCACTGCTTTGTTTATTCCATTGGGAATTAAGCAAAATGTTTAGCAGCAAAGAAATGGTTAAAGAGCAAGAAGTAGAGTAAAATATAATGTTTATATACTGTGTGCATAATGTGTTATTTGTTTATATTATATGTGTCAGTATGTTGGATAATGATACTCATTGCATAACCTGCTCAATGTTTGCACTCTTGGAGCAAGTTTTCCAGGGGTTATAATGCTTTTGATCACAGGTTGTTTCTTTGGAACCCAATATACTAGGTCTAAGGAGGCACCAGGGAAAGACACTGACAACATGGAGAGGAGCCATGACTGACAGAGCAGACACTGACAACATGGAGAGGAGCCATGGCTGACAGAGCAGACACTGACTGAGGGCAGGGTAGATGGGGTGGAAGAGATTTCGCAGGTAAGAATGTTTTAATTCATCACATTGCTCAGCCAGCCTAAAAGCTCCCATGACACAGACTGAAGAGGGTTGTCTGAGATCTGTTAAGGTGGGGACTTGCTTGAGTGACTTCTATAACTGGCGCGCTTTTGTTTTGGATTTTGGTTTCACGCTAGTGATAATTCTGTAACCAGTAAGTGATCTATAATCTGGTAAATGTGTTACTACTCTGTTTATTCTTCTTGACCTTTCTTTAAGGTTTCTTAAAATCTGATTATGTGCTCTAAATAATGTGGAGGCCAATTTTTTTTTTATATATGTAAGGGAACCTTTGGTACTCCAGCTGAGGACCTCCTTTAAAAGCTCTGCTTCCTTGCTCAGAGATGCCAGCCTATTGTGGCAATAATCCAGTGCTATGATTAGTTAGCCCTTACAAGTGCTTTAGTGTGATCTAAAGTCACTAGATAGGGTTGCCACCTTTTCTTCAGAAAAATACCGGCCTTGGTGCTGTCTCCATAGGCTTAACATTAGCCTGAAGCCAATTTTTTACCGGTCTGCCGGTAAAATACCGGCCATGTGGCAACCCTATCACTAGATCATACTAGTGTTAAGTAAAAATTACAATTTATTACAGGAACAGGGGATTGGCATACAATACTAGAGGGAGGCCAATGTAGTTCCCCACTAGGTCCAGTAATTAAATTGGTACAGGCATACAATGGACATATTCATTTAACAGTAAAACTAATTAACAGAGAACAATGGATGAGTCCCCGAGAACTTGTACAGCTTTAAACATGACATGAAATATAACAAATACAAGTTTATTTGGAGAACTTTTAGAAATGCAGCCCAGTTACCGTGACAATACTCCCCTGTGACACACTGTAATCAATGCAAAGTGCAAACGTACCCACTGTGCCCACCTTCCCAAATCTAAAACCCCTTTTTAATGCCAGGGTCCATAATCTATAAGGAGGAACCAAACCATTAGTTCCCTTAAAGAACCCCAATGCTGGGGGATTCTGTCACTAATATATATATATATATATATATATATATATATATATATATATATATATATATATATATATATATATGTGTGTGTGTGTGTGTCAATTAACCTCAACGTACTTGAGATCAGTTTTTATCAGGTTTGCTTGCTACTATAGAAGTACTATAAAAAAAAAAGGGCTTGTTCTGAATCTGATTACCAGACAAGGGGATAACCCTAAAACTGTTGATTACAAAAGAGAGAGTAGAATAACTTGTAATGGTAAGAAAAAATAACTTTTTTTTTAATAGATGACCAGAAACTTCAACATTATGGAATAACAAACAGATGTTGAAAAAAATGCTACCACAAAAATTACAAAAAAGTAATGATATTGTTTTAAGGAAACGAACACCAAACAGGAGTACTCTCTGTGGGTAGAGGTGGCCAAAAACGGAGTGCAGCCAAGATAGTGCAAGAAGCTTTAGCCAAAATAAATTCTCAAACTCCCTCTCTCTAGCAAAATTCTAACTCCCCATCTCCCAATAATGCTACCTGATGCAAGGCCGGTGGCTTCTTAAAAATAGCGTGTCTGGTGTCTCTCTCCCTCCTCATGTCTGGTGTCTCTCTCCCTCCTCATGTCTGGTGTCTCTCTCCCTCCTCATGTCTGGTGTCTCTCTCCCTCCTCATGTCTGGTGTCTCCCTCCCACCCATGTCTGGTGTCTCTCTCCTCCCCCATTCCCACGCATGTCTGCCGTGTCTTTCCCTCGCACCCTACTTCCCACCCATACTTTGTGTCTCTCTCCCTCGCCCCCCCTTCCAATCCCATGTCTGGTGTGTCTCTCCCTTACCTCTATTCCCACCCATGTCTGGTGTCTTTCTACCTCACCCCCCTTCCCACCCATCTGGTGTCTCTCCACCTTGCTCCCCCTTCCAACCCATGTCTGCTGTCTCTCTGACTTGCTCCCCATTTCCACCCATGTCTGGTGTTACTCTCCCTCGTCCCCCCCTTTCCACTCATGTCTGGTGTCTCTCTATCTCACCCCCACTTCACACCCATGAATCTCCCTCTTGCCCCACCTTCCCACCCATGTCTGGTGTCTCTCTACCTCATCACTACTTCCCACCCATATCTGGTGTATCTCTCTCCCCCCCTTCCCACCCATGCCCTGTGTTTCTCCCCCTCTCCCTAACCCTTCCCACCCATGTCTGGTGTGGTGTCTCTCCCTCATCTCCCCCCTTTTCCACCCATGTCTGGTGTCTCTCTCCCTCATACCTCTTTTACCACCCATGTCTGGTGTCTCCCTCACCCCCCTTCCCACCCATATCTGGTGTCTCTCTCCCTCATCCATCCCCTTTCCACCCATGTCTGATGTCTCTCTCCCCCGCGCCCCCTTCCAACCAATGTCTGCTTTCTCTCTCCCTTGCCCCCCTTCCCACCCATGTCATGTGTCTCTCTCCATTGTCCCCCCTTCCCACCCATGTCTGATGTCTATCTCCCTTTCCCCTCTTCCCACTCATGTTTGGTGTCTCTATTCCTCGACCTCCCCTTTCCACCCATGTCTGGCGTGTCTCTCCCTTGCACCCTACTTCTCACCCATACTTTGTGTCTCTCTCCCTCGCCCCCCCCTTCCCACCCATGTCTGGTGTCTCTCTCCCTTGCCCTCCTTCCCACCCATGTCTGGTGTCTCTCTACCTCACCCCCCTTCCCACTTTTATCTGGTGTATCTCTCCCTCACCCCCATCCATGTCTCTCTATCTTGCCCCCCCTTCCCACCCATGTCTGGTGTCTCTCCACCTTTCTCCCCCTTCCTACCCATGCCTGCTGTCTCTCTGACTTGCTCCCCCTTTCCACCCATGTCTGGTGTCTCTCTACCTCACCCCCACTTCCCACCCATGTCTCTCCATCTTGCCCCCCCCCCATTCCCACACATGTCTGGTGTCTCTCCACCTTGCTCCCCCTTCCAACCCATGCCTGCTGTCTCTCTGACTTGCTCCTCCTTTCCACCCATGTCTGGTGTCTGTCTACCTCACCCCCACTTCCCACCCATGTCTCTCCATCTTGCCCCCCCCCCTTCCCACCCATGTCTGGTGTCTCTCCACCTTGCTCCCTTTCCACCCATGTCTGGTGTCTCTCTCCCTCATCCCCCCTTCCCAGCCATGTCTGGTGTCTCTCTCCCCCGCCCCCCTTCCAACCCATGTCTGCTTTCTCTCCCTTGCCCCCCTTCCCACCCATGTCTGGTCTCTCTCTCCATTGTCCCCCCTTCCCACCCATGTCTGATGTCTCTCTCCCTTTCCCCCCTTCCCACCCATGTCTGATGTCTCTCTCCCTTTCCCCCCTTCCCACCCATGTCTGATGTCTCTCTCCCTTTCCCCCCTTTCCACCCATGTTTGGTTTCTCTCTCCCTTGCCCCCCTTCCCACCCATGTCTGATTTCTCTCCCCCTTGCCCCCCTTCCCACCCATGTTTGGTGTGTCTCTCCATTGCCCCCCTTCCCACCCAAGTCTGGTGTCTCTCTACCTCACCCCCCTTTGCACCCATATCTGGTGTCTCTCTCCCTCACCCCCACTTCCCACCCATGTCTCTCCACCTTGCTACCCCTTCCAACCCATGTCTGCTGTCTCTCTGACTTGCTCCCCATTTCCACTCATGTCTGGTGTATCTGTCCCTCGCCCCCCTTCCCACCCATGTCTGGTGTCTCTCTCCCTTGCCCCCCTTCACAACCATGTCTGGTGTCTCTCTCCCTCGCTCCCACTTCACACACATGTCTCTCCCTCTTGCACCCCCTTCCCACCCATGGCTGGTGTCTCTGCCCCTTGCTCCCCCTTCAAACCCATGTCTGCTGCCTCTTTGACTTGCTCCCCATTTCCACCCATGTCTGGTGTTACTCTCCCTTGTTCCCCCCATTTCCACCCATGTCTGGTGTCTCTCTCCCTCATCCCCTCTTTCCAGCCATGTCTGGTGTCTCTCTACCTCGTCCCCTCCCTTTCCACCCATGTCTGGTGTCTCTCTCCCCTGCCCCCCTTCCAACCATGTCTGCTTTCTCTCTCCCTTGCCCCACTTCCCACCCATGTCTGGTGTCTCTCTCCATTGTCCCACCTTCCCACCTATGTCTGAAGCCGCTATCCCTTTCCCCACTTCCCACCCATGTCTGGTGTCTCTCTCCCTCGTCCTCCACATTCCACTCATGTCTGGCGTGTCTCTCCCTCGCACCCCCTTCCCACCCATGTCTGGTGTCTCTCTCCCTCACCCCCACTTCCCACCCATGTCTCTCCATCTTGCCCCCCCCCCCTTCCCACCCATGTCTGGTGTCTCTCCACCTTGCTACCCCTTCCAACCGATGCCTGCTGTCTCTCTGACATGCTCCCCATTTCCTCCCATGTCTGGTGTTACACTCCCTCGTCCCCCCCCCTTACCACCCATGTCTGGTGTCTCTCTACCTCACCCCCCTTCCAACCCATATCTGGTGTATCTCTCCCTCACCCCCACCCATGTCTCTCCATCTTGACCCCCCCTTCCCACCCATGGCAGGTGTCTCTCCACCTTCCTCCCCCTTCCAACCCATACCTATTGTCCCACCTGCCCACCCATGTCTGATGCCGCTCTCCCTTTCCCCACTTCCCACCCATGTCTGGTGTCTCTCTCCCTCGCCCTCCACTTTCCACCCATGTCTGGCGTGTCTCTCCCTCGCACCCCCTTCCCACCCATGTCTGGTGTCTCTCTCCCTTGCCCGCCTTTCCACCCATATCTGGTGTCTCTCTCCCTCACCCCCACCCATGTCTCTCCATCTTGACCCCCCCTTCCCACCCATGGCAGGTGTCTCTCCACCTTCCTCCCCCTTCCAACCCATACCTATTGTCCCACCTGCCCACCCATGTCTGATGCCGCTCTCCCTTTCCCCATTTCCCACCCATGTCTGGTGTCTCTCTCCCTCGCCCTCCACTTTCCACCCATGTCTGGCGTGTCTCTCCCTCGCACCCCCTTCCCACCCATGTCTGGTGTCTCTCTCCCTTGCCCGCCTTTCCACCCATGTCTGGTGTCTCTCTACCTCACCCCCTTCCCACCCATGTCTGATGTCTCTCTACCTCACCGCCCTTCCCACCCATATCTGGTGTCTCTCTCCCTCACCCCCACTTCCCACCCATGTCTCTCCATCTTGAACCCCCTTCCCACCCATGATGGGTGTCTCTCCACCTTGCTCCCCCTTCTAACCCATGCCTGTTGTCTCTCTGACTTGCTCCCCATTTCCACCCATGTCTGGTGTTAATCTCCCTCTCCCCCCCCCCTTTCCACCCATGTCTGGTGTCTCTCTACCTCACCCCCACTTCCCACCCATGTCTCTCCCTCTTGCCCCCCCTTCCCACCCATGTCTGTTGTATCTCTCCCTCACCCCCCCCCCTTCCCACCCATGCCCTGTGTCTCCCCCTTCTCACTAACCCTTACCACCAATGTCTGGTGTGGTTTCTCTCTCTCATCTTCCCCCTTTCCACCTATGTCTGGTGTCTTTCTCCCTCATCCACCCTTTCCAGCCATATCTGGATTCTTCCTCACCCCCCTTCTCAGCCATGTCTGGTGTCTTCCTCACCCCCCTTCCCACCCATGTCTGGTGTATCTCTCCCTCGCCCTCCCTTCCCAGCCATGTCTGGTGTCTCTCTCCCTCGCCCCCTCTTCCCAGCCATGTCTTGTGTGTCTCTCCCTCAACCCCCTTCCCATCAATGTCTTTTTGTCTCCCTCCTCCTCCTTTCCCACTCATGTCTGGTGTGTCTCTCCGTCTGGTGTATCTCGCACTCCCATCCCACCCATGTCAGGTGTCTCTTTCCCTCGTCCCCCTGCCCGCCACATCTGGTGTGTCTCTCCCTCACCCCCCTTCCCATCAATGTCTTTTTGTCCCCCTCCTCCTCCTTTCCCACTCATGTCTGGTGTGTCTCTCCGTCTAGTGTCTCTCTCCATTGTCCCCCCTTTCCACCCATGTCTGATGTCTCTCTCCCTTTCCCCCCTTCCCACCCATGTCTGGTGTCTCTCTCCCTCATCCCCCCTTTCCAGCCATGTCTGGTGTCTCTCTACCTCGTCCCCCCCTTTCCACCCATGTCTGGTGTCTCTCTCCCCCGCCCCCTTCCGACTAAGTCTGCTTTCTCTCTCCCTCACCCCCCTTCCCATCAATGTCTTTTTGTCCCCCTCCTCCTCCCTTCCCACTCATGTCTGGTGTGTCTCTCCGTCTAGTGTCTCTCTCCATTGTCCCCCCTTTCCACCCATGTCTGGTGTCTTTCTCCCCCGCCCCCCTTCCAACCATGTCTGCTTTCTTTCTCCCTTGCCCCACATCCCACCAATGTCTGGTGTCTCTCTCCATTGTCCCACCTTCCCACCCATGTCTGATGCCGCTCTCCCTTTCCCCACTTCCCACCCATGTCTGGTGTCTCTCTCCCTCCTCCTCCACTTTCCACCCATGTCTGGCGTGTCTCTCCCTCGCACCCCCTTCCCACCCATGTCTGGTGTCTCTCTCCCTTGCCCGCCTTTCCACCCATGTCTGGTGTCTCTCTACCTCACCCCCTTCCCACCCATGTCTGATGTCTCTCTACCTCACCGCCCTTCCCACCCATATCTGGTGTCTCTCTCCCTCACCCCCACTTCCCACCCATGTCTCTCCATCTTGCCCCCCCCTTCCCACCCATGTCTGGTGTCTCTCCACCTTGCTACCCCTTCCAACCCATGCCTGCTGTCTCTCTGACTTGCTCACCATTTCCACCCATATCTGGTGTATCTCTCCCTCACCCCCACCCATGTCTCTCCATCTTGAACCCCCTTCCCACCCATGATGGGTGTCTCTCCACCTTGCTCCCCCTTCCAACCCATGCCTGTTGTCTCTCTGACTTGCTCCCCATTTCCACCCATGTCTGGTGTTAATCTCCCTCGTCCCCCCCTTTCCACCCATGTCTGGTGTCTCTCTACCTCACCCCCACTTCCCACCCATGTCTCTCCCTCTTGCCCCCCCTTCCCATCCATGTCTGTTGTATCTCTCCCTCACCCCCCCCCTTCCCACCCATGCCCTGTGTTTCCCCCTTCTCACTAACCCTTACCACCAATGTCTGGTGTGGTGTCTCTCTCTCATCTTCCCCCTTTCCACCTATGTCTGGTGTCTTTCTCCCTCATCCACCCTTTCCAGCCATATCTGGATTCTTCCGCACCCCCCTTCTCAGCCATGTCTGGTGTCTTCCTCACCCCCCTTCCCACCCATGTCTGGTGTATCTCTCCCTCGCCCTCCCTTCCCAGCCATGTCTGGTGTCTCTCTCCCTCGCCCCCTCTTCCCAGCCATGTCTTGTGTGTCTCTCCCTCAACCCCCTTCCCATCAATGTCTTTTTGTCTCCCTCCTCCTCCTTTCCCACTCATGTCTGGTGTCTCTCCACCTTCCTCCCCCTTCCAACCCATACCTATTGTCCCACCTGCCCACCCATGTCTGATACCGCTCTCCCTTTCCCCACTTCCCACCCATGTCTGGTGTCTCTCTCCCTCGCCCCCACCCATGTCTCTCCATCTTGACCCCCCCTTCCCACCCATGGCAGGTGTCTCTCCACCTTCCTCCCCCTTCCAACCCATACCTATTGTCCCACCTGCCCACCCATGTCTGATGCCGCTCTCCCTTTCCCCACTTCCCACCCATGTCTGGTGTCTCTCTCCCTCGCCCTCCACTTTCCACCCATGTCTGGCGTGTCTCTCCCTCGCACCCCCTTCCCACCCATGTCTGGTGTCTCTCTCCCTTGCCCGCCTTTCCACCCATGTCTGGTGTCTCTCTACCTCACCCCCTTCCCACCCATGTCTGATCTCTCTCCCTCACCCCCACTTCCCACCCATGTCTCTCCATCTTGAACCCCCTTCCCACCCATGATGGGTGTCTCTCCACCTTGCTCCCCCTTCCAACCCATGCCTGTTGTCTCTCTGACTTGCTCCCCATTTCCACCCATGTCTGGTGTTAATCTCCCTCGTCCCCCCCTTTCCACCCATGTCTGGTGTCTCTCTACCTCACCCCCACTTCCCACCCATGTCTCTCCCTCTTGCCCCCCCTTCCCATCCATGTCTGTTGTATCTCTCCCTCACCCCCCCCCCCTTCCCACCCATGCCCTGTGTTTCCCCCTTCTCACTAACCCTTACCACCAATGTCTGGTGTGGTGTCTCTCTCTCATCTTCCCCCTTTCCACCTATGTCTGGTGTCTTTCTCCCTCATCCACCCTTTCCAGCCATATCTGGATTCTTCCGCACCCCCCTTCTCAGCCATGTCTGGTGTCTTCCTCACCCCCCTTCCCACCCATGTCTGGTGTATCTCTCCCTCGCCCTCCCTTCCCAGCCATGTCTGGTGTCTCTCTCCCTCGCCCCCTCTTCCCAGCCATGTCTTGTGTGTCTCTCCCTCAACCCCCTTCCCATCAATGTCTTTTTGTCTTCCTCCTCCTCCTTTCCCACTCATGTCTGGTGTCTCTCCACCTTCCTCCCCCTTCCAACCCATACCTATTGTCCCACCTGCCCACCCATGTCTGATACCGCTCTCCCTTTCCCCACTTCCCACCCATGTCTGGTGTCTCTCTCCCTCGCCCCCACCCATGTCTCTCCATCTTGACCCCCCCTTCCCACCCATGGCAGGTGTCTCTCCACCTTCCTCCCCCTTCCAACCCATACCTATTGTCCCACCTGCCCACCCATGTCTGATGCCACTCTCCCTTTCCCCACTTCCCACCCATGTCTGGTGTCTCTCTCCCTCGCCCTCCACTTTCCACCCATGTCTGGCGTGTCTCTCCCTTGCACCCCCTTCCCACCCATGTCTGGTGTCTCTCTCCCTTGCCCGCCTTTCCACCCATGTCTGGTGTCTCTCTACCTCACCCCCTTCCCACCCATGTCTGATGTCTCTCTACCTCACCGCCCTTCCCACCCATATCTGGTGTCTCTCTCCCTCACCCCCACTTCCCACCCATGTCTCTCCATCTTGAACCCCCTTCCCACCCATGATGGGTGTCTCTCCACCTTGCTCCCCCTTCCAACCCATGCCTGTTGTCTCTCTGACTTGCTCCCCATTTCCACCCATGTCTGGTGTTAATCTCCCTCTTCCCCCCCTTTCCACCCATGTCTGGTGTCTCTCTACCTCACCCCCACTTCCCACCCATGTCTCTCCCTCTTGCCCCCCCTTCCCACCCATGTCTGTTGTATCTCTCCCTCACCCCCCCTTCCCACCCATGCCCTGTGTCTCCCCCTTCTCACTAACCCTTACCACCAATGTCTCGTGTGGTTTCTCTCTCTCATCTTCCCCCTTTCCACCTATGTCTGGTGTCTTTCTCCCTCATCCACCCTTTCCAGCCATATCTGGATTCTTCCTCACCCCCCTTCTCAGCCATGTCTGGTGTCTTCCTCACCCCCCTTCCCACCCATGTCTGGTGTATCTCTCCCTCGCCCTCCCTTCCCAGCCATGTCTGGTGTCTCTCTCCCTCGCCCCCTCTTCCCAGCCATGTCTTGTGTGTCTCTCCCTCAACCCCCTTCCCATCAATGTCTTTTTGTCTCCCTCCTCCTCCTTTCCCACTCATGTCTGGTGTGTCTCTCCGTCTGGTGTATCTCGCACTCCCATCCCACCCATGTCAGGTGTCTCTTTCCCTCGTCCCCCTGCCCGCCACATCTGGTGTGTCTCTCCCTCACCCCCCTTCCCATCAATGTCTTTTTGTCCCCCTCCTCCTCCTTTCCCACTCATGTCTGGTGTGTCTCTCCGTCTAGTGTCTCTCTCCATTGTCCCCCCTTTCCACCCATGTCTGATGTCTCTCTCCCTTTCCCCCCTTCCCACCCATGTCTGGTGTCTCTCTCCCTCATCCCCCCTTTCCAGCCATGTCTGGTGTCTCTCTACCTCGTCCCCCCCTTTCCACCCATGTCTGGTGTCTCTCTCCCCCGCCCCCTTCCGACTAAGTCTGCTTTCTCTCTCCCTCACCCCCCTTCCCATCAATGTCTTTTTGTCCCCCTCCTCCTCCCTTCCCACTCATGTCTGGTGTGTCTCTCCGTCTAGTGTCTCTCTCCCTTGTCCCCCCTTTCCACCCATGTCTGGTGTCTTTCTCCCCCGCCCCCCTTCCAACCATGTCTGCTTTCTCTCTCCCTTGCCCCACATCCCACCAATGTCTGGTGTCTCTCTCCATTGTCCCACCTTCCCACCCATGTCTGATGCCGCTCTCCCTTTCCCCACTTCCCACCCATGTCTGGTGTCTCTCTCCCTCCTCCTCCACTTTCCACCCATGTCTGGCGTGTCTCTCCCTCGCACCCCCTTCCCACCCATGTCTGGTGTCTCTCTCCCTTGCCCGCCTTTCCACCCATGTCTGGTGTCTCTCTACCTCACCCCCTTCCCACCCATGTCTGATGTCTCTCTACCTCACCGCCCTTCCCACCCATATCTGGTGTCTCTCTCCCTCACCCCCACTTCCCACCCATGTCTCTCCATCTTGCCCCCCCCTTCCCACCCATGTCTGGTGTCTCTCCACCTTGCTACCCCTTCCAACCCATGCCTGCTGTCTCTCTGACTTGCTCACCATTTCCACCCATATCTGGTGTATCTCTCCCTCACCCCCACCCATGTCTCTCCATCTTGAACCCCCTTCCCACCCATGATGGTTGTCTCTCCACCTTGCTCCCCCTTCCAACCCATGCCTGTTGTCTCTCTGACTTGCTCCCCATTTCCACCCATGTCTGGTGTTAATCTCCCTCGTCCCCCCCTTTCCACCCATGTCTGGTGTCTCTCTACCTCACCCCCACTTCCCACCCATGTCTCTCCCTCTTGCCCCCCCTTCCCATCCATGTCTGTTGTATCTCTCCCTCACCCCCCCCCCTTCCCACCCATGCCCTGTGTTTCCCCCTTCTCACTAACCCTTACCACCAATGTCTGGTGTGGTGTCTCTCTCTCATCTTCCCCCTTTCCACCTATGTCTGGTGTCTTTCTCCCTCATCCACCCTTTCCAGCCATATCTGGATTCTTCCGCACCCCCCTTCTCAGCCATGTCTGGTGTCTTCCTCACCCCCCTTCCCACCCATGTCTGGTGTATCTCTCCCTCGCCCTCCCTTCCCAGCCATGTCTGGTGTCTCTCTCCCTCGCCCCCTCTTCCCAGCCATGTCTTGTGTGTCTCTCCCTCAACCCCCTTCCCATCAATGTCTTTTTGTCTCCCTCCTCCTCCTTTCCCACTCATGTCTGGTGTGTCTCTCCGTCTGGTGTATCTCGCACTCCCATCCCACCCATGTCAGGTGTCTCTTTCCCTCGTCCCCCTGCCCGCCACATCTGGTGTGTCTCTCCCTCACCCCCCTTCCCATCAATGTCTTTTTGTCCCCCTCCTCCTCCTTTCCCACTCATGTCTGGTGTGTCTCTCCGTCTAGTGTCTCTCTCCATTGTCCCCCCTTTCCACCCATGTCTGATGTCTCTCTCCCTTTCCCCCCTTCCCACCCATGTCTGGTGTCTCTCTCCCTCATCCCCCCTTTCCAGCCATGTCTGGTGTCTCTCTACCTCGTCCCCCCCTTTCCACCCATGTCTGGTGTCTCTCTCCCCCGCCCCCTTCCGACTAAGTCTGCTTTCTCTCTCCCTTGCCCCACATCCCACCAATGTCTGGTGTCTCTCTCCATTGTCCCACCTTCCCACCCATGTCTGATGCCGCTCTCCCTTTCCCCACTTCCCACCCATGTCTGGTGTCTCTCTCCCTCGTCCTCCACTTTCCACCCATGTCTGGCGTGTCTCTCCCTCGCACCCCCTTCCCACCCATGTCTGGTGTCTCTCTCCCTTGCCCGCCTTTCCACCCATGTCTGCTGTCTCTCTACCTCACCCCCTTCCCACCCATGTCTGGTGTCTCTCTCACTCACCCCCCTTCCCACCCATATCTGGTGTCTCTCTCCCTCACCCCCACTTCCCACCCATGTCTCTCCATCTCTCCCCCCCCCTTCCCACCCATGTCTGGTGTCTCTCCCCCTTGCTACCCCTTCCAACCCATGCCTGCTGTCTTTCTGACTTGCTCACCATTTCCACTCATATCTGGTGTATCTCTCCCTCACCCCCACCCGTGTCTCTCCATCTTGAACCCCCTTCCCACCCATGACGGGTGTCTCTCCACCTTGCTCCCCCTTCCAACCCATGCCTGTTGTCTCTCTGACTTGCTCCCCATTTCCACCCATGTCTGGGTTTAATCTCCCTCGTCCCCCCCTTTCCACCCATGTCTGGTGTCTCTCTACCTTACCCCCACTTCCCACCCATGTCTCTCCCTCTTGCCCCACCTTCCCACCCATGTCTGGTGTATCTCTCCCTCATCCCCCCCCTTCCCACCCATCTCTCAATCTTCCTACCTTTCCCACCAATGTCTGGTGTTTCACTCACCCGCTTTCCCACCCATGACTGGTGTATCTCTCCCTCGCCCTCCCTTCCCACCCATGTCTGGTGTCTCTCTCCCTCGTCCCCTCTTCCCACCCATGTCTGATGTCTCTCACCCTTTTCCCCTTTCCCACCCATGTCTGGTGTCTCTCTCCCTTGTCCTCCACTTTCCACCCATGTCTGGTGTCTCTTTACCTCGTCCCCCCCTCTCCACCCATGTCTGGTGTCTCTCTCCCTTGCCCCCCTACTCACCCATGTCTGGTGTCTCGCTACCTTACCCCACCTTTCCATCCATACTTTGTGTCTCTCACCCTTGCCCCCCTTTCCTCGCACCCTCCTTCCCTCCCATACTTTGTGTCTCTCTCCCTTGCCCCCTTCCATCCCATGACTGGTGTCTCTCTCCCTCGCCCTCCCTTCCCAGCCATGTCTGGTGTCTCTCTCCCTCGCCCCCTCTTCCCAGCCATGTCTTGTGTGTCTCTCCCTCAACCCCCTTCCAATCAATGTCTTTTTGTCTCCCTCCTCCTCCCTTCCCACTCATGTCTGGGGTGTCTCTCCGTCTGGTGTATCTCTCACTCGCCCTCCCTTTCCAGTCGTGTCTGGTGTCTCTTTCCCTCGTCCTCCTTCCCACCCATGTCTGGTGTCTTCCTCACCCCCCTTCCCACCAATGTCTGGTGTATCTCTCCCTCGCCCTCCCTTCCCAGCCATGTCTGGTGTCTCTCTCCCTCGCCCCCTCTTCCCAGCCATGTCTTGTGTGTCTCTCCCTCAACCCCCTTCCAATCAATGTCTTTTTGTCTCCCTCCTCCTCCCTTCCCACTCATGTCTGGGGTGTCTCTCCGTCTGGTGTATCTCTCACTCTCCCTCCCTTTCCAGTCGTGTCTGGTGTCTCTTTCCCTCGTCCTCCTTCCCACCCATGTCTGGTGTCTTCCTCACCCCCCTTCCCACCAATGTCTGGTGTATCTCTCCCTCGCCCTCCCTTCCCAGCCATGTCTGGTGTCTCTCTCCCTCGCCCCCTCTTCCCAGCCATGTCTTGTGTGTCTCTCCCTCAACCCCATTCCCATCAATGTATTTTTGTCTCCCTCCTCCTCCTCCCTTCCCACTCATGTCTGGTGTGTCTCTCCCTCGCACCCTCCTTCCCACTCATAATTTGTGTCACTCTCCCTTGCCTCCCTTTCCTTGCACCCTCCTTCACTCTCATACTTTGTGTCTCTCTCTCCCTTTACCCCCCTTCCCACCCAAGACTGGTGTCTCTCTCCCTTTCCACCTCTTCCCACCCAAGACTGGTGTCTCTCTCCCTCATCCCCCCCTTTCCATCCATGTCTGGTGTCTCTCTCCATCATCCCCGCTTTTCCATCTATGTCTGGTGTCTCTCTCCCTTTCCACCCTTCACACCCATGTCTGGTGTCTCTCTTCCTCGTCCCCCCCTTTCCACCCATGTCTGGCTTGTCTCTCCCTCGCACCCTATTTCCAACTTATACTTTGTGTATCTCTCCCTCTACCCCCATTTCCCACCCCTGTCTGGTGTCTCTCTCCCTTGCCCCCCTACCCACCCATGTCTGGTGTCTCGCTACCTCACCCCACCTTCCCACCCATATCTGGTGTTTCTCTCCCTCACCCCCACTTCCCACCCATGTCTCTACATCTTGCCCCCCCCCCTTCCCACCCATGTCTGGTGTCTCTCCACCTTGCTCCCCCTTCCAACCCATGTCTGATGTCTCTCTGAATTGCTCCCCCTTTCCACCCATGTCTGGTGTCTCTCTACCTCTTGCCCCACCTTCCCACCCATGTCTGGTGTCTCTCTCCCTCTTCCCCCCTTCCCACCCATGTCTGGTGTATCTCTCACTCGCCCCCTTTCCCACCCATGCCCTTGGTTTCCCCCCTCTCCCTAACCCTTCCCACCCATGTCTGGTGTGGTGTCTCTCCCTAATCCCCCCTTCCCACCCATGTCTGGCATCTCTCTCCCTCATCCTCCCTTTCCCATCCATGTCTAGTGTTTCTCTCACCCCCTTTCCCACCCATATCTGGTGTTTCCCTCACCCCCTTTCCCACCCATGTCTGTTGTCTCTCTCCCTTGCCCCCCTCCCACCCATGTCTGGTGTCTCGCTACCTCACCCCACCTTCCCACCCATATCTGGTGTTTCTCTCCCTCACCCCCACTTCCCACCCATGTCTCTACATCTTGCCCCCCCCCCTTCCCACCCATGTCTGGTGTCTCTCCACCTTGCTCCCCCTTCCAACCCATGTCTGCTGTCTCTCTGAATTGCTCCCCCTTTCCACCCATGTCTGGTGGCTCTCTACCTCATCCCCACTTCCCACCCATGTCTCTCCCTCTTGCCCCACCTTCCCACCCATGTCTGGTGTCTCTCTCCCTCTTCCCCCTTCCCACCCATGTCTGATGTCTCTCCCTCATCGCCCCTTCCCACCCATGTCTGGCGTCTCTCTCCCTCATCCTCCCTTTCCCATCCATGTCTAGTGTTTCTCTCACCCCCTTTCCCACCCATATCTGGTGTTTCCCTCACCCTCCATTTCCAGCCATGTCTGATGTCTCTCTCCCTCGCCCCCTCTTCCCAGCCATGTCTGGTGTCTCTTTCCCTAGTCCCTCTGCCCAGCCATGTCCGGTGTGTCTCTCCCTCACACTCCTCCCCATCAATGTATTTTTGTCTCCCTCCTCCTCCCTTTCACCCATGTCTGGCTTGTCTCTCCCTCGCACCCTACTTCTTACCCATACTTTGTGTCACTCTCCCTTGCCTCCCCTTCCTCACATCCTTCTTCCCACCCATACTTTGTGTCTCTCTCCCTTGCCCCCCTTCCCACCCATGTCTGGTGTCTCTCTTCCTTGTCCCCCTTCTCACCCATGACTGGTGTCTCTCTCCCTCGCCTCCCTTCCCACCCATGTCTGGTGTCTCTCTACCCCACCCCCTTCTCACCCCAACTTCCCACCCATGTCTCTCCCTCTTGCCCCCCCTTCCCACCCATGTCTGGTGTCTCTCTCCCCCACCCCCCTTCCAACCCCTGTCTGCTTTCTCTCTCCCTCCTCCCCCCCTTTCCACCCATGTCTGATGTCTCTCTCCCTTTCCACCCTTCCCACCCATGTCTGGTGTCTCTCTCCCTCGTCTCCCCCTTTCCACCCATGTCTGGCTTGTCTCTTCCTCGCACCCTACTTCCCACCCATACTTTGTGTCTCTCTCCCTCGACCAAAAGAAAAGATAGGAGACTCAGCACACCGTTTAAGGGAGTTTAATCCACCAAAAAATAACAACGTTTCAGCCCAGCACTGAGCTTTTTTCAAGTCTGGTGAGATGTGTGAAAAATCATCAATATATAGTAAATGGGTAAAGTGACTAACGAGTTCAAGGGGCGGAGTCCACAAGGACAGCCCATATGTGAATCATATAGGTGTATAAAACTTGGAAACATAAAAATACAAATGCAAATACAAAAGTGATGCAAATATATGTGAATACAATGTAGTCAAAAATACCAAAATATAGTGCATATAAAATGATTAAAAACATTGTGATTGCAGCATAAAAACACATAGGCAAAACAGGTATAATGAATATAATGAAGCGCAGCTGGTCCAGCAACCAAATCTCACAGCCAGTTTGGCATTTAACCCCTTACATAATCAGTGGATATCTCCAAAGGGAATCATGGCACAATTACACACATATATTAACCCTATGTTGATCGTGTACCGGAGCAGCTGCGCTTATTTCATCCATCCACTGGAGCACTTGGAGCATTTCTATTAAAGGGAGTGAACTATACGAAAGACAAAAGAAAAGAGAGACAAAGTAAATCTTCAGTAATGGATACACAAATTCTCATTTCCACATTCTATCTCAACACAAATAATTATATGAATATAGCCATCCCATCTATAAGAAAGGCAACAAGTTAAATTCACAATTTAACCCCTTTGGAGTCATACTGTCCAATTCATTAATCCACCAGGTCTCACCTTTTTTTTAAACATTTCTCCCTATCTCCCCCCCCCCCCCCCCCCTCCTCAATCTGGGGACACAGTCAATTATCTGAAATTTCAGTTAATTTACATTGTGATTCTTTTCCTTAAAATGATAGGGTAAGGGGAGATCTGTTTTTTCCGTGCGTATTGTTGATTTATGTTGGGAAAATCTTGTCTTCATTTTTTGAATTAATCTCCTACCATTGTTCTCTTAATGGATGTTTAAAACGGGTAACCTTCACAATACAAGGACAGGCTACAAAGCACAGACAAGGAAAATTGCCCCTCTTTTTAGTACCCAAGAAGGATTCTCTCACAATATTTTTAAATGTATATTCAGCCCTAATCAAATTATTTCTCAAATTTTTCCCTCGGCGATATGCCATTATAGGGGGTGTATGGAACTCCTTAACTTCTGGATAAGCTTCAAAATGGGCCAATGTTTCTTTAAGATGATTTCTATAGGCTTTGTGTGGGTACCCCAGTCTGATACAAAGACTAATCTATCCTGATTTAGTTTTTTCAAACTTCTTTGTAAAGTTTTCATCCTGTCTACTTCAACTACCCTCCGTAAATTTGTATTTACTAAGGATTTAGGGTATCCCCTAGCACAGAATTTTCCCCCCATATTCTTTAATCCTTCCGTCTGTTTTGTACCCTCTGGGATAATCCTTTTGACTGTAAGAAATTGACTAACTGGTAATGATTTAAGTAAGCCAGTGGGATGAGCTGAATCAAATCTAAGTAAGTTGTTCTTATCAGTGGGTTTGACATACAGATCAGTAACCAGTTTATCTTCTTCTATATATATCATTGTATCCAAGAAGCTAATTGCTTGTCTACTGTATTCCATCTTAAATTGTATGTCACCCATGTAACTGTTTAACTCCACAAAAAATTGATCCAACGAACCCAACGGGCCATCCCATACCACTACCACATCGTCGATATATCTGTACCAGTTTTTACAATGTGTGACAAAAAGGTAATTTTTATATACAAATCTTTCCTCAAAATCAGCCATAAAGATGCCTGCGTATGTGGGGGCCACGTTCGAACCCATGGCCGTCCCTTTTGTTTGCAAAAAATATTTTTCATCAAACCTGAAATCATTTTTTGTCAGTATCAATCGTAATAATTTCATAAGCAAAGTAAGGCCTGCATCTTTAAAGCCCAATTGGAGCGCCATTTTTTCCATTGCCTCCATTCCCTTTATATGAGGAATCGATGTGTATAAACTGACTCCGTCAAAAGAAACCAAGATAGTATTTTCATTGACATTAATATCCATCAATTTATGTAACAAGTCAGTGTATCAATCAAATAAGACTTGATTTCAGTAAGTCCTACCCTAAATACCCTATCTAGAAACACTGATATGGGACTGAGAACTGAATTAACCCCAGCAACAATTGGTCTGCCTGGGGGACATGTGAGTGATATGTGGACCTTCGGTAACGTGTACAAAACAGGTATCACAGGATTGCGACAAGACATAAATTCAAATAGTTGTTTATCAATTATATTATTTCTAAAGGCTTCTTGTAAAATTGTATCAATCTCACATTTGATCTCACAGGTAGGATCTTTCTCTAACAGACAGTATGTGTCTGTGTCTGCAAGTTGCCGATAAATTTCAGATTTGTAGTCAGATTGATTCATTATTACTAGGGATCCACCCTTATCAGCCAGTTTACAAACAATCTCTTCATTTTGCGTTAGTTTTTTCATTGCTAATCTTTCAGCTTTAGTAATGTTACATACCTCCCTCGAGAAATACTTGTGCTGTAAAATTTCTTGTATGTCCTTCTGTACAAATTGCTCAAAGGTTTCTATAGGTGCTTCCCTGATATTGGGCATAAATGTAGACGTATTTTTTAAACCATATGTACATAATTTAAACATACTCTCTCCCTCGACCCCCATTTCCCACCCCTGTCTGGTGTCTCTCTCCCATGCCCCCCTAACCACCCATGTCTGGTGTCTCACTACCTCACCCCACCTTCCCACCCATATCTGGTGTTTCTCTCCCTCACCCCCACTTCCCACCCATGTCTCTCCACCTTGCTCCCCCTTCCAACCCATGTCTGCTGTCTCTCTGACTTGCTCCCCCTTTCCACCCATGTCTGGTGTCTCTCTACCTCATCCCCACTTCCCACCCATGTCTGGTGTTTCCCTCGCCCCCTCTTCCCAGCCATGTCTGGTGTCTCTTTCCCTTGTCCCCCTGCCCACCCATGTCTGGCTTGTCTCTCCCTCGCACCCTACTTCTCACCCATACTTTGTGTCACTCTCCCTTGCCTCCCCTTCCTCACACCCTCCTTCCCACCCATATTTTGTGTCTCTCTCCCTTTCCCCCCTTCCCACATTTGTCTGGTGTCTCTCTCCCTTGTCCCCCTTCCAACCCATGACTGGTGTCTCTCTCCCTCGCCTCCCTTCCCCCCCATGTATGGTGTCTCTCTACCCTACCCCCTTCCCACCCAAATCTGGTGTCTCTCTCCCTCACCCCCACTTCCCACCCATGTCTCTCCCTCTTGCCCCCCCTCCCACCCATGTCTGGTGTCTCTTTGACTTGCTCCCCATTTACATTGATGTCTGGTGTTACTCTTCCTTGTTCCCCCCCTTTCTACCCATGTCTGGTGTCTCTCTCCCTCGTCCCCACTTTCCAGCCATGTCTGGTGTCTCTCTACCTTGCCCTCCCCCTTTCTACCCATGTCTGGTGTCTCTCTCCCTCATCCCCCCTTTTTCACCCATGTCTGGTGTCTCTCTCCCCCACCCCCCTTCGAACCCATGTCTGCTTTCTCTCTCCCTTGCCCCCCTTCCCACCCATGCCTGGTGTCTCTCTCCATTGTCCCCCCTTTCCACCCATGTCTGATGTCTCTCTCCCCCCCCCCTTCCCACCCATGTCTGGTGTCTCTCTCCCTCCTCTCCCCCCTTTCCACCCATGTCTGATGTCTCTCTCCTTCATCCCCCCTTTCCACCCATGTCTGGTGTCTCTCTCCCCCGCCCCCTTCCAGCCCATGTCTGCTTACTCTCCCTTGCCCCACTTACCACCCATGTCTGGTGTCTCTCTCCCTCGTCCCCCCTTTCCAACCATGTCTGGTGTCTCTCTTCCTCACCCCCACTTCCCACCCATGTCTGGTGTCTCTCTCCCTCGCTCCCCCTACAAACCAATGTCTGGTGTCTCTCTCCCTCTTCCCCCTTGCCCCCCCCCCTTCCCACCCATGTCTGCACTGTTTGGTCACAATCTGTAAATAAATAAACTATTTTTCATGTTTATCACAACCTGGTGTTACTACCTGTATTTCTGGAGGAAGCAAGGTCACTAACATTTTTCTCTCTGAACTATTTTACACTTTATGGGCGTAGCGTTGGCCGCGACTCCCTCACAGTGCATATATGAAACATGTAAATTTATACTTGAGCTCTGCCTTGAAATGAAACACATATGTGCCAGATGCCAAGCTCTAGTTCTAAGGGGGGAAGGGAAGGGTTTGGTGTACCCATGTTAGAATGTTATAAACAGGGCTGTATACCCATGGTGGCTGTAGTGACTCGCAAGCAGGTCGCCAGGGAAAAAGCATGGGGGAGTATTGCGGGGCAGGCTGGAGATGAATAACCTACTGTGGTGCCTCGGCAAGGAGGCCCTAAACCATCACATGCTCAGCTAGAACAAGCTACCGCCGTCTGGTACTATAGGCAAAGGAGGCAATAGGGCCTTCTTGCAATCACTTTGCCCTGCAAAGTGATTCCTCCTTGGATGAATTGCGACACCTTGCACAGCAGCTTAACAAACACACTGATGTAGAACGGCTGTATTTGGATAAAGGAATCCTGTACAGAGAGACTCTTAACTTGGGTAGGCAGAGGACCTGTGAGGGATTGTGCGCTATTGAAAGGCTTTTTCAAGACACTGATGGAGTTCGAGGTTCGCCTATAAACCGAAAGTCTTTAAACCGAAAGTAATTAGGTTTATAGAATAGCCAATAGCATTACATGTATTCTATAAGCCGAAAGTATTATAGGTTTATAGGCGAACCTCGAACTCCATCATGGACATACAGTGAAATGTCCGGGTTCGGGTTCGTGGCACGGACACCGTAATGTCCGGTACGAACCTGAATAGTGCGGTCCGGGTTCGCTCAACACTACACTTGGTCAGAGTAGTGGGATGCATAGCAACTGCAGGGCTCACTATTAAGCCTGAAAAGTGTAAGGTACAGGAGGTACAGTACCTGGGCCATAGGGTAAGAGGCGGGACCTTACATCCTAAACCCTGCAAGGTAAAAGCCATAAATGCAAATAAAGCCATATTTGCATGGCCCACCCCTAAGACTTAAAAACAAGTAATGTCCTTTCTACGGACTATTCAGAGACTATAGTAAGACAGCCAAGCCCCTCACCGACTTAACTAAAAAACACTTATCTAAACAGGTGGACTGGAGGACCCCACGCTGTGAGGAAGCCTGTGTACATCGTTAGGCAGCTCTAGCTAATGCCCCTATACTTCCGGCCCCTGAATTCAGTCTGAAGTTTGTGGTGCAGATGGATGCTTCCAATTTTGGGCTGGGAGCTGTTCTTAGCCAGGTTAATTCCAAAGGAAGAAGCCCCCGATAATGTACTTGAGCGGGAAGATTTTACCCAGGGAAGTGGCCAATGCAGTAGCGGAGAAAGAGTGTCTAGCTGTGGTGTGTGCGTTACATAGTTGCCAACATTTGAAAAAAAATTCCAGGGACACTTTGCAGCTCAGCTTCCAATTACTTACTGACCACACCTACGCTCTGCCCACTACACATAATTAGCATAATGTAACTCCACCTATTTATCACAGTGTAGATTATATCACCAAGTTCCCACCAGCGTTACCATGCATCCTTGGTATACAACAGATACATTCACAGCACAACATCTACATCAGGCTGTATCACTTTTAGATGAAATATAGTAAGACCGTGTGCAGATTTTCAGTTAGAGAGCTGTGTGTACACCATAAAACATACATTGGTGTAAACCTACAACTTCTGCTGGAAGGTCATTCCATGTATCCACTACCCTATCAGTAATGTAATACTTTCATTAGTCACTGGCCTCATCTTAAATCTAGGATAGTCTTATACCTATCCCATGCATGCTTAAACTCCTTTACTGTATTAACCTATGCCACATGCTGGAAGACTATTCCATACATCCATTACCCTCTCAGCAAACAAATATTAACTTTCTGACCACAACCAAAACCTGTAAAAAATTAAATATTTCCAGCCTTTTCAAAAGCTTGAGGTGGACCTAAAATATATGTATATAACTAGTTGCATTTATACTTATATGAACTTTTTAAGATTATTTTCAACTATTTTCATATGTAATAAAAATGTTATTGAAAAACTGTTAATTTCTTATTTGTATTCCGTTTCTCTGCACCCACATCGCATATAAAAGACTTAACACAGCACCATACAATACCCAATTCACTTGGCTTGTACTCATATTGCACCCACACGATTTGGCATGCCACAGTGTCAATTTGCCCGCCAGAACATACAACAGTGTCCCTTTGTCCAACTGAACTGCCCCTGCAAAACATGCCACGGTGTCACTTTCCCCCATAGTACATGTTATTTTCCCATTAATATGGCACTATTAGCCTGTCCATTAATATGCCACAGCCAGATTGCCAATTAATATTCCACAGACAATTTCCCATGAATATGCCACTATTAGCCTGTCCATTAATATGCCAAAGACAATATGCCCATCATTTGCCAGAATGATTTTATCCATCAATTATCTGCCAGTATGATTTTATCCATCAGTCTTTTGCCAGTAGGATTTTATCCATTAATTACCTGCCAGTATGAAATTATCCATGAATCATTTGCCAGTATGATTTTATCCATCATTAATTTGCCAGTATGATTTTAACCATTGATTATTTGCCAGTATGATTTTATCCATTAATTATTTGCCAGTATTATTTTATCCATCAATTATTTTCCAGTATGATTTTACCCATTAATTATTTGCCAGTATGATTTTGGCATGCCACAGTGTGAATTTGCCCGCCAGAACATACCACGGTGTCCCTTTGTCCAACTGAACTGCCCCTGCAGAACATGCCACGGTGTCACTTTCCCCCATAGTACATGTTATTTTCCCATTAATATGGCACTATTAGCCTGTCCATTAATATGCCACAGCCAGATTGCCAATTAATATTCCACAGACAATTTCCCATGAATATGCCACTATTAGCCTGTCCATTAATATGCCAAAGACAATATGCCCATCATTTGCCAGAATGATTTTATCCATCAATTATCTGCCAGTATGATTTTATCCATCAGTCATTTGCAGTAGGATTTTATCCATTAATTACCTGCCAGTATGAAATTATCCATGAATCATTTGCCAGTATGATTTTAACCATTGATTATTTGCCAGTATGAAATTATCCATGAATCATTTGCCAGTATGATTTTATCCATCATTAATTTACCAGTATGATTTTACCCATTCATTATTTGCCAGTATGATTTTACCCATTCATTATTTGCCAGTATGATTTTACCCATTCATTATTTGCCAGTATGATTTTATCCATAAATTATTTGCCAGTATGATTTTATCCATTAATTATTTGCCGGTATTATTTTATCCATCAATTATTTGTCAGTATGATTTTACCCATTAATTATTTGCCAGTATGATTTTACCCATTCATTTTTTGCCAGTATGATTTTATCCATTATTTGCCAGTATGATTTTACCCATCAATTATTTGCCAGTATGATTTTATCCATTATTTGCCAGTATGATTTTACCCATCAATTATTTGCCAGTATGATTTTACCCAATAAGTATTTGCCAGTATGATTTTACCCATCAATTATTTGCCAGTATGATTTTACCCATTAATTATTTGCCAGTATGATTTTGGCATGCCACAGTGTCAATTTGCCCGCCAGAACATACCACGGTGTCCCTTTGTCCAACTGAACTGCCCCTGCAGAACATGCCACGGTGTCACTTTCCCCCATAGTACATGTTATTTTCCCATTAATATGGCACTATTAGCCTGTCCATTAATATGCCACAGCAAGTATTTGCCAATTAATATTCCACAGACAATTTCCCATGAATATGCCACTATTAGCCTGTCCATTAATATGCCAAAGACAATATGCCCATCATTTGCCAGAATGATTTTATCCATCAATTATCTGCCAGTATGATTTTATCCATCAGTCTTTTGCCAGTAGGATTTTATCCATTAATTACCTGCCAGTATGAAATTATCCATGAATCATTTGCCAGTATGATTTTATCCATCATTAATTTGCCAGTATGATTTTAACCATTGATTATTTGCCAGTATGATTTTATCCATTAATTATTTGCCAGTATTATTTTATCCATCAATTATTTTCCAGTATGATTTTATCCATTAATTATTTGCTAGTATTATTTTATCCATCAATTATTTGCCAATTTTAATTTATCCATTAATTATTTCCCAGTAGGATTTTATCCATTAATCATTTACCAGTATGATTTTACCCATTCATCATTTGCCAGTATGATTTTACCCATTCATTATTTGCCAGTATGACTTTACCCATTCATTATTTGCCAGTATGATTTTATCCATCAATTATTTGCCAGTATGATTTTATCCATTAATTATTTGCCGGTATTATTTTATCCATCAATTATTTGTCAGTATGATTTTACCCATTAATTTTTTGCCAGTATGATTTTACCCATTCATTTTTTGCCAGTATGATTGTATCCATTATTTGCCAGTATGATTTTATCCATTATTTGCTAGTATGATTTTACCCATCAATTATTTGGCAGTATGATTTTATCCATTATTTGCCAGTATGATTTTACCCATCAATTATTTGCCAGTATTATTTTACCCAATAAGTATTTGCCAGTATGATTTTACCCATCAATTATTTGCCAGTATGATTTTACCCATTAATTATTTGCCAGTGTGATTTTACCCATTAATTATTTGCCAGTATGATTTTATCCATCAATTATTTTCCAGTATGATTTTACCCATTAATTATTTGCCAGTATGATTTTGGCATTCCACAGTGTCAATTTGCCCGCCAGAACATACCACGGTGTCCCTTTGTCCAACTGAACTGCCCCTGCAGAACATGCCACGGTGTCACTTTCCCCCATAGTACATGTTATTTTCCCATTAATATGGCACTATTAGCCTGTCCATTAATATGCCACAGCCAGATTGCCAATTAATATTCCACAGACAATTTCACATGAATATGCCACTATTAGCCTGTCCATTAATATGCCAAAGACAATATGCCCATCATTTGCCAGAATGATTTTATCCATCAATTATCTGCCAGTATGATTTTATCCATCAGTCTTTTGCCAGTAGGATTTTATCCATTAATTACCTGCCAGTATGAAATTATCCATGAATCATTTGCCAGTATGATTTTATCCATCATTAATTTGCCAGTATGATTTTAACCATTGATTATTTGCCAGTATGATTTTATCCATTAATTATTTGCCAGTATTATTTTATCCATCAATTATTTTCCAGTATGATTTTACCCATTAATTATTTGCCAGTATGATTTTGGCATGCCACAGTGTCAATTTGCCCGCCAGAACATACCACGGTGTCCCTTTGTCCAACTGAACTGCCCCTGCAGAACATGCCACGGTGTCACTTTCCCCCATAGTACATGTTATTTTCCCATTAATATGGCACTATTAGCCTGTCCATTAATATGCCACAGCCAGATTGCCAATTAATATTCCACAGACAATTTCCCATGAATATGCCACTATTAGCCTGTCCATTAATATGCCAAAGACAATATGCCCATCATTTGCCAGAATGATTTTATCCATAAATTATCTGCCAGTATGATTTTATCCATCAGTCATTTTGCCAGTATGATTTTATCCATCAATCATTTGCCAGTATGATTTTATCCATCATTAATTTGCCAGTATGATTTTAACCATTGATTATTTGCCAGTATGATTTTATCCATCAATCGTTTGCCAGTATGATTTTACCCATTAGTTATTTGCCAGTATGATTTTACCCATTAATTATTTTCCAGTATGATTTTATCCATTAATTATTTGCTAGTATTATTTTATACATCAATTATTTGCCAATTTTAATTTATCCATTAATTATTTCCCAGTAGGATTTTATCCATTAATCATTTACCAGTATGATTTTACCCATTCATTATTTGCCAGTATGATTTTACCCATTCATTATTTGCCAGTATGATTTTATCCATCAATTATTTGCCAGTATGATTTTATCCATTAATTATTTGCCGGTATTATTTTATCCATCAATTATTTGTCAGTATGATTTTACCCATTAATTTTTTGCCACTATGTTTTTACCCATTCATTTTTTGCCAGTATGATTGTATCCATTATTTGCCAGTATGATTTTATCCATTATTTGCCAGTATGATTTTACCCATCAATTATTTGCCAGTATGATTTTATCCATTATTTGCCAGTATGATTTTACCCATCAATTATTTGCCAGTATTATTTTACCCAATAAGTATTTGCCAGTATGATTTTACCCATCAATTATTTGCCAGTATGATTTTACCCATTAATTATTTGCCAGTATGATTTTATCCATCAATTATTTGCCTGTATGATTTTACCCATTAATTATTTGCCAGTATGATTTTGGCATGCCACAGTGTGAATTTGCCCGCCAGAACATACCACGGTGTCCCTTTGTCCAACTGAACTGCCCCTGCAGAACATGCCACGGTGTCACTTTCCCCCATAGTACATGTTATTTTCCCATTAATATGGCACTATTAGCCTGTCCATTAATATGCCACAGCCAGATTGCCAATTAATATTCCACAGACAATTTCCCATGAATATGCCACTATTAGCCTGTCCATTAATATGCCAAAGACAATATGCCCATCATTTGCCAGAATGATTTTATCCATCAATTATCTGCCAGTATGATTTTATCCATCAGTCATTTGCAGTAGGATTTTATCCATTAATTACCTGCCAGTATGAAATTATCCATGAATCATTTGCCAGTATGATTTTAACCATTGATTATTTGCCAGTATGAAATTATCCATGAATCATTTGCCAGTATGATTTTATCCATCATTAATTTACCAGTATGATTTTACCCATTCATTATTTGCCAGTATGATTTTACCCATTCATTATTTGCCAGTATGATTTTACCCATTCATTATTTGCCAGTATGATTTTATCCATAAATTATTTGCCAGTATGATTTTATCCATTAATTATTTGCCGGTATTATTTTATCCATCAATTATTTGTCTGTATGATTTTACCCATTAATTATTTGCCAGTATGATTTTACCCATTCATTTTTTGCCAGTATGATTTTATCCATTATTTGCCAGTATGATTTTACCCATCAATTATTTGCCAGTATGATTTTATCCATTATTTGCCAGTATGATTTTATCCATTATTTGCCAGTATGATTTTACCCATCAATTATTTGCCAGTATGATTTTACCCAATAAGTATTTGCCAGTATGATTTTACCCATCAATTATTTGCCAGTATGATTTTACCCATTAATTATTTGCCAGTATGATTTTGGCATGCCACAGTGTCAATTTGCCCGCCAGAACATACCACGGTGTCCCTTTGTCCAACTGAACTGCCCCTGCAGAACATGCCACGGTGTCACTTTCCCCCATAGTACATGTTATTTTCCCATTAATATGGCACTATTAGCCTGTCCATTAATATGCCACAGCCAGATTGCCAATTAATATTCCACAGACAATTTCCCATGAATATGCCACTATTAGCCTGTCCATTAATATGCCAAAGACAATATGCCCATCATTTGCCAGAATGATTTTATCCATCAATTATCTGCCAGTATGATTTTATCCATCAGTCTTTTGCCAGTAGGATTTTATCCATTAATTACCTGCCAGTCTGAAATTATCCATGAATCATTTGCCAGTATGATTTTATCCATCATTAATTTGCCAGTATGATTTTAACCATTGATTATGTGCCAGTATGATTTTATCCATTAATTATTTGCCAGTATTATTTTATCCATCAATTATTTTCCAGTATGATTTTATCCATTAATTATTTGCTAGTATTATTTTATCCATCAATTATTTGCCAATTTTAATTTATCCATTAATTATTTCCCAGTAGGATTTTATCCATTAATCATTTACCAGTATGATTTTACCCATTCAATATTTGCCAGTATGATTTTACCCATTCATTATTTGCCAGTATGACTTTACCCATTCATTATTTGCCAGTATGATTTTATCCATCAATTATTTGCCAGTATGATTTTATCCATTAATTATTTGCCGGTATTATTTTATCCATCAATTATTTGTCAGTATGATTTTACCCATTAATTTTTTGCCAGTATGATTTTACCCATTCATTTTTTGCCAGTATGATTGTATCCATTATTTGCCAGTATGATTTTATCCATTATTTGCCAGTATGATTTTACCCATCAATTATTTGCCAGTATGATTTTATCCATTATTTGCCAGTATGATTTTACCCATCAATTATTTGCCAGTATTATTTTACCCAATAAGTATTTGCCAGTATGATTTTACCCATCAATTATTTGCCAGTATGATTTTACCCATTAATTATTTGCCAGTGTGATTTTACCCATTAATTATTTGCCAGTATGATTTTATCCATCAATTATTTTCCTGTATGATTTTACCCATTAATTATTTGCCAGTATGATTTTGGCATTCCACAGTGTCAATTTGCCCGCCAGAACATACCACGGTGTCCCTTTGTCCAACTGAACTGCCCCTGCAGAACATGCCACGGTGTCACTTTCCCCCATAGTACATGTTATTTTCCCATTAATATGGCACTATTAGCCTGTCCATTAATATGCCACAGCAAGTATTTGCCAATTAATATTCCACAGACAATTTCCCATGAATATGCCACTATTAGCCTGTCCATTAATATGCCAAAGACAATATGCCCATCATTTGCCAGAATGATTTTATCCATCAATTATCTGCCAGTATGATTTTATCCATCAGTCATTTGCAGTAGGATTTTATCCATTAATTACCTGCCAGTATGAAATTATCCATGAATCATTTGCCAGTATGATTTTAACCATTGATTATTTGCCAGTATGAAATTATCCATGAATCATTTGCCAGTATGATTTTATCCATCATTAATTTACCAGTATGATTTTACCCATTCATTATTTGCCAGTATGATTTTACCCATTCATTATTTGCCAGTATGATTTTATCCATAAATTATTTGCCAGTATGATTTTATCCATTAATTATTTGCCGGTATTATTTTATCCATCAATTATTTGTCAGTATGATTTTACCCATTAATTATTTGACAGTATGATTTTACCCATTAATTTTTTGCCAGTATGATTTTATCCATTATTTGCCAGTATGATTTTACCCATCAATTATTTGCCAGTATGATTGTATCCATTATTTGCCAGTATGATTTTACCCATCAATTATTTGCCAGTATGATTTTACCCAATAAGTATTTGCCAGTATGATTTTACCCATCAATTATTTGCCAGTATGATTTTACCCATTAATTATTTGCCAGTATGATTTTACCCATTAATTATTTGCCAGTATGATGTTATCCATCAATTATTTGCCTGTATGATTTTACCCATTAATTATTTGCCAGTATGATTTTGGCATGCCACAGTGTCAATTTGCCCGCCAGAACATACCACGGTGTCCCTTTGTCCAACTGAACTGCCCCTGCAGAACATGCCACGGTGTCACTTTCCCCCATAGTACATGTTATTTTCCCATTAATATGGCACTATTAGCCTGTCCATTAATATGCCACAGCCAGATTGCCAATTAATATTCCACAGACAATTTCCCATGAATATGCCACTATTAGCCTGTCCATTAATATGCCAAAGACAATATGCCCATCATTTGCCAGAATGATTTTATCCATCAATTATCTGCCAGTATGATTTTATCCATCAATTATTTTCCTGTATGATTTTACCCATTAATTATTTGCCAGTATGATTTTGGCATTCCACAGTGTCAATTTGCCCGCCAGAACATACCACGGTGTCCCTTTGTCCAACTGAACTGCCCCTGCAGAACATGCCACGGTGTCACTTTCCCCCATAGTACATGTTATTTTCCCATTAATATGGCACTATTAGCCTGTCCATTAATATGCCACAGCAAGTATTTGCCAATTAATATTCCACAGACAATTTCCCATGAATATGCCACTATTAGCCTGTCCATTAATATGCCAAAGACAATATGCCCATCATTTGCCAGAATGATTTTATCCATCAATTATCTGCCAGTATGATTTTATCCATCAGTCATTTGCAGTAGGATTTTATCCATTAATTACCTGCCAGTATGAAATTATCCATGAATCATTTGCCAGTATGATTTTAACCATTGATTATTTGCCAGTATGAAATTATCCATGAATCATTTGCCAGTATGATTTTATCCATCATTAATTTACCAGTATGATTTTACCCATTCATTATTTGCCAGTATGATTTTACCCATTCATTATTTGCCAGTATGATTTTATCCATAAATTATTTGCCAGTATGATTTTATCCATTAATTATTTGCCGGTATTATTTTATCCATCAATTATTTGTCAGTATGATTTTACCCATTAATTATTTGCCAGTATGATTTTACCCATTAATTTTTTGCCAGTATGATTTTATCCATTATTTGCCAGTATGATTTTACCCATCAATTATTTGCCAGTATGATTTTATCCATTATTTGCCAGTATGATTTTACCCATCAATTATTTGCCAGTATGATTTTACCCAATAAGTATTTGCCAGTATGATTTTACCCATCAATTATTTGCCAGTATGATTTTACTATTAATTATTTGCCAGTATGATTTTACCCATTAATTATTTGCCAGTATGATGTTATCCATCAATTATTTGCCTGTATGATTTTACCCATTAATTATTTGCCAGTATGATTTTGGCATGCCACAGTGTCAATTTGCCCGCCAGAACATACCACGGTGTCCCTTTGTCCAACTGAACTGCCCCTGCAGAACATGCCACGGTGTCACTTTCCCCCATAGTACATGTTATTTTCCCATTAATATGGCACTATTAGCCTGTCCATTAATATGCCACAGCCAGATTGCCAATTAATATTCCACAGACAATTTCCCATGAATATGCCACTATTAGCCTGTCCATTAATATGCCAAAGACAATATGCCCATCATTTGCCAGAATGATTTTATCCATCAATTATCTGCCAGTATGATTTTATCCATCAGTCTTTTGCCAGTAGGATTTTATCCATTAATTACCTGCCAGTATGAAATTATCCATGAATCATTTGCCAGTATGATTTTATCCATCATTAATTTGCCAGTATGATTTTAACCATTGATTATTTGCCAGTATGATTTTATCCATTAATTATTTGCCAGTATTATTTTATCCATCAATTATTTTCCAGTATGATTTTACCCATTAATTATTTGCCAGTATGATTTTGGCATGCCACAGTGTCAATTTGCCCGCCAGAACATACCACGGTGTCCCTTTGTCCAACTGAACTGCCCCTGCAGAACATGCCACGGTGTCACTTTCCCCCATAGTACATGTTATTTTCCCATTAATATGGCACTATTAGCCTGTCCATTAATATGCCACAGCCAGATTGCCAATTAATATTCCACAGACAATTTCCCATGAATATGCCACTATTAGCCTGTCCATTAATATGCCAAAGACAATATGCCCATCATTTGCCAGAATGATTTTATCCATCAATTATCTGCCAGTATGATTTTATCCATCAGTCATTTGCCAGTATGATTTTATCCATTAATTACCTGCCAGTATGAAATTATCCATGAATCATTTGCCAGTATGATTTTACCTATTAATTATTTGCCAGTATGATTTTACCCATTAATTATTTGCTAGTATTATTTTATCCATCAATTATTTGCCAGTTTGAATTTATCCATTAATTATTTGTGGCAAGGTCCACATAACCACAGATATGTGGACCAGTAAGCACAGGCCTTCAGCCACCGAGGATTGCAGGGCATTTCTCTTTGCCTCCTGTTGCCTCCTCCTCCTACTCAGCTTCTTCCTTCTTCTCTACCACCTCCTCTACCACCTCCTCATCCGGTCAGTGTAACACCTTCACCACCAACTTCAGCACAGCCAGGGGGAAACGACAGCAGGCTCTTTTAAAACTCATATGTTTGGGGGAAAAACCCCACAGCGTGCAGGAGCTGTGGACGGGCATGGAACAACAGATCAATGAGTGGTTGTTGCCACTGAGCCTCAAGCCTGGCCTGGTGGTGTGCAATATTGGGCGAAATCTCGTAGCAGCCCTGGGCCTAGCCGGTTTGACGCACATCCCTTGCCTGGTGCATGTGCTGAATTTGGTGGTGCAGAAATTCCTGAAAAACTACCCAGATTTATCAGAAAGTGTGGGCCGTCTGTGCTCACTTTAGGCGTTCTCACCCTGCTGCTGGTCGCCTGTCTGCGCTGCAGCGTAACTTAGGCCTTCCCGCTCACCGCCTCATATGCGACGTGCCCACAAGGTGGAACTCCACCTTGCACATGCTGGAGATATTGTGCGATCAGCAGCAGGCGATAGTGGAGTATCAGCTGCAGCACGCACGGGTCAGTCGCTCTGCGGAACAGCACCACTTCCCCACCAATGAGTGGGCCTCCATGCGAGACCTGTGTTCCATTTTGCACTGTTTCGAGTACTCCACCAACATGGCCAGTGCCAATGACTCCATTCTCAGCCTTACTATCCCGCTTGTATGTCTCCTTGAAAAAATGCTTAGGGCAATGATGGAAGAGGATGTGGCACAGAAGTAAGAGGAGGAGGAAGAAGAGGGGTCATTTCCATGGTTATCAGGCCAGTCATTCACAAGTGGCTTGGAGGGTGGGTTCCTGCACCAGCATAGACCAGGTACACAACTGTCAAGCCAGGGCACAGTTTTGGAGGAGGAGGAGGAGGAGGCAGAACCATGTTCACAGAAGGGTGGCACCCAACGCAGCTCGTGGGCATAACTGGAGCGTGGCTGGGGTGATACGGAGGACACAGATGATACACCTCCCACAGAGAACAGCTTGTCCTTGCCTCTGGGCAGCTTGGCACACATGAGCGACTACATGCTGCAGTGCCTGCGCAACGACTGCCGAGTTGCCCACATTCTAACTTGTGTTGATTACTGGGCGGCCACCCTGCTGGATCCCCGTTATAAGGACAATCTGCCGTCCTTAATTCCATCACTGGAGCGTGACGTAAGATGCGCGACTACCAGCGCACGCTGGTAGACGCGCTGCTGAGGGCATTACAAAATGCTCCCGGGGGCTCAATGGAAGCACAAGGTGAAGGCAGAGGAAGAGGTGACCAACGCAGCTTGGCACCGCCAGCACCCCAGAAGTCAGGGTTAGCATGGCCGAAATGTGGAAAAGCTTTGTCAACATGCCACAAAAAGCAGCACCCCCATCTGATATGCAACGTCTTAGCAGGAGGCAGCATTTCAGCAACATGGTGGAACAGTACGTGTGCACAGGCCTACACGTACTGACTGATGGGTCTGCCCCATTCAACTTCTGGGTCTCCAAATTGGGTACATGGCCTGAGCTTGCCCTTTATGCCTTGGAGGTGCTGGCCTGCCCTGCAGCCAGTGGATTGTCTGAACATGTGTTTAGCACGGCAGAGGGCATTATCACAGACAAGCGCAGCCGCCTGTCCACAGCCAACGTGGACAAGCTCACTTTTATTAAGATGAACCAGGCATGGATTCCACCAGACTTCTCTGTACATTGTGCAGAATAAACATTTATACCGGCCTCACCCAGTCATTGTTATACTCAAGTGCACTTATTCTTTGTTTTCTGTTGTTATATGTTCCAATATTTTGGGGGCTACCCCAATTTAAAAAAACAAAAACAAATAAAAAAAAGTGTTGGCTACCTCCTCCTCCTCCTCCTCCTCATTCCATGATGCAGCCTGCTGAGTTCCACCACCTTTTTATATCTTCTGTAACCCCCTAAGCTGACTGCCCATGATATGCCTGTACTTTACATGTGTCTACCTGACCCACAGGACGACCACTGTTGTCCCAACTGTATGTGACTGTAAATGGCCAGGATTATTTAAAATGATCCTACTTCCTCTTCATCATTGATACTGCAGAGGACACCCTAATTTACCTGGGATACTCCGGGTCCCAAGATATTGCACCCCTGAAACCAATGCTGTCCTGCCCCCTTAGTTAATTAGTGATGCCCTTGTATACCCCATACCCACACTAAGCTCCATTGTACCTGTGTATTATCTTTTAATCAACATCCACCCATAGGCTGAAGAGAGGCCCCGAACCCCCATACTTCTCAGAGGCATCACTAGGGTTGGTGTCACCCGGCGAGGTAACTCATGGTGTCATGTCCTGGATTTCATCCAATACCATGCCAAACAGATTCCTTAGTTATGGCAGTCAGATGGCCCTTTAATTATGCCACACACACAGTAGCCCCTTAATTATGCCACACACAAGTGCCCCATAGTTATGCCACACACAAGCGCCCCGTAATTATGCTACACAAAAGAGGCCCTTAATTATGCCAAACATGGGGCCCAATAAACATGCCACACATGGGACCGACTTTAATTATGCGACACTAAGGCGCCCCACAAGGTGACAATTGTACTAGACATGTGCATTCGTTTTCGGACGAATGCATTTTCGTCCGAAAATAGCATTTTCGTTCATTTGTTTAAAAAACGAATAACGAAAATACTAAGCTAACGAAAGCCGAATGAACTAATGGTAAATAAACGAAAATCATTCGTTCATTCGTCCATTCGTAGTACTATTGGCATTCTATAAGCCGGAATAGAGTCGGTTTATAGAATACAATAGCATAGTACACTACATTCTATAAACCAACATAATGAACGACTTTCGGTTTATGGAATGCATGTAAGTCTATTGGCATTCTTTAAACCGACTCTATTTCGGTTTATAGTAATGCCAATACTATAGCACGAATGGACGAATGAATTTCGTTTATATTAAACCATTCGTTGATTCGTTCAACTTCTTGGCTTTCTATAAACCGAAACAGAGTCCCCATTCCTAAATTTTAATGAATGGGAACTCTAGTTTATAGAAAGCCCATAGTATTACATGTAATCCATAAGCCGAAAGTCTATAAACCAAACGTTCGGTTTATAGACTTTCGGCTTATGGAATACATATAATCCTATTGCTATTCTATAAACCGTACGTTCGGTTTATAGAATAGCAATAGGATTATATGTATTCCATAAACCGAAAGTCTATAAACCGAATGTTCGGTTTATAGACTTTCGGCATTTGTAATGAATGTAATAGTACTATTTGCTTTCACTACACAGAGACAGAGTCTCCATTCATAAAATTGTATGAATGGAGACTCTGTCTCTGTTTAGAGAAAGCCAATAGTACTATTACATTCATTACAAATGCCGAAAGTCTATAAACCGAACGTTCGGTTTATAGACTTTCGGCTTATGGAATACATATAATCCTATTGCTATTCTATAAACCGAATGTTCAGTTTATAGAATAGCAATAGGATTATATGTATTCCATAAACCGAAAGTCTATAAACCGAACATTCGGTTTATAGACTTTCGGCATTTGTAATGAATGTAATAGTACTATTTGCTTTCACTACACAGAGACAGAGTCTCCATTCATAAAAATGTATGAATGGAGACTCTGTCTCTGTTTAGAGAAAGCCAATAGTACTATTACATTCATTACAAATGCCGAAAGTCTATAAACCGAACGTTCGGTTTATAGACTTTTGGCTTATGAAATACATATAATCGTATTGCTATTCTATAAACCAAATGTTCGGTTTATAGAATAGCAATAGGATTATATGTATTCCATAAGCCGAATGGAGGAGGAGGAGGAAGCAGCAAATTCTAGATGTGCAATATGGAGGATGGGACATGTCCTGGGGTGCATCTAAATCATTGGCATGATATCCAAAGACTTGGATAAAATTACTTTGGGAGGGTAGGGGGGTGAAAGGGAGAAATTGGGGGAGAAGATTTTTTTTCAGTAGGGGCCCTGAAATTTCTGATGGCAGCCCTGAAGGGCATGAAAGAGTCTGAGGGATGCCTCACTTTCAGTTTGTGAGGGTGTTGCGATTGGGGTTGAAAAAATGGTCCGTGAGCCTAAGCTATTTGGTACTCATTGGTATAGGTTAGTGGCAAAAGGAAAGAAAAAGGAGCTTGCACTCTGGATAATCCGTAGTGAAAAGATGGTGTTTAATGGCAAAAAGTAAACACATATACAGAAATAAAATTGTGTGGGGAACCGCACTTGACGTGTTTCGCGTGACTTGCACGCTTAATCATGTGTCAAACACAAATAAAAATACAAACTATTTTAATACATGAAAACCAATCAGTGAAAAGGTCAAACTTAATTGAATAATGTGACTGCAAAAATGGCTGTGATTTCACACAACCTCAGTGAAAACTTCAGTGCTACAATTAGATTAATCTTATTTTCTACTGTTGTGCATAAATAATCTTGTCATACATGTTACTTTAAAAAATATAAATTGGTGTACATAGCAACAACAGAAAGAAAATAATCAATGTGATCACCTAAAGATATCTAAATCTAAAAAGACATATATATATATATGTACAAATGACCAAATCTAAAACTTAACCATCAAAAACCAATAGTGCATATTAAAAACATAATTCCATATTCATGTACCGATACTTTAAGTCAATCCTCAAAATGATCAATGCATATAAACTGGGATTTGATAGATGGTGTTATTCTTAAGTGTTTTTAGCTCATTAAGTTTTGAATAGTTTGTTCATAAAAAGAAGCAGATATTGTATCAATTATGGAAAAACATGAGTAGAAACCTCAAGTTTAGATCAGTTGCTCATTATCCCATTTTATTTGACTTCTCCTTTCAGGTTTATTCTTTTCCGCTAGCTTACCTCTCAAGTGTGCAGTCTCGCTTCGCTCTCCCCCCTCAAGTGTTTAGTGTCTCTCCTCTACCTCTAAATGGTGTAGTGTCTCTCCTCTTTCCCCTCTAGTGTGCAGTCTCTCTCCTCTCTCCCCCCTCAAGTGTGCAGTCGCTCTTCCCTCTCAAGTGTGCAGTCTTTCTCCCCTCTCAAGTGTGCAGTCTTTCTCCCCTCTCAAGTGTGCAGTCTCTCTCTCCCTCAAGTGTGCAGTCTATGTCCCCCTTATGCATAGTCTCTCTCCCCTCTCCCCCTCAAGTGTGTAGTCTCTCTCTCCTCTCCCCCTCAAGTGTGTAGTCTCTCTCTCCTCTCCCTCTCAAGTGTGTAGTCTCTCTCTCCTCTCCCTCTCAAGTGTGTAGTCTCTCTCTCCTCTCCCTCTCAAGTGTGTAGTCTCTCTCTCCTCTCCCCCTCAAGTGTGTAGTCTCTCTCTCCTCTCCCTCTCAAGTGTGTAGTCTCTCTCTCCTCTCCCTCCTAAAGTGTGTAGTCTCTCTCTCCACTCCCTCCTCAAGTGTGGTCTCTATCTCCTCTCCAACCTCAATTGTGTAGTCTCTCTCTCCTCTCCTACCTCAAGTGTGTAGTCTCTCTCTCCTCTCCCACCTCAAGTGTGTAGTCTCTCCTCTCCCACCTCAAGTGTGTAGTCTCTTGCTCCTCTCCCCCCTCAAGTGTGTAATCTTTCCTCTCCCCCCTCAAGTGTGCAATCTCTCTCCTCTCCCCCTCATGAGTGTAGTGTCTCCTCATGTGTGTAGTCTCTCTCTCCCCCCTCATGTGTAAAGTGTCTCTCTCTCCCCTCTCATGTGTGTAGTCCCTCTCTCTCTCATCTCTGCCCCTCATATGTGTAGTCCCTCTTTCTATCTGTATCACCCCTCCTCTCCCCCTTCATGTGCAGGGCTGCTTTAACCCCAGGGGTCATTGGCTAAGGGGGTCCCTGTGGCCACAACATGGTCCCACTTCCCACCTGACTTTCTCACATGGACAGTGATGCTAGGGCAACAGCCAGCAGTCTGCAACCAGCCTACTGTCACTGCCGCCGAATATGCCCGCAAATCATACCCGGAATTTCCCACCTATTTCCCACCTCCTGCACTCAGAATGCACAGAGGGAAGATTGTGTGGAGGAGATGACCGGGGACACGAGAGAGCAGCAGCAAGGTGAGTACTGGGGAAGGGGGGAGAATGGGTAATGTTTTTATTGTGAATACTGGCAGTGGCATATTAATGGGAAAAGTGTGGCATATTAATGGGCAAACTGGCATATTAATGGGCAAACTGGCTTTGGCATAATGGGCAAACTGGTGGTAACCCACTAGACTTGAACCAGTGTTGTGATTAGCCCTAACATGAGCTTTTAGCGTTATTACAGGAACAGCACAACTATATACAGACCTAATTAGATCAACAGGGGTTTAGCATACAAAACTAGGGGGAGGTAACTGTAGTTCCCCACTAGGTCCAGTTGTTAATTTGGTACAGGCAGACAATGGACATATTTAGTTAACCATAAATTCAGTTAACATGAATGAGTCACACAGTACTTGTACACTTTTAAAGATGACATGAAATATAACATAAATGGCTTTTGGAGGACTTTTAGAACTGCAGTTCATTTACCGTGACAAGTAGCACATTGATGGGCAACCTGTGGCATATTAAACTAATGGTGGAATTTTAATGGGAAACAGGCATATTAATGGACAAACTAATGGTGGCATATTGGGCAAACTAGCAATGGCAATTTTATTGTCAAACTGGCAGAAGAATATTAATGGACAAACAGTGGCATATTAATGGGCAAGTAGTTGTGTAACAGAACACTCTGTACCCTGAGTACCTCCATTAAAAGCTCTGCTTCATTGCTCAGAGCTGCTCTTCCAAGAGCAGCCTATTGTGGCAATAACCCAAACCACTAGACGGAACCAGTGCCCTGATAAGTTATCCCTTATATGAGGTTAAGCGTTATCTGCTTTCAAGTCACTAGTCAATACTAGAGTTAAAGTTAAGTAAAAATCACAATTTATTACAGGAACCTTATGATTATATACAGGCATAATTAATGGAAAACTATGCCATATTAATGGTCAGACTGGCGGTGGAATATTAATGAGCAAACTGTGCCAAATTAATGGTTAGACTGGTGGTGGCATATTAATGGTCAAACTGGCGATGGCATATAAATGGTCACACTAACAGTGGAATATTAATGGGCAAACGAACAGTGTCATATTAATGGGAAAATTAATAGGCATACTAATGGGAACATTAACACAGACATATCAATGTGCTAACTGGCTGTGACATTAATGGGCAGGCTGTGGCATATTAATGGGCAAACTAACAGTGGCATGTTAATGGGAAAACTGTGCTATATTAGTGGGCACACTGACAGTGGCATATCAATGGGCAAACTAAGAGCAGCATATTAATGGGCAAATTAAGAGCCACTCTTTGCCCATTACATAAACAAAGAGTGGCATAGTAATAGACAAACTAAGAGCAGCATATTAATTGGCAAGCAGGCATATAAATGGAGTAACCGGCATGTTAATGGAAAAACTAACTGTGGCTTATAATGGGCAAACTGGCAGCATATTAATGGGCAAACTGTGGCATATTAAACAACAAACAAACTGTGGCATATTAAATGGCAGACAGTGGCATATTAATGGGCAAACTAGTGGCATATTGGACAAACTGACAGTGGCATATTAATGTTAAACACTGGCACATTAATGAGCAAAAAGTGGTACAACAGGACCTTCTGTACTCCGACTAAAATCGTTAACAACTCTGCCACCTTGGGCAGACAGTAGCAAGGGGCAAACTGGTGGTGGCTTATAATGGACAAACAGTGGCATATTAAAGTGCAAACAGTGGCATATTGAAGGGTAGGCAGTGGCTTATTAATGGGCAAACTAATGTCATATTGGACAAACTGGTAGTGGCATATTAATGGGCAAACTGGCAGTGGAATATTGAGCAAACAGTTGTATAACGGAACCTTCTGTACTCCAACTGAGTACCCCAGTTAAAAACTCTGTCTATTTTTACAATAACCCAAATTACTTGACAGAACCAGTGCTGTGATTAGTTAGCCTTTACATGAGCTTTAGCATGATCTGTTGTTGGTGTTAACATTAAGTGAGAATGACAATTTATTACAAGAACAGCACACTTATATACAGATATAATTAAATCAACAGGGGTTTAGAATACAATACTAGGGGAGGCCACTGTAGTTCCACACTAGGTCCTGTTGTTAAATTGGTACAGGCATCCAATGGATGTGATTGATTAACAGTAAATACAATTAGCAGAGAACAACAAATGAGTCACATAGTACTTGTACAGGTTTAAACATGACATGAAATATAATAAAGGGCATTTGGAGGACATTTAGAACTGCAGTCCAGATATCGTGACAAGTGGCATATTAATTGGTAAACAGTGGCATATTAATGGGCAAACTGTGGCATATAAGTGGACAAACTTGCATAGTAAACTAACAGTGGCATATTACTGGGTGGCTAGACAGATATAGGCAGTGTCAGAGCAGTTAACCCCTGGGTGGCTAGACAGATATAAGCCGTGTGAGGCCAGTTAACCCCTTGGTGGCTAGGCAGTGTTTGAGGGGTTAACCCCTGGGTGGCTAGGCAGTGTCAGAGCAGTTAATCCCTGGTTGGCTAGAAAGATATAGGCAGTGTCAATGTAGTTAACAGCTGGGTAGGTAGACAGATACAGGCAGAGTCAGAGCAGTTAACCCCTGGGTGGCTAGACAGATATACGCTGTGTAAGGCCAGTTGACCCCAGGGTGGCTAGGAAGAGATAGGCAGTTTCAGAGCGGTTAACCCCTGGGTGGTTAGGCAGAGATAGACAGTTTCAGAGCGGTTAACCCATGGGTGGCTAGGCATATATAGGCAGTGTCAGAGCGGTTAACCCCTGTGTGGCTAGGCAGAGATAGGCAGTGTCAGAGCGGTTAACCCCTGTGTGGCTAGGCAAAGATAGGCAGTGTCAGAGCAGTTAACCCCTGGGTGGCTAGACAGATATAGGCAGTGTCAGAGCAGTTAACTCCTGGGTGGCTAGACTACTCTCTCTCTCCACTCCCCAGTCATGCGTGTAGTCTCTCTCTCTCTATCCTCTCCCCCCTTATATGTGTATTCTCTCTCTCCCTGCTCATGTGTGTAGTCTCTCTCTACCCCCTCATGTGTGTGGTATGTCTCCCTACTTTCCCACCTCATTTGTGTAGTCTCTCTCTCTATCCTCTCCCCCCTTATATGTGTATTCTCTCTCTCCCTCCTCATGTGTGTAGTCTCTCTCCCCCTCATGTGTATAGTCTGTCTTCTCCACGCCCCACCCCCCATGCCAGAACGCTGCGACCCCTGCCACAACGGCTCTGCTCCGTTGATCTCCTCCTTGTCAGGCAGCCTCCATATTACTTATAGCATCTCACAGCAGCCCCAGGGCATTCACCCTACCTGTAACTAGAAGTAATGTACAATATTGCTCCAAACACATATTACAAACGTTCAGGGCCATGAATATATAATATTTCTATATAAAGTGAATTAGATGAATCAGACATAAAAAGGTGATGTGTCATATTCAAAATTCCCTGGGTTTCCAGATGAAAAATCCAATGTCCAATGTGCATATCTATGTGTGTGTGTGTGTGTGTGTGTGTGTGATATACTGTATTTGCTCGAATATAAGATGACCCTGATTATAAGACGACCTCCAAACTTTGTATATTCCTTTAGGAAAAAAACTAAAAGCCTGAATATAAGACTACCCTATATGGGTAAAAAAAGTTTAACTTGTATAAATGTAAATTGCTTTTTAATATTTACTAAAAAATTGATATTAAACAAATACATTTCTTGTTTTTATTTCCTTTTATGTGCCAATCCAGCCTCTCTCTCTTCCCCCCCCCCCCCCAGCGTTGTCTCTCTCTCCCTCCCCACCCAAACTTCTCTCTCTCCACCTCCCTCCCCCTTGTCTCTCTGTCCCCCCCTCCCCTTGTCTGTCTCCCCCCTCCCTCCACTTGTCTGTCTCCCCCCTCCCTCCCCTTGTCTGTTTCTTACCCCCCTCCCTCCCCTTGTCTGTCTCCCCCCTCCCTCCCCCTCCCTCTCCTTGTTTGTATCTCCCCCCCCCTCCCTCCCCTTGTCCGTGTCTCCTCCCCCCCTCCCCTTGATTCTTTCCATGGTGGCTAGTGGGGGCAGCTGGGGGATGTCTGCACGATACATGCAGACATCCTCCATGCTGCCAGACACCTCCGTCTATTATGACGGACAGCTGGTCAGTCATAATAGACGGAAGTGTGAGGCAGCATGGAGGATGTCTGCACGCCCCCAGCTGCCCATATCTCCCTGGTGGCTAGCGGGGCAGCCGGAAGATGTCTGCACGATACGCGCAGACATCCTCCGCTGCTGCCCGACACTTCCACTGGGACTTTTATGATGAAGCTGGAAGAACCCGGCTTCATCATAGAAGTCCCGGTGGTCGTGCCGGGCGGCAGCAGGGGAAGTCTGCGCTCATCGCAGCTCTGCTGGGGCCCTGGATCCCAGTCTTATAATCTGACCTCAATTTGAGGTCAGATTATAAGACGACCTCGAATGTAAGACGGGGGGGTATTTTTCAGAGCATTTGCTCTGAAAAAAACCTTGTCTTATATTCGAGCAAATACGGTATATATATATATGTCTCTATATGCCCCCATTACATAATTGAAAGTGTTTATGTTCCTAGTGTCTGGCACATGTTCACTTTGTACACTCTCGGATGCTCCTTGATGTACATTCCACATATTTCATCTTAATTTTCAAGCATACGATTAAATAAATGGTATTCTCTGTTGCATAGGTATTGTTAGAATGAATATTATTTATCTTGTAATCAAGGAAAAACTAAACCTAGACAATTAACAAGTGTGCAGTTGCATTTGGAGCTACACACAAACATACCCTTATGTTCCAACCAAATAACTGTTTTGATTCCTGTATCTAATGTATCTAATGATTCCTGTAATCTATTGACACTAATATCAAGATTCTTCTCATTACAGGACACAGTGATACATTTCTAAGCATTAGTTTTGACCTGACTACAATAGTATTGTGGAAATCATGGTAACGCTTCTGAGTAATGCAACAATACAGATGGAGATAGCGTCTCACTTCTTCTTTGAGAGTAAGTACAGTAATACATCTCTAGTTAGGTTTACATTACATGTTTTATGCTGATATTGTGTTTATTTAATTCACTCGTTGTTTATATTATGTGCTCTATATGTTACAGTCTATTCTGTGACATTGCTCTCCAATCATAGGGTGACTACAGTAATATAACCTCCACTCCTTTTTGTGGCATACATTGGATCACACATATAATATATTTTCTTTCTTAGGTACCTGACTTAACGTTTTTTGTGTGTGTCATCGATGATCCTCTCTTTACTGTAAGTAATTACATACATGTAAATATATTGAGCTATAACAAGTTATACTGTAAAGACATTTACCTTGACCATGGAGCTTATAGGATGTTAATATGTTCATTTATTTAGCTATTTTTTTTAGATAAAAGATGCTCTTTTAATTACTGTAACGGAACCCTTGGTACTCTGACTGAGTACATCAGTTAAAAGCTCTGCTTCCTTGCTTAGAGCTGCTCTTCCAAGAGAAGCCTATTGGGGCAATAATCCAAACCACTAGACAGAACCAGTGCTGTGATTAGTTAGCCCTTCCAAGAGCTTTAGATTTGCTCTAAAGTCACTAGAAGATACAAGTGTTAGCGTTAAGTAAAAAATGACAATTTATTACAGGAACAGCATACATATATACAGACATAATTACATCAACAGGGTATTGGCATACAATACTAGGGGGAAGCCACTGTAGTTCCCCACTAGGTCCAGTCATTAAATTGGTACAGGCATACAATGGACATAATCAATTAACAGTAAAACTAATTAACAGAGAAAAATGCACGAATCACACAGAACTTGTACAGCTTTAAACATGATATGAAATGTATCAAATACAAGTTTATTTGGAGCACTCTTAGAACTGCAGTCCAGTTACCATGACAATTACTTTCTCGGTAGTTGATATAATCTATAATACTTATATGCCATGGCTTATAACATTTATATTAAACTCATAAACAATTCATGTACATAGTATGTTTTATGTGATTGGGAGATATTGTAATGACATATTATATAGTTTATACCTCATTTTAGTGGGGGGTTTTTAGTGTTGCTTGTTATCTCTCTTATTTTGCTTTTTTCATTTCTTTGAACAGGAATGCATCCTCATTTTATAGACCCTTACCTATGAGAGCCAGAGTTGGTGAAACGAGTCGGGTCAATTTATTGCACGGGTACAGAGGGGATGCTTCCCCACAAGACATTTCTCACATGATACATTTTGTCATGATCAGTATTTGTGCAATATATATTTTTTTATATGCTGGAGTTTGCTTTTATTTAATTAGAAATTCAATCTTACTATATGTTTCTTGTTATGTTGTTGTGATTTTATAAACCAAGAGAAATGAATGCCTTTTCTCTGCAGATTCAAGAGCGTTCTTTCACATAACTACAGATAATTGGCTGTTGTAGCAGCGCTTACAGTTTTATTAATGTATTTTTTTTCCTGTTATAAAGGTTTATCTGTAATAGTTTGAGGGAAAAACTAGTAGGTAGAGCAGAAAGCATATGTCTAGCAGTCACCCCTGGACACATATTACGGTGCTAAAGTACATGCACTGTAGTATACTGAAGCATGTCTGTGTGTTAAATGCATTGTGTGCCCTGGATCCCACTGTTTAACTGGCACACCATCAGTTATATCTCAGCAATGGGAGCACCTGCCATGTTCATCTTTGCAGCTATATTTCTGGGAGGATCTGGTGGGTGGAGTTAGGATTTCTATTCCATCTGTCCTGGAAGTGCTGGCATGCAATGTCTATTGCTAGCAGACAGTGAAATGTTCAGTGCTGCATTGCACAAGTGCACCCTGCCGCCCATACACAAGTCCTGGCATGAGTCAGAAGCGACTGAAGATACTGCGTGTTAAATGGTGGATGCACACCCATGTGAAACAAAGTCTCGCAGTGCTTCCATCGCCATGTAAGTGCTTAAGTTATGTAACTCCAGTTAGTGGGCTGATTTACCCTCTGTAACACATTCGAGGCGGTTGTGTCCCAAACTTACATATCTTGGCGGCTGTGGGTATGCTAATTGATGTCACGTCATAAATATCACTATAAAAAAAAGAAATGAATACCTTGAATTTGTTTACTCCATTCATTGCCTGTTGGGTAACAGAGTGCCTTTCAACACTTTTTTTTGTTTGATTTTCCATCCTATATTGCATGTGTTTTTATTTTTTATTAGTGGTATATAATGCCTCTTTATCGAAGTGGCTGCTTGAGAGGCATGATTTCACTCTAATGTACCATCCTGTGTCTCCTCCTTATACTGGATTATATTGCAGCTAATATTGTATATAAAGGAACTAAACCCCAGTATAGTATGTAATAAATCATTAGCATATTAAAAGCATGACTACAGTGTGGATGTTTTTGGCAGGGGACAAGACATACAGGAGTCTAGTAACAATCCATCTCCAATCCTTCCATCATGAGATCACTGCAGGCCAATGAACAGTACATACAGGATAGTTGCAATTCTCCTCTAAAGTGTCTCGGAATCTGCATTCTGGGGTTGGATATGCTAATATTTCAGCTGACTGGCTAAGGCAAATCATTTTCTAAGAACACATGATCTATGATCTATGGTCCATGGTCCAGTCTCTCTCCTTCTATATAAAGCCAAGCCATAATATGATTAGAACCATTGGATTCCACAACTACATCCTGCTTTGTGTCTGATTTTACCATATGAGTGGCTGGCTGAGAGTGATGAGACATAAAAAGTTTACCTACCCCAAAAGTGTCTGGCTGTGAGTGATGAGACATAAAAAGTTCACCTGCCAAAAAATGCCTGACTGTGATACTTTGATGCCCTCCAGTTATAAAGGGATGTAGTAAAACATTTTTTCAGCAAGCTTGGTTTGATAGATCAGTTGGTTAACATGCCAACTACTGTAGGCCTTGTCTGAACTACAGGTTTGATTCCGGGTGTCTCCAACTCATCCTTCTAAGTTTCCAGTGGTGGGACTTGGTAATATCAGAAGTTCAATTATGCTTTTTTTAGCTTAAGTTATGTTATAATTACATTAAAAGATTTTACCAGCCATGGACCCTTAAAAGGCTGAGACAATCATGCCAAGTATTGAACCAGCAACGCTGGCTCTATAAACATGCAGCACTGCACACTTACTTACTAACCAACTGAGCCATTGCACCTCACATGCTAGAATTTGGTCTCAAATGGTGTTTTATCAAAGCATTTACACAGCGCATATCACTCAATATATAATGTTAAAAGACTATCATAAAGAAGTTCCCTGTATGTGCAATGTGATGGCTCAGTTGGCTGATACACAGACTGTGATGCACATTTGAGCCTCAGGGTTGCAGGTTCAGTTCTTGGTGTGGCTACAGTTTCCTGATTACAATACTGATAATGTTAAGTTATATTTATTAAGTTCAACATAACATACATTATGCAAAAAACTTTCATTTAGAGATGTCACTAAATTTCAACCTTGGAGGCTAGTGTTGGCTCCACAGGGATTCAAACATGCAACCCTGAGGTTTAGACAAGCACTAAAGTTGCCAGTGTATTAACCAACCAAGCCATCGCACCAAGCTTGCTGGAATCCGGGTTAATAAAGCCCATTATAACTGATTGCATGCGGAAATTAATTTTGGAGAGGTAAACTTTTTATGTCTCATCACTCTCAGCCAGCCACTTTTCAGGCAGACACACTTTTTATGTCTCATCACCCTCAGCCAGCCACTCACAGGGGAAATCAATCCACAAAGCCTACTGAAACTAGTTAAATAAATCTTCTAGTAACTTGTATCTCCCCAAGCCCAGAAACATGCAGCCTGGTAAATTGGATCACCCTCATATGAGCTGCAGCCTTACTTCTCAAGCAGCCACTGATGTGGAAAGACTAGCATCCTTTAAGAGGGGGAGTGGGGATCTTGAGCAGCAACAGCCACTGGAGAGCCTTAGTTCCTTTTGTGAATCACCCCGCTATATGCGGAAGAATATATCCATGATTCCATTGCTGGATTTCTCACTGTACAGTAGATGTTATATGAAAGCAGGGAGACAACATGGAAGATGGGCACATGCACACAGAGAGCTGATGGGTAACATTTTGTGCTTTACCTTAGGCTCATATGGGAACTCTCTGTATATTCAGACTGTACTTTAAGAATATTTCTTTAGACTAATTCTCAGCCAACCAGTCATCCTGTGGGTATTCAGTACAGCCAAGGATATGTAGGGGGGGTGAAACTGATGGATAGGAATCCCTTATGTCTTTGGTAAATCGCCAACCATAGACAATGACTACTACTTCTGTCATGTGACCAATAGATTTAAATATTCTCAATATGAGTAATAATGGGTTAATGCCACTGTTTATGGCAGCAATAGCAGAGACAGTATTTGTATAAACAGACACATTGAAAATACATTGTATCTGATGTATGAATGTGCTTACAATTCTGCTAACCAATCATATGCATTCAACAGATCCACAGTACAATCATTGTTTTGGAGAGTGAGTTGAATGGACACTAACTGAACATGCACAAACAGGAATAAATGACTGCAAATAAGTCATATTATACATTGATCATTTACATAAAACAATGTAAAATTTCTGCACCATTTATGACCTGCTGTTGGAAAAGCACAGTGTACAGTTGTATGTTTAGAGTACTACAGTACTTCCCACATTGATCATAATGAGCAACATTGGACAGAAATAGAATGCTTAGTGCAGAACATCTCCAGGACTCTACAGAGAAAAGCAGGTAGAGAGATCCAATGTGCACACAGACATTGGAAGCCCCACTCATACATTTAGAAGACCTGTGATTGTCAGTAACGATTTCTGCAGCCGTTAATAAAAAAAAAAAAAAAAAACTAGGTAGGTGGTGCAAATGCTGAAAGAAACATTTTGTAAAAAAACTGTATATTGATTAATGTAAGTTAAAGCTTCACTTTTAATACAACTTTTAAGCCCAGTAGTTCCTTTCAACTAAGCAGCATACACTACATCAAATCATAGAATCATCTCACGCTGATTTATTCCATTATTTTGAAATATGTTGTGTTGAGTGGTTTTTGTTACAAATAAAGAACACTTTAATGAGTACTCTACAGAACATGTAGACAGCATCTCTCAGAAGGTGGCGCTTGCAGTTCAACACGTAGGAGTAACATACCAAGCATAGTACTCCAGCTCTTGCTCATACTCCCATAATCCTCATGGATTCTCTGTTGTCCATCCTTTATAGAATGCTCACAATGAAAGAATTCTCTGCTTCTCTGGTCCCAGAATCCATGAAATGGCAGAATACCCAATGTTTGCATATTGTAAGTTTTACAGGACAGTACATAGGAAATAAAATGCACAGCAACAACAATAATCTTATTGTTAATGATCTTTATTAAATGAGGTCTGAGAGTGGAGGGGGGATGAAACCGCAAACTTACAAAAGTCTGTGACCAATATTTTGGAAGCAGTGTATTGTTATTCTGGATCAAGTGGCCATTGAGCACGGTGTTTGATGGGCACGTGTGTTTGCATATAAACAGAAAATTGGCCAAGTGTAGACAAAGCTTAATTGCACATAAATGGTTGAGTGATTCAGAAACTTGTGACAAAATAAACATGTTTGCTTGAACACAGATATATTAGGTGATACTTTACGACGATAGGTAAACAGATAATTACCATGCTGGCTGTGGAGATATAGGAAATAGAGCTGCACTGATTGCAAGATTTCGAGATCGGGTTTCCCTGGTCCCTGCCTTGAGTACTTATAGGATCCAAAAACTATCATGAAAGCTTGCCTAGCTCTGGGAATAAAGAGCATCATATGAGCTCTACTTATATTATAACATTTGGCACTTATAGCCAGTATGTGAAATACTTCTAATTTACTGCCCAATTACAAGCTTAGAAGACCTGAGCATAGTCCCGAGTAGGTTTACAGCAAATACTGGTTTTACACAAGTAAAACTAGAACAGAGGCGCATGGACTGGGTTTTAAATCACAGGAGATCTCTACATTACCGTGAACCAATATAACAGACCAAATCATCATGAGAATTGTAGATCCAGTTCTTCACGTTTCTAGCCCTAAAACAGAATAAGAGGAACATTAAAATACTGAAATAGGAGTAAAACCATCACATACGACAGATACACTACTATTGTACTCATCTCATGGAACTTACATTTTATGAGAAGCACAGCTTGACATAGGAGCTAGCATTCAGTTTGGTTTCAGTTCATCCATATCAGTAGGTACACCACATGCTGTAAGGAGGAGACGGGACATTTAAATACAATTTCTCCGTTTGTCACCATTCAGATCATGAACCAGACCTGAGCTCAGATTGGGGAATATGTATAAAACATAATCTTGTGGAAATCCCTATTGAAATTATATTTTAACCATGTAAACCAACATTTCCACCAATAAAGAGTGGCAGACTTGATTTGGACATTAGGACACTACACCTACGCCCCACAAGGGGCTTGTAAACCACAGAAATACCTTGAAACTGATCTTGCTTAAGATTCGGTGCACAACTGGCTGCATTAAGGCCCCGTGCTAGAACGGGAACTGTGTTATAATGGAGTTTACCTGTATGTAAAACTGCAGAGTCCAAGTGTTCCGGCATCCTTCCTGCAGGTGAAGCATAGCCCTGGGTAATGTACAGAAGAAAGTGTCAGCATGTAGGTGCAATACACAGATCATTTTAACCCATTAGGGCTCACAAGGTGGAGTAATTCAGCTTTGGAAATAAACTGACCTGGTGAGAATTACAAAATCCTCTTGTGTTTTAATTTTACACACTAGTCATTTTAGACTACATCTAGACTGATTGGAGCAGAGACATGTGAGGCTCAAACTGGACTAGAAGCCCAATTCTTCTCAGTGGGATGGAGGTTGGGATAGAGGTTGCGATGGGTCACTTGACAAATGTTCACTTAGTTTTTCATAAACTCATCACTACTAACAGAATCTGAGAACAACCTATGACAAGTTTTCTTCAAAATACCAACACTTCAGTTATCATGGTCATTCCTGACCTTTCTGACGGTTCATATTTGCAGATGTGTCTAGGTTTCATTTACTAAAACGGTATAGTTACTTATATCACCGCTTTCTCCTTTCCAATCAATTTCAGGCTCCTTAGCTAGTTCTCTGCCCAGGACTCATCAACAACATACTCCATGTAAAAGTGGGTGGTTGCTGTAGCATGTAGAGTAGAGGATTCTGGGTACTCTGAAAAAGCAGGTCTTTTGGTGTATGATACAGATCAATCCATGATTTTATTTTTCTCTGTCAGTTTCTGCATTGATCTTTGTACTTTCAGGTCTAGGGCCAGATGGAGATCGTTGTGGGTTTGGCTGCCATCCTCAACCAAGCAGGACACCCCCTGCACTCCTTGCCCAGGCAGGCTTTTATTTGGATTGAAAAGGATACCTGCTTCCTGTACACAAAAACCACTGACATGTTCTATTTGCCTGAAATAGGACACAGGACAGAAACCATATCTTTATTGCATTTTTAAACCTTACATTTTGCACAACAAGGTCCCTTTAACCGAGAATCATTAGCCTCAAGGAAAATGGTAAAGTTAAACAAGGAAATATGTACAAACTAACAATGTATTATAAATAATGTATTCGCAAAACCAAAAATATTTACTTAATACAAGTGTTACAATTTCTCCCAGTATATATTGCATTGAAAGTTTGTATTTTAGACAGTGCCTAAGTGTTAATGGTACTATACAAACACTGTTTTAATTATCTATACATCGTGCTAGTCACCTGTGACTTGATATGCAAATGAACGCCTTATTAATGGGAAATTTTTTATTTGCCTATCAAACCATATGTTATGTAACAGGAGACGCTACAGACATTTAAAACACATTTTAATATAGGCATCAGCTTGCAATTCTGTTAAACCTAAGTATGGATAGTTTTCAATTTTTTTATGCTCTACATTCACAGCATAACCAATGTTTAAGCAATACTATGCATTTAGGATCAGCAACCTATTTACTTAGTACAGACAGTTCTACATATTCACAGTAAAAAAGAAAAAAAGTTGCAGGCAAGTAACATTGTCCAAGCAGGAGAGTCCCTCCTGCAATGAGGACAGAGCTGGCCCTGCAGAGTGTATTTTTTTTTTATTAAAGATTCAACAATATTCTCTATGGCCAGTTTGGGGCTGGAATGTTGAAATGTTCAACTCACCTTTTAGTAAATAGTTCCCAGGGTTTTTCTTTTTTTTTTTAATTTCACACAACTGGTTTCACATTTGTCTTAATATTTTAAAACAATTGTTCTGTGATGGCACACACCCATAATCCTTTCCCTTGCAGGTACAGGCACTTTTGATTTGAGACTGGCTTCTGAAAGGAGATAATTGCAACACTGCACTTATTACATATAAAAAAAAAAAAATTTAAATAGTGTTAAATGTGAATCAAGCTTTACAGGCAAATTACATTGACATTTACTCCGTATAAGGTTTCCACCTTCATAATGCTACAAGTAATTCTTAGAATATTTACTGGGCTATAACAGAATAAATAAAACATTGCCATTTCTGAAGGTGCAAGGCACTCCTTACCTACAACTAGAGCAGGTGTGATTGTTTATCTATAGAGGAAAAACCAGCTGCACTTCCTGGTATTTAAAAGGAAACTGCTGTGCATTATGGGAGCACCAATTGCTTTAAAAGGAGGAGGGGAGGGAGCATCAATAGCACTGCAAAGGTTAATATAGTGTGCAGAAAATGTGGGTTGTAAGGAATTGGCATTATATTCAAGATGTATTTGATAAAATGCTGACAATATGGTCTGATCTATAAATATCCTATTTTGTATGAAAAGTTATTTTAAGGCCTGCTCCTGATAAGACAAACAAACACTGATGGATGTTACAGAGATTTATCTAGCTTTTCTGTGCACCTTGGCAAAAATAATACATTATTAGTAAATGCTATAATGACATTATGAGTAAATGAAACATATTTAGAACATAATACATTTCTATAAGTTTTTTATAATTAGGCCAATTTTTTAATAGAATAATTGTACGGTATATGCAGAACTGCCCTTTTAAGTAAAATAGTTAATAGCAAAGAAAAAGGTTGTATTTTAATTGTCATTTTCTATGTGGTGTGCAATGTAAAGTACTGTTTAATAAAATGGATGGACTTTCAAGGGGGATTTGCTGGTTAATCAGCCATTTATGAGAGATCTGTGAGGCTGTGGAAGGTGCCAGCACCACATAATTTAGCACTAACCAAAATCTGACCCTTTGTGAATGTTATTAATTGAAGGAGTTAACAGCAAAGATGGGTGGTAATTGTATTACAAAGATAACCCTGTGATTACTGAGTGTTGTGTGCATTGTAAAGTATTATAGGAAGAAAAGGAGAGAGCTTTCCAGGTGGATTTGATGATTAATTAAACCACCTGTGTGAGATCATTTTGACGGCTGAGGTATCTCGCTGTTTATTCCTTTGGGAATCTAAGTAAAAACCATTAAGCACAAGGTTTAGCAGCAAAGAAATGGTTAAAGAGCAAGAAGCAGGGTAAAGTATAATGTTTATATACTGTGTGCATATTGTGTTATTTGTTTATATTATATGTGTTAGCATGTTGGATAATGGCACTCGGTGCATAACCTGATAAATGTTTGCACTCTTGGAGCAAGTTTTCCAGGGGTTATACTGCTTTTGTTCACAGGTTGTTTCTTTGGAACCCAATATACTAGGTCTAAGGAGGCACCAGTGAAAGACACTGACAAAATGGAGAGGAGCCATGGCTGACAGAGCAGACACTGACAACATGGAGAGGAGCCATGGCTGACAGAGCAGACACTGACTGAGGGTAGGGTAGATGGGGTGGAAGAGATTTCGCAGGTAAGACTTTTTTTAATTCCTGACATTGCTCATCCAGCCTAAAAGCTCCCATGACACAGACTTTCAGGCATGAAGAGGGTTGTCTGAGAGCTGCAAAGGTGGGGACTATAACTTTGTATAATTTAGGCAAATAATTTGCAATCATTGGAATTAAACTGCCTTATAAGCTCTTGTAATGCTGGCGGAACTCCTGTTTTGGAAGAGGTGACTGAACCTATTGGCTTTAAATGTGTAGCTATAACTCTTCTCCCCCCCAGGCTTAACTACCATCTTCATTTTTTTTTTTTTATCCTGCAACAGTTTATATCTAGTGAGCTGGCATTTGATCCCATGCCCATATCTGACCCTCTTTTGTTTTCATTTCTGGTTTCACACTTCTGAGACTTCTGTAACCAACGTATAATGGTAAATGTGTTACTACTTTGCTTATTCTTCCTGACCTTTCTTTTGTCTTCATTAGTAGCCAAGATAGTGCATGTAGCTTTGTTAAAAAAAAAAAAAAAAAATGTTGCAGTACCCCAAGCAAATTCTAATTCTTTAACTCTCTCTCTCCCTCCAGCATCTGCATTTTCACACCAGGCTTCTTCAGGCGACTGCTTGCACTATCTTGGCTGCACTCAGTTTTTGGCCTCTGGCCACAGAGAGCACTACTGTTTGGTGTTACCTTCAATTGCAATTTTTGACCATTTTTGTGGTAGCATTTTTTTCAACGTCTATTTGTTATTCCTTATTTTTTTTTATAGTTTCTGGTCATTTTATATTTTTCATGTTGATTTTTCTTTCTGATGTTCTCTGTTCCTGATTCATCAATACTAGTTCTGGGAGCGGTTTTATGATCAGAATATTATTGTGTGATCCAATATTTATACCAAGATTATTCAATCAAACTAAGAGCAATTACAGGTTGAGTATCCATTATCCCAACTGACCCAAAATTACTTTTTTGTATATGCGTCAGTTCAGGTAAGGGATACTCACCTTCCTGGCACCTCGGTTGTGGACCTCTCTCTTGTTACTTCCTCAACTCATTGATGTCCAAATTTGTGGTAATTTATAGTGAAACGCGCCAGCTTGCTAATTGTTGCACCTTAGTACCTGGCCAGGTCGAACTTATACAAGGAGTATTGTATTTCTATATGTTTTTAAGTTTTTGATGGGCTTTTATGGCTATTAATTAGAAGCTTTTGTTTTTTTACAGGAGGAAATACCATTTAAATTCACTGTTTGCTACACTGCACGTGTGTGTATAATAATAGAGAGATACGTATGTATAGTGTGAGCTGTTAATTGTATCGTACAGCAAGATGAAATATCTGTTTTGTGTGTATATTATTTTTCTGTGTATATTTTAATTTATTTTATTAAAGACTGTGACAGACTCCTTGGAAACCCGACTGGGTACCTCCGTCAACAGTGCAAAACCCAATCCTGGGACCCCCACAATACAATCCACGAATGAAGATCCCAAGTACCTGGCAAGGCCAGTATACCAGTACAGAGGTTTTAAAATAGAAGAACATTTACTGTATCAATTACGTAATATAAAACTGAAGATTTTGATGAAACAATAGAAACATAATGGGGTTAGGACCAAAGAAAGTTAATGAGTTTAAACCACGATGTCAGTGGACGGCTAACCAATCACAGTGGGAAGGACAAATAGACGACGGGGTCGGCTAAAGTCCCCTTAAACTGGTTACCTCAGGGACCTTTAAAACGCTGGCCAATAGTAGAGGCGCCTACAGAAAGGGCTCAGGAGTAGCGACCAATGGACAGGCTGCCTAGTCTTTGAGCAACCATTCAGGTTAGCACCAACCAAACCAGAGCGGGCACAGAGTACGAATAGCTGGGCTTCACCTTTATTGTGCAAGCCGTTTTGGGGTGCTCTCTGAGCGGGGTATACGTTTGGGGGAAGGGGACCCCTGAGTGGTGGATGGAATTTGCCTATTTTTGGCTCCACCTTGGTACCCTTTCAGATCCTGCCTACTAACCGTTATGCCCTGCGAAGGGATGCGGGCTGAGTGGTCAACATACTGGGCAAGAAAGCAGAGCGGGCACAACCAAGGGGAGTGATTTAGCCCTATTTTCACAACATGAACATAACAATTCTCGGGGCTTCCATGACAGACATTTATATACCAGTATTTTTATTTTGTAAGAGCTGTCTAATTCTTATTTATGAATATATATATATATAGCCAGCGGTAGACTGCTCCTTTTCTATTTTATGAAATAAATGTAACATTGGCTTTCTTTCTGTATTTAGTAGGATAAAACAGACAGACCGGCACACACTAACCTCTCCATGGAGCTGCCACCATCTGGAAACCTTCATATCTCCAAGTATGTAGAAAAACAGGCCAGGTGCTCTCTTGAAAAAAGTAATGAATCTGTATTCAAACTTACCCACTGTACCCAAATCCCCCGAGACAGAATCCCTTTTTAATGCCAGGGCCCATAATCTATAGGGAGGTGTTTGGCCCTCAGGCCCCTCCAAGAACCCCAGTCATGGAGGCTATCAGAATTCACTTTGTGACACTCTAAATTGTGTCCGGTTAAATCAGTGGCGTACTAAGGGGGGGCGGCCCGCTTCCAGCCCCCCCCCCCCCCCCCCCGCACCGCGCTGCTTACCTTTTACCACCGGGGGGAAAAAAAAATCTGAGTGGCACACTATATTCCTGGGTTCTGAGTGGCACACTATATTCCTGGGTTCTGAGTGGCACACTATATTCCTGGGTTCTGAGTGGCACACTATATTCCTGGGTTCTGAGCTTCTGAGTACTGCAACAATACAGATGGAGATATTGTCTCACTTCTTTGTCTAACAAGTAAGGACAGTAATACATCTCTAGTTAGGTTTACATTAAATGTTTTATGCTAATACTGTGTTTATTTAATTCACTCGCTGTTTATATTATGTGCTCTGTATCTTACAGCTTATTCTGTGACATTGCTCTCCAATCATTGGGTCAGTGCAGTAATATGTCCACCACTCACTCTTTCTGTAACATTCACTGGATCACACATTTAATACATTGTCTTTCTTAGGTACCTGACTTGAACACACCCACTACATGCAGACGTTGGTAGAATACGTTTTTGTGTGTGTGTCATCAATGATCCTCTCTTTACTGTAAGTAATTACATACAGGTCAATATATTGAGCCATAACAAGCTAAACTGTAAAGACATTTGTAATGATACTCTACCTTGACCATGGAGCTTATAGGATGTTAATTTATTTTTGTTTTTATAAATACAATAGTTGCTCCAATCTTTTGGAATAGATACTCTACAGAATCTATGTAAATTATATACTATTTAAATGGACTGTATCACCTTAACATTTTTACTGTCAATGTAAAGAGGAAAAAAGTATTGTAAATTATCTTTACATGGTGTTGGCAAAATTGCAATCCTAAATTAGGAGAGTTTTGCGTTTTAAATGTCTGTGGACTCTCTCCCATTTATGACATCACCTGTGGCATGGTATGCAAATTATATATTTCCCATTGAAATGCAGTTCATTTGCATACCATGCCACATGTGATGTCATAAAAGGGAGACTCCACAGACACATTTAAAACATATTTTTCTCCTAATTTATGCCATTGCTTGCAATTTTGCCAACACTGATATGATTTTCAACCATTTTTTTTTATTCTCTCTCTGACAGTGAAAATAATGTTTAGGTGATACAGTCCCTTTAAAACCATTTTCTGTGTTACTATTTCATATGATACTCTACCTTGACCATGGAGCTTATAGCATGTTTAATATGTATATATATTTTTTATTTATACAGCTGTATTTCTAGATAAAAATCGATGTCCACTCGCTCAGAGTAGATACTCTATAGCATCTTTGTAGAGGATATACTGCTTAAAACCATTTTTTAAATGTGTTTAAATTACTTTCTCTATTTGTATTAAACTCTTATGCAACCCATGTACATAGTATGCTTTATGTGATTGGGAGATAGCATTACATTATACCTTTTATTTAGTACTGGTGATTTTTAGTGTTACATGTTTTATTTATTTGTCTTTGAACAGGAATGCGTCATCATTCTATAGACCCTTACCTATGAGAGAGAGCCAGAGTTGGTGAAACGAGTTGGGTCCCTTTATTGCATGGGCACATTTTGTCCCAATCAGTATTTGTATGTATGTGTATATATATATATAATATATATATATATATATATAATGTATTAATGTATTATATGTTGGAGTTTGCTTTTATTTATAATTAAACTCTTACTCTATGTTTTATTACTAAATTCTGTCTTGTTGCAATTTATAATCCAGGACAAATCATTGCCTTTTATCTGCATTTGGACCATTGCTCTGCAGGTTCAAGAACGTTCTTTCACATGACGACAGATAATTAGCTGTTGTAGCAGAGCTGACAGTTGTATTAATGGATTTTTTTCCTGTTATAAAGGCTTATCTCAAATGGTTTGAGGGAAAAACTAGTAGGTAGAGTAGAAAGTAACTTCACAACTGCCCCCCTCCTACCACCCTACTTTAACTGCCCCTAAGATCATCCCTCCTGCACTGAACAACCTTGGCACTATGTTGTGTAATGTGTTTTTTCTTGCATTACTGTCAGTCATCCCTCATGGACTCTTCTCTCAACACATTTTACAGTGCAAAAGTACATACAGAGCAGTATACTAAAGCATCTCTGTGTGTTAAACGCATTGTGTGCCCTGCATCCCACTGTTTAACTGGCACACCATCAGTTATATCTCAGCAGTGGGAGCCCCTGCCTCATTCTAGTTTCTTTTTTATTTAAAGGGACTCTGTCATCATTGGAGCATTGCAGCAGAAAACAATCCATATGCTGTAATACATATACATAGGTCATACATATATTTCTGGGAGGGTCTGGTGGGCGGAGTTAGTATTTCTATTCTGTCTCTCCTGGAAGTGCTGGCAAGCCATGTCTATTGCTTGCAGCCAGTGAAATGTTTAGTGCCCCCAGGCACAAGTGCACCCTGCCGCCCATACACAAGTCATGGCACGAGTCAGAAGCTGCTGAAGATACTGCGTGTTAAATGGTGGACATGCACACATACTTGAAACAAAGTCTTGCGGTTCTTCCATTTGCCATGTAAGTGCTTGAAGCCATTTCTCCAGTTTTTCCATTTGCCATGGTTGTGGCTGCGGTTATGCTAATTTTATGATGTTACGTCATAAATATTTTCGTATTAATTAGTGTTATTACTATATGTGTATCACTATAAAAGGCATGGATACTTTGAATTTTGTAACCATTGCTTGTTGGGTCACCGAGTCCCTTTTAAACACTTTTTTTATTTTTTTCATCCTTTATTGAATTAGGTGCTGTGTTTTTTTTATTTTTTATTAGTGGTATATAATGTCTCTTTATTGAAGTGGCTGCTTGAGAGGCATGATTTCACTCTAATGTACCATCCTGTGTCTCCTCCTTATACTGGATTATATTGCTGCTAGTATTCTATATAAAGGAACTAAACCCCAGTATAGTATGTAATAAATCATTAGCATATTAAAAGCATGACTACAGTGTGGATGTTTTTGGCAGGGGACAAGACATACAGGAGTCTAGTAACAATCCATCTCCAATCTTTCCATCATGAGATCACTGCAGGCCAATGAACAGTACATACTGGCTAGATGCAATTCTCCTCTAAAGTGTCTCGTAATCTGCATTCTGGGGTTGGATATGCTAATGTTTCAGCTGACTGGTTGAGGGGTATGAAACTAGAAAACTGCCCATAAGAATAATAATTTTCTTTCATATATAAATCTTTATTGAGAGGTTTTTTTTTCATTATAAAAGTAGTAGTTGATATATTCTTCTGGAAATATTTATTTAGCTTAATATCAATATATCACAATTATATCTAACGGCATATAAAACAACAACACAAGAAATAAAGAAAGAGCACAAAAAATACTCTTATACATACAAAATTAAACATCAGTCCCTAACGACAATGGAGAGCTGGAGGATTAGCTGATACTATAATATTTCTTGAGGGTCGGATTAGAGCCTATAGGAGATACCATTTTTATTTTTTAACTGGTTTTCAAATATTCAGGATTCCGGGCATGTTTCTGGATCTTGCATGCCAACAGTATGTTAATCAATAAAACACTGGTGTATTTATTAGCCCCTGGGAGGTCTATATGGAATAGAAAGGCTTTGGAAGACAATTCTACATGCTTTTAATAATAATAATTGTGACTAAAACACAATAGTTTTTTGCACTCCCACCATATATGTATCTGGGACCCCTCTTTTTCTAGGCACCTCCATCATAGCCCTGAAGCTTCAGGATACATTGTAATAAGTATTTGTGGCATCAGGTGCCATCTATATATAAATTTGTAGTATTGTTCGTGCAGTGAACAGCTTTTTGCGAACTTCGCCATGCCCTCCACCAAACCTCGGTTTTATATCTTTCCCCAATATCTTGTTCCCATTTACACAGTGGGTTAGCATTAATCAGGCTATCCAAACCTGATAATGTTTTCGTTATAGCTGAAATGAGTTTTGTAGAAAGATGGAATCCAATGAGTCTATCCCAACAGTCCACCTCTAAGGCTGGGTAAGACAAGAGTTTTTGATTCTAAGATATGAAAACGGGTCTTTTGATGATAGAATAAACGATAAGTTCTGGAAAAGATATTATATTGTCCTCCACATATAAATCTGAGATCTGTTTAATGCCTTTTGATTGCCAGGTGGAAATATTTAGATCAACCAAATATATTGGTAATATGTTAATTGGGGCTTCCTTAGTTATATAGTTGGCCGTTTTTATTTAAGTTTTCTAAATGACTCCAATGACTCAACTGCTTGTTTTAAGATCTTTACAATCTATGGGATAGCCTTGCCTTTTTTTTGCCAGACATAGATTAATAATTGATGTTCTAGTTGTTTTAAATATGTAAGGCATCCGGACTGGAATGGTCCTAAAAAGGTACAAAATCTTGGGTAATAGGCCTTGACCACATTTACCCTTCCCATCCACGATATTTCAAAGCCCACCCAATTGTGCGTTTGTTGTTTTATTTCCTGAATTAGAGCCATATAATTATTCTCTACTGTCCTATCCAGAGATGCATGTATTACTATTCCGAGATATAATATAGAGATCTGCAGCCCAGTCTGACTGTCATCTCAAACCCTCCAAACTAAGTCCTGATAAATAAAAAGTAAGTGTCTGTGTCTTTGAAATATTTAGATTATAGTTTGAATATATAGCAAAGTCTGAGATGACTTCTAACACTGCTTTAACTGATGTCCGCTTGAACATCACCTGCATACAGTAAGACTAAACTGTGCCAATTTCTCTTGAGATAATGATGGGAGTTGTAAACCTTCCAGAAATTGGCCTATTTCCTCTAAATGCCTCTCCAATCTGAGAAAGGGACAAACAAGACCTTCCCTCATATATAATTTGTTTGGTTCTATTTTTGTGATTGACATTTTAGTTTCCTTGTCAGAATTGTACCACTGGCTGATTATTACTAAAATACCATTGGTGCTTTTTCAGTTTTGATTTCAATTTTTGATCAAATTTTTTTTAATCTCCCCAAGGATCATCGCAGAGGGAGTAGTCTAGTTTCTCCTCTCTAAGCTGCCGAGGGCAATATATATATATATATATATATATATATATATATCAGCCAGAATCTTGCCCTGAGATTTTTTTAGTCTACCACCTGCTTTGATAAATTCCCCTCTTAAAAACCACGTAAGGCTACACCACAGAGCTGCATCAGAAATGTCCCCATTGTCGTTACATTCTAGAAAGTTCTCAGCCTGCCTAACCAGGTGCCTCTTATTCTCTTCTGTTTGAAGAAGATATTTGTTTAGTATCCAGTTAGCTCGGGAGGTATATTGTGGATTGTTTTCAATATTTGGGAGGAGTGGTGCGTGGTCTGACAGCTAATATTGTCAGTTCTTTTCATAAGGAAATACTCAATTCGTGGGGATGTTAGTAAAATGAGAACTCTCGTTCATCAGGATGTTGTGTCCACCATACAATGTGTTTCTGTACAAGCAGGGCGAGAAAGATCTTGCCTGTCTATCCAATCTATTATCCAAAATTCCCTTCCTTGTAGTCCTATACAGTTCAGGTCCCACCAATTATCAATTATGTACATACTTTTTCGAGTGCCTGGTTCAGAAATGTAATGGGTTGGTCTGAGGGAGCATATATGTTGGCCAAGATATATATGATGTCATTAATTTTACAGATCAGAATCAAAAGCTTTCCCTCATGATAAATATATTCAAATTTGATTGCAGATGAGACCATCGGTGCTACTCCCCCATTTTATCTGGCATCGAATAATAATAATTTTCTAAGAGCACATGATCTATGGTCCAGTCTCTCTCCTTCTATATAAAGCCAAGCCATAATAGGATGAGAACCATTGGATTCCAAAACTACATCCTGCTTTGTGTCTGATGTTACCTGCTGCTACCATATGAGTGGCTGGCTGAGAGTGATGAGACATAAAAAGTTTACCTACACAAAAAGTGGCTGGCTGAGAGTGATAAGACATAAAAAGTTCACCTCCCAAAAAGATGCCTGGCTTCGATACTTCCTGCAGTTATAAACAGATGTATTTTTATAGTATAAGTTATGTTGCCAGTATTGATCTGGCAACCCTGGCATGTAAACATGTAGAACTGCACACTTATTAACCAACTGAGCCATTGCACCTCACATGCTAGTGTGTGGTAGCAAATTGTGTTTTATCAAAGCATTTACACAGCGCATATCACTATATAATGTTAAAAGATCATTTCATACAAGCTCTCTGTATGTGCAATGTGATGGCGCAGTTGCTTGATACACATGCTGGAATGCACATTTGGGTTGCAGGTTCAATTCTTGCTGAGGCCACAGACTCTGAGTCAAGTAAAATTATGTTCATTAAGCTAATCATAACATACATTATGTAATAAAAACTTCCATTTACCTTTGGATATCACCAAGTCCCAGTCCTGGAACCATTTGTTGGCTCCACAGGGAATCAAACCTGCAACCCTGAGGTCTAGACTAGCACTCCAGTTGCCAGTGTATTAACCATCTGAGCCATCGCATTGAGCTTGCTGCATTCTGGTTTAATACAGTCCTTTATAACTGATTGCTGGCATGATTTTTTTTTTTGGGGGGGGGGGTAAACTTTTCAAGTCTCATCACTCTCAGCCAGCCACTTTTCAGTCAGGCACACTTTTTATGTCTCATCACTCTCAGCCAGCCACTCTGGGTGAAATCAATCCACAAAGCACACGCGCTTCTCTCTGTACCAAGACCAGTATCCTCGTTAAAGGGGATTCCTAGTTCCTTTTGTGAATCACCTCGATATACAGGATCAGGAAAGGTTTTGCCACTGTATTCCATCGCTGGATTTCTCACCGTACAGTAAATTATGGTGTTATTTGAAACGAGAGCGACAACATGGAAGATTGGAACATGCACACAGAGGCCAGGTAGTGAAGGGTAATGTTTTTACTATAGGCTCATGGGAACTATCTCTGTTAATGAGAATATTTCTTTAGACTCATATCTCTCAGCCTGTGGGTATTCAGTATAGCCAAGAAGATGGAAGGACAAATTAACAAGGATGGTGAAAATGATGGACAGGAATCCCTTGGGTCTTTTGGGAGTCACCAATCCTAGACAATGAATAATACTTCTGTCATGTGACCAATAGATTTATTTAAATGTTCTCAATATGAGTAGAGATATTGAACAGCTGGTACAAACTAATGGGTTAATGGCAGCAATCGCCAAGACGTATAAATAGACACATCGAAAATACATTTTATCTGATGTATGCATGTGCTTACAACTCCGCTAACCAATCACATTCATTCAACAGATCCACAGTACAAACACTGGGCATGTTCAGTTAGTGCCCGTTCAACTCACTCTCCAAAACAAACAGGAATGACTGAAAATAAGTCATTGATCATTTACATAAAACAATGTAAAATTTCTGCACCATTTATGACCTGCTGTTGCAAAAGCACAGTGTACAGTGTACAGTTGTATGTTTAGAATACTACAGTACTTCCAGCATTGATCATAATAGAATGCTTAGTGCAGAACATCTCCAGGACTCTACAGAGAAAAGCAGGTAGAGAGATCCAGTGTATACATGCAAGTCTATGGCACACAGACAGTGGAAGCCCCCACTCACACATTTAGAACACCTGTGATTGTCAGTAAGGATTTCTACAGACCGCCATTAATTAAAAAAAAAAAAAAACTGGGTAGGTGGAGCAAATCCTAAATAGAAACTGTAAAACCGTAAATTGATTAGTGTATGTTAAAGCTCAGCTTTTAATAATTAAAACTTTTGTGAGCCTGGTAGTTCCGTTCAAGGAAGCAGCATATACTACATCAAATCATAGAATCATCTCATACCATGATTTATTGCATTATGTTGAGATATATTGGGTCGAGTGTTTAATGAGTACTCTACAGAACATGTAGACAACATCTCTCAGAAGGTGGCGCTTGCAGTTCAACAGGAAGGAGTAACATACATTGTTTAGACAGCATGTAGATTTTGCCAAGCATAGTACTCCAGCTCTTGCTCATACTCCCATAATCCTCATGGATTCTCTGTTGTCCATCCTTTATAGAATGCTCACAATGAAAGAATTCTCTGCTTCTCTGGTCCCAGAATCTGTGAAATGGCAGAATACCCAGGTTTGCATATTGTAAAGTTTTACATTTGGTGGCCCAATCGTACAGGACAGTACATAAGAAATGAATAAAGCACAGCAAGACCAATCATCTTATCGTCAAGTATCTTTATTAAATGGGGCGGAGTTGGGGTAACCGCAAACTTACAAAAGTCTGTGACAAATATTTTGGAAGCAGTGTATTGTTATTCCGGAACAAGTGGCCATTGAGCACGGTGTCGTTTGATGGGCACTTGTGTCTGCATATTATCAAACAGAAAATTGGCCAAGTGTACACAAAGCTTAATAGCACATAAATGGTTCAGTGTATCAGAGCCTTGTGTCAAAATAAACATGTTTGCTTGAACACAGATATATTAGGTGATACTTTACTTCATGACAATAGGTAAACAGATAATTACCATGCTGGCTGTGGCAATACAGGAAATATTGCTGCACCGATTGCAAGATTTCGAGATCGGGTTTCCCTGGTCCCTGCCTTGAGTACTTATAGGATCCAAAAACTATCATGAAACTTGCCTAGCTCTGGGAATAAAGTGCATCATATGAGCTCTACTTATATTATAACATTTGGCACTTATAGCCAGTATGTGAAATACTTCTAATTTACTGCCCAATTACAAGCTTAGAAGACCTGAGCATAGTCCCGAGTAGGTTTATAGCAAATACTGGTTTTACACAAGTAAAACTAGAACAGAGGCGCATGGACTGGGTTTTAAATCACAGGAGATCTCTACATTACGGTGAACCAATATAACAGACCAAATCATCATGAGAATTGTAGATCCAGTTCTACAAGTTTCTAGCCCTAAAACAGAATAAGAGGAACATTAAAATACTGAAATAGGAGTAAAACCATCACATACGACAGATACACTACTATTGTACTCATCTCATGAAACTTACATTTTATGAGAAGCACAGCTCGACATAGGAGCTAGCATTCAGTTTGGTTTCAGTTCATCCATATCAGTAGGTACACCACATGCTGTAAGGAGGAGACGGGACATTTAAATACAATTTCTCCATTTGTCACCATTCAGATCATGAACCAGACCTGAGCTCAGATTGGGGAATATGTATAAAACATAATTTTGTGGAAACCACCATTACATTTTATTTTAACCATGTAAACCAATGTTACTGCTGTTTATATCTGTTTTAGAACTTTGCCCCAGAATTCAGTTCTATAAATAACACCCATTATTGGTGTAAGAATGATTGTTTTAGGATAGATAAAGTGATACAAAGCCTGGCTTGATGTGGGTATTCACAGGCTACACCTATACCCCCAACAAGGGCCTTGGAATCCACAGAAATATCTTGCAACAGATCTCGTTAAAATATCCCTTTAAAGGAGTAAGAAAGATTCAGTGCCCAAATAGCTCCACTGAGGTACCGAGCTATAACAGGAAGTATGTTATAAAGGGGTTTACCTGTATGTAACACTGAGCAGAATCCCAGTGGTCCAGCATCCATCCAGCAAGTGCAGCGTAGCCCTGGGTTGTATACAGCACAAACTAATGTTTGAAGACTGTAGCAAACTGAAATGAAAGGCTCACAAGGCAGAGTAATCTTTGGAAATAATCTCACCTGGTGAGGATTACAAAAGCCTCTTGTAGCTTAAAGTGACTAGTGTGTAAAATTAAAACACCTGCAGACTCAGACAAGCTGGAATCATGGTCTGAATGTTCACTTAGTTTTGGTAAACTCATCACTAACCGAATCTGAGAACAACCTATGACAGGTGAGCTTATGAGTTGACCTTTGGAATTCTCAGTTTGGGATTTTGGTATATTCTATCATTCGGAAGATTTGTTTCCTTCTATTCCCTGGAAGCACCGGCTCAATTTCGCTTACAAAGTTTCCAGTAAACTTCTGTAAGGAAGAGAAATAAGAATATTTTGTGCAGTGTTGAAAAGTGGTGTGGTTATAAAAAAGGAATACACCAGCCATGCAGGCCTGGTCCTCAGAGCCCAGGCAGGGAGGCTGTCCCCACAGAGCACAGGCAGGCCGGGTCCAGCCTAGGCAGGAAGGAAGGCCACCACCCCTCCCACAGTGCACCAGAAGGCAACCCCCTCTTACCCGCCCACCCCCAAGTCCAGGCAGGCCATCCCTATAGATCAGCCAGCTCTTAGCCCATTATAGCAAGGTCATCTTCACACACCGATTGTTGCCATTAGTGTGATGGACTATTGGCAAGAGGTGGAACTCCATTACTTGGACAGCCATACTAGCCTTTCTTAAAGGGCCACTGACTTGAACATGGTCTACTTTTTCCATACATACTAAAATCAAATTAATGTATGAATTCATTAAAATTTTACTCACATATCCAATTTAGACCTACTTACCTTCCCACTCAGCTTTCCACATTTGGCTCAAGTCTGGAAAAATTAAGCATCATTTTAAAGTGTAGCATTTCAGAAACTTGGAATGACAGGGATAGCTGCAAATGGTAAAAAAAGTTTTGACATTTTCTTTTCGCCTGGAGTTATCCCTTAAGGCACAGACACACACAGGACAGATACTATATCTTTATTGTATTTTTAAACCTTACATTTTGCAAAAAAAATAACATTGTTTCATTAGTCCCTTTTACTGAGAAACATTAGCCTTAAGGAAAATGGTAAACAGATATTAGGCTATATTTACAGACTACTAACACTTTATTATAACTTAGTTTAGTAAAACAAAAATATTTACATAATACAAGTGTTCGTGTTTTCAGAATGTTAACCCAATATGTGTGAGAAAGATTACACATTTTGTTAAACCATGCAACATAGGAATCCAGCAACATAGGAATCCAGAGTGTACCAATCCAAACTTATCCATCCACATTATTGGGTATGGATGTATTCCTCTAGATTGTTTTTCTCCCAGTATTTAGTGCATTGAAAGTCTGTATTCTAGAAGTGTGATAGTCCCTTTAACACTATCTCAGGCACTGTCTAAAAGGACAGTCACCTAAACATTTTACTGTGAATGTAGAGAATACAAAAATTATTGAGAATGATCTATACATTGTGTTATATGTGCAAGCAAATGCCTAAATTATGGGAACATGTGTTTTAAATGGGTCTGTGGAGTCATCAGTTTATGACATCACCTGTGGCTTTATATGCAAATGAACTGCTTTTCAGTGGGAAATGTGTTATTTGCATACCAAACCATAGGTTATGTAATAAACAGGAGACTCCACAGACATTTAAAACACATTTGTCTCCTATTAGAGGCATTTGCTTGCAATTCTGCTATTGCAATGCATTCACAGCATAAGCAGTGTTTAGGTGATAGTCCCTTTAGGATCAGCAACCTATTTACTTAGTACAGACAGTTATGTAGTCACAAATTGCAGGTGAGAAACATTGTCCAAGTAGGAGAGTTCCTCCTGCAATGAAGACAGAACTGGCACTGCAAAATGAATGTATTAAAATAAGTTAGTCTATAAAGTTTTAACAATGTATGATCTATGGCCAGTTTGAGCTCCTCTAACCGGAGAAGCTCATCTGGTTTACCCCTACATAATGTCTGTATAGGTTGGGGGCTTAACTGTTCAACTTACCTTTTAGTAAGTAGCCCCCAGGGTTATTTTGTTTCACATTTGTCTTAATATTTTGAAACAATTATGCTGTGATGGCACACCCCCACAAACCTTTCCCTTGCTGGTGAAGGCGCTTGTTTCCGAGACTGGCTTCTGAAATAAGATAATTGCAATACCGATTGTCTGCTAATACTGCACTTAGTATTACAGCTAAACAAATAAATAAAAGTGTGTTTGAGTTAAATGTGGATCAAGAGATACAGGAAAATTACATTCATATTTCCAAGGAGGTTTCAACATCCATAAAGCTACAAGTGATTGCTGAAATATTTATTGGTTTGGTTACCAAATAAATACAATATTATTGCGGTTTTTGGAGGTGCAAAGCCCACTTTACCTGTAACTGGAGCAGGTGTGATTGTTCATCTATAGGGGACAAACCAGCTGCACTTCCTGGTATTTAAAAGGAAACTGCTGTGCATTATGGGAGCACACATTGCTTGGTAAAGGGAGGGGAGGGCAGAGGATAAATAGCACTGCAAGGGTGATACTATGTTAATACAGCGTGCAGAAAGTGTGGGTTGTAGGAAATTAAAATTTTACGCAAGCTGTATTTTATCAAATGTGGACAATATGGTCTGATCTATACCGTATTTGCTCGATTATAAGACGACCACCCAAACTTTGGATATTCCTTTAGGAAAAAAACGAAAAGCCTGAATATAAGACTACCCTATAGGAAAAAAGTTCAACTTGTATATATTCACATGTAAATTGCTTTTTTAATAAAAAAATTATATAAAAAAAATGCATTTCTTGTTTTTATTTCCTTTTATGTACCAATGCTGCCTCTCTCTTTCCCTTGCCCCCAGCTTTGTCTCTCTCCCCCCCTTAGTGTTGTCTCTCTCTCCCCCTCCCTTTGGCTCCCCCCTTACCTCTTCCCCCCCTCCCCTTGTTTCTGTCTCTTCCCCCCTCCCCTTGTTTCTGTCTCTTCCCCCCTCCCCTTGTTTCTCTCTGTCCCCCCCACCCGTCTCTTGACCTCGGCTTGATCCTGACCATTCTGCTTTCTCCAGTCCTTTGACCTCGGCTTGATCCTGACTATCCTGCTCTCTCCAGTCCTTTGACCTCGGCTTGATCTTAGACCCTGCTTTGTCCCTGCCTGGCTATGACTCGTGGGAAACCAAACAAGGCCTCTGCATGTGGGCATTCAAAGCCTGGGGCTCCACCCCAGGTGGAGAGTGCTCACCCTGCGCAGGGCCTTGAATCGCCCACTACCCCTGCACCGCGACTCCAGACCTTATCGGCACAGCCGTCCGTGACAGCAGCATGGAGGATGTCTGCACGTATCGTGCAGACATCCCTCAGCTGCCCAATTCTCCCTGGTGGCTAGCGGGGCAGCGGAGGATGTCTGCGCGATGAGCGCGGCCCTCCCTGCTGCCACCCGGCACGACCGCCGGGACTTTTATGACGAAGCCGGAAGTACCCGGCTTCATCATAGAAGTCCCGGCGGTCGTGCCGGGCGGCAGCAGGGGGAGTCTGTGCTCATCGTGCAGACATCCCCTGCTGTTAGAGAGTGGGATCCAGGTCCCCTGCAGCTCTGCTGGGGACCTGGATCCCTGTCTTATAATCTGACCTCAATTTGAGGTCAGATTATAAAATGACATTGATTATAAGACGAGGGGTATTTTTCAGAATTTTTTTTCTGAAAAAAACCTTGTCTTATAATCGAGCGAATACGGTACGTATCTTGTTTTGTACAAGAAGTTATTTTAAGGCCTACTCCTGATAAGAAAACAAATAAAACCTGAACGTAATAGAGATGTATCTAGAATTTCTTTGCACTGGAGGCAGACTAAATTTGGCACCCCCACTCACATGGCAGAACCAGGGCATAACCCAGCAGCCCAGGATATGCCCCATCACCTACTTTACATACCCAAGACATGCACCATCACCCACACTGCACACCCAGGACATGCCCCAGTGCCTAAGCTACACACCTAGGAAATGGCCCAGCGCCCACATTGCACACCCAGGACATGCCCCAGTGTACACCCAGGACATGCCCAGTACCCACACTGCACAACCAGACAACCTACCATGCTGCCTGTTGGGCTCCCCACACGGTTTGATGGGTCAGTACCAACAGGTCACGTGATCCCGGAGCTGTGAAGTCAGATGCGCACTAGGATCACATGACCTTTCGCGCTCACCTGTCAAACTGCGTGGGGAGCACATCAGCCAGCATGATAGGTCGTCTGTGCTCCTTGGCAGCGCATCGACACCATGCTGCCTGTCATTTGACACCAGGGAACAGCACTTCCCGTGGAAAGTCCTGAGGTGATGGGGGTGATGGGACATGTAACAGGGTGGTGGGGCATGTAATGTGTGTGCAATGTGGGTGATGGCGCATGTAATAGGGCTATGGGGCATGCAATGAGGTAATGGAGCATGTAAGGTGTGTGCAATGTGGATTACCTCAACAAACTGACAACTAGAATGCCAAAAGGTCTGCAAGGCATTAACTGTTGCAAATGGAGGATGCTTCGATAAAAGTTTGAAGGACACAATTATTTAAATTAAAAATTTATTTTTTTAAACTTGTGAATGTCTTGACTGTATTTCCAATTTATCTTGCAACTCATCTGCTGTATGTTTTCATTGAAAACAAGGACACTTCTAAGTGACCCCAAACATTTGAGCAGTACTATATGTATGCACACAGCGCTAATTTAGTTATCATTGGAAAGCTTTGTTTATATGATTTCTAAAATAATATAAATGTCTTTCCTTTCAGAGTTAAACCCTGAGATCTGAGTGGAAGGGACATTAGATGCTGTTAACCAGACATTTGTGAGTAAATTCAGTATATTTCTACATATAATCCCTGTCTAATCATTATATAACATTTTAAAATCAATTAACTTTTATTTGCATCAAAAAGTAAACCATTTTATTTGTTTTTTTTTAACCTATTTTTTTTTTACATAAAATGGAATGGAGTCTCACAATATGTTTTTTTTGGTATCTTCTGACCTATACCATTTCAAAACTAGGTTTCCAATAACATTTCTCAAATGAGATATAACATGGCAGCTAAACTGTTCAAAAGAGCTATCTCTGTCTTCTAAAAAAAAAATATATATATATATATATATATTTTTGTAACAACAACAGTTCTCGAGTCTCAACATTTTTTAAACAAGTTTTTATGCAAGAATTCACAAATAACTAGCATTGGAACCTTTGGATCTAGTTCAGTAGTGTTGTCACCCAAGTGGTATTTTACCGACAGGCTGAAAAACATTTGCTTGAAACATACATTCCAAACATACATGATACATTAGCAGTATTTGTTGTTTGGAGAAAATGTGGCAACCGTACTGATAATATAGGTAGTTAAAGAGACTGTGAACCTAACATTTCTTATCCTGTGAATGCAGTGCCAGACTGGGATTAAAAAATGGTATACCAGCCCCATGGCGTAACGTTATTATGTACCACCAGTATGTACACAAAGTTATATCTCACACACTGCCCTAAAATTTACCCCGCGCACAAGGCAATACGTACGCCCCAGTATGTACACAAGGTTATATAAATTGCCAAGTGCAGCGGTATATATTAGGGCAATGTGTGAGATTTATCCTTACTGGATGTATATATTAACTTACCCCAGCACTCAGATTGCATTCACAGGACTTACCCCAGGGCACAAATTGCATTCACAGGACTTGGCCGAGCATCCAGGACTCTCCTCCCTCAGTTATGTAGTCTCTCTCTTCTCTCAGTTCCGTAGTGTATGGCATTCGTCGGAAGCACTGAAGCCACAGCTGAATTCTTAAGGTGGCTGCCTCTGTCGCTTTAAATAATTCAGTGGCCGCCGCGTTAAGTATTTCGGCCACTGAACTACTTAAAGCGTGGCTGCTGCATCCCACAGCAGCCCCAGGGCTGGCGGCTTACCAGGATTTTTCCCAGTATCCCGGTAGGCCACTCCGACTCTATATAAATATCCATAAAATAAGAGAATTATGTTTTAAATGTGTCTGTGGTGTCTCACGAGATCACCCGTGGCTTCATTTGAACAATTTTAATGGGAAATGTGTCATACGCAGGAGTCACCACAAACACATTTAATAATTTATTTTATTTGCATTAAATTTTGCCAACATAACATATAGATTTTTTTATTCTCCACATTCATTGTATCAGCATTGTTTAGGTGCCATCATTCTTATGTTTCTGTTTTGATTTACTCCTTATGCCATAACTATTTTTGAGGAGAACCGTGACCTGTGAATTATCCTGTATACCCCTTATTTTCAATATATACTTTTTTAAATTGAATTTATCTAAATTAATATACAGGAAGTACAAACAGACATCTATTGTGTATTATGTTTCAAAGTCGTCAATGATTTCAGTGTATCTTAATAAGATAATGCAACACACATAAGAATAAAAAAGAACATCTTGTGGGGAGCGCCAGTACGTGTGGTCCAGTATTCACTGGTGTTAATTTCAATACAAATAAAATAATTCAGAAGATAGTAAGAGGTGTTCAGGGCCAATACTAGATGGCGAGGTGATGTATAACCCATGGAGTCCATCTCCGTTCAAATATTGCGATATTACCAGCATTAAAGGCTATACCTATTTTCATTTTATATTAATGTGTAATCTGACGTGGTTTCAGGACAGACCTGTTTGTTGTTTCCATTTTCCTTATATGATCATTTTTGTTGCCATAAGAATGTGAAAGCTCAAATACCTTTTACGAAAAGGCGGAGGGGCAAACTGAAAATGAAATAAAGCAAGTTCTAAGGAGTTATCAAATGTTTCGTTAAATATTCTCGAGATTTATAGAAAAACTCCATATGTGGTTATGATCTCCCACTTTCAAGATACATCTTTAACAGAAGGGTGGGTTACTTTTACTCAACTTGTTCATAATTGTAGATACCAAGTGTATACAATTTTATAATGCAATTCAATAATATTAAGGCATTTCATAGCTCTTCTAACAGCATTAATTGACAAGTACCATTGTTTAGTAAGTATAGCTTTACCCATATCTTTCTCCCAGGCAAGACATGCCCTTGGCTTTGAATATTTTTGAACCACTTCTTGATACCTTTGTGTCTGACGGCTACCATTTCTTTTGGACCCAGAATCCTTTAACTTTCTTTGAGCAAATATTTGTTTAAGAGACCATTTTCCTCTTAACAAACTATGTGCAGGTATGTTTTTTTTTTTTTTTTTTAATTTCCACAGAGATGTTCAAAAGCACCATAATTGGTTAAGAAAAGAACAAACAAACAATCCTGCAACACAGTACTTATGCGAACTCAAGATGTTAATATAACTGGTATTCCTTCAGGTAGCAACCAAAGAAAGAGAACGAGGAAGCAACATCTTGTACACAATAGGTTTATTTTTGTTTTAATGTAATTGTTTATTGTATTACATTGTTAGTGTATTATTCAGTCATACTGCTCTCAGGAAAAACAGTGAAATTAATGAATGTTTAATGTTTCCCCCCTTCTCTTTCCAGAAAAGATATCTGGCAAAGGTGCAACAAATGGATTCTTACAGAACAAGATGGAGGAAACTTATTGTGTCTCATGGAATAGAAGGTCAGATCCAAGTTGTTGGAATCCTATCCATCTGGACTTTTCCCCGTTTCACAATCCTTAAGGCGTATACCTAGAACTTTGACACAACTATACGTTTGACTATCTCTGCAGGGTTTTCACTGATTTTACGAGTAGAGAGATGGAGGTCTTGATTTCTTGAAATGTATTTCTATATATCATATAAGGCTTGGCAAATGAAGAAAAAAATTTTTTTTTTTAATTTTCACAATTAATGTGTATATTTATGTGATTTACCCACCTGTATGAAGAGGACTGGTTTGGAGACCTGCTACATGTATTAATCTACAGTAATTAGACAACTTATACGAGGAGTATCTTGCTGAAGTAAAGTGAATTCAATGAACAATTATAACGTTTTCATTACCGCTGCAAAATATTTCACAGTAAGTGTAGAACCTCTGAATACCATCTGGTCTGCTACCTTACCTGATTTTTGGGGCGCTCCAGAGGGATCACAGTTGGAGTCATCAATGGAAGTCATGTATATTCTCACTCCCATAGCATTATATTTCAGATACCGTATGCATAAAACAGAATTACCTGTAAAAGTTGTCACCAATACCTTTTGTTTTCTCAGCTGGTTAGTATTTATCACATTAAAATCCAGAAAATAACTAGACATAACCAACTTCTGGAGAAATGTCACTCCTACAAGGTGGCAGCTGAGAGTAAGTTAACTATTGGAGCTATCACTTCTCTAGAGAGCTTCAGCATTAAAATGACTTATGTGGAAATCATGTACCAGGCAAGGTACAGTGCCAAACGTTCTAGTTTTTGTTCCATCCTAAAGCTGTCTCATTGTCTCTCTATGTTCAGGGTTTGCTACTGTAGTTTTCACTCTTCCAATCCCAAGGTAAATTGCTTCAATCACAAGCTGGGTGCAAGAAGTCCTGGATTCATGTATCCCCCAAACACGAATTGTTAATTTGAAATGAACCTGTCTGTGCTTAAATCACATTTAATAAAGCAGATATATCCTTGGGATCTGAGGTTTAAAAATCAAATCAATTCTTTTAACTCAATATATAAGTCCTTATTTGGATTAAATTAGATTATTTTTTTTCAAGAGACAGGTGGAGAATCCTATGGGGTCTATTCACCTCAGACAGACTCGCCCCCTCCTCAGTTACCTCATCTCAACCTTGCAAAATGGTATTCACTAACCAAGGCCCCAGATAACATAATTAATTAATAAATGAAATCAACTCTAACAAAGCCCCCTACCACTACCGTGGCCACATGTGGGGATTCTGAATATACCCCAAAATCTGAAACAAATGCCACCCTTTGAGTGCGCACATCCCTGGGACACAAATGGTCCCCTGTAAATAAAATATTACCTTAATTAAATATTTCCACTGATGATCAGCAACATCCTCACACCATCTCAAAAACATTTATTTTAATTTAAATTATCCACCTATTCTTAACCCCCCCCCCCCCCCCCCCCAATAAATGCACTAGCTCTAATAGTGGAGGGCAGACCAGAATTAAATCAGTCTGGCACAGCTGGTATTTCATAAAAACTGCAGGGGTGTCCAATTGGCTCATTTAACAAACATCCTAGGTGGGAGGATTTAAAGGGTAGGCGTAGGGTTGGACGGCAAAGTCTAACTCCCTCCAAATTTGAGCTCCCTTTGGTTTTTAGCGATTAGCAATTCGTATTGTTTTTCACTGAAGTGGGATCGAGATGGGAGAATGAGATGGACTTTAGTGAGGTGAGGGTAGAGGGAGGTCGAGGTTACATTTAGTGAATAGTGTGAGCAGTGCCAGGAACAACAGGCTGCTTTATGGTCATAATGAAATGACATATAATAAAATGTAACTAAATAGTGCACAAAACTCCCAATTCGACCTCCTCGCGCCATTCTCCACTTTTAGTGAATAGACCCCAATGACTCAATCTGTCGCATATGAAATCGGGAATTTTTAGTCACTGACAAAATGCAATCACACTGGTATGTATTAATATCGATATGCATAAAACAGCATTAACAGTATGTTAGTGCATACAAGTCATATACTATGATAAGAAAGGAGAGAAAGACATTTTTCAGTTTACAGTATAGTTTACAAGGGCAAACAGCCCCCAGGAAATCCCTCTGAGATTGTGACAGTACTATAGGTTCAATGGCATGTGATACCCTAAGTTATCATGCATTATTGTGTCCCAAAACAGAGCTCTGTGTTGTGGATACTCATAGTAAATAACAACCTTATGAACTCATTCTAGGAAATTTAGCAGTACCTGAAACTATTTATTTTTACCCAAGTATAGGAAATTAGAAGAGCTTGCAGGCAGGGTTTTTAGGATCTCCAATATGGACACAAGTGGAATAATTAGTAGTTTTTCCATTCTGATAAATCTGTCTCTGTGCTGAGGGAAGAGACACATGTCTTAGCTCTTATACACAGCAGAGCTGACTCTAAATAACAGAAAATGCATTTGGGACATCCTTAGTTTACCGTGCATGGTCCAAGATAAACCCACCATTCCTCAACTGCATTTTCTGAATTATCTTTATTCACATGAATTTATCACAAAAGACTGGAGTTGTTCCTTAAACCAGTTATGTGTAGTGATTTTGGTAGATCCTGATGTGAATGTGGATTCTGTTAATGGACAGTGCACTGAACGTATAGTCACTTGTTGGCTTCTGTGTAGCAATACATCCTTTGCAATTCCCAGGCTCGAATCAGAAAGCCCTATGCTAAATGTAGGAGCGCAGATGCAGCCTGCCATGGGTTATAGACCAAGCTTCAGAGTTCCAGCTGTTTGAGGATTACATGTCCCATACTCCCCCTGCAAGCTTCCTAGCTAACAGAGCAATATGTGTTACATGTAGACTAGCAGCTAGATAGAGAGGCAGTATAAAATAATGCTCTTTTTTTTTTTAAAGCTGTTTGTTTTATACCCAATGACAATGTCCATAGTTTATGGGGCTCATCCTGAAGTTGTATTGCATAGATGGCTATGTTAATGCACAGTTGTGTGTGGTACTTAATCTTCCTTGTCTCAGTATTTATGTCATCTTTTGGTACCTAGTTGGTCTTATTCATTTAGCTCAGCAGGGATTATTTTATACAAGGTTTGCAAATATTTTATTATCATGGCTACACTTTCTTAAATACTTTTAGGATAATTAGGATGTAGTAAATTCACAATATAGAGACATCTTAATTAAAATGACCCTTAATGTCGGCTGGGAGCTCTTCATAGAATTGGATTGTCTGCCATTTTGCCTTTATCACACGCTGTTATATATTATTAATAAAGGGGAGTTCTGGGACAATACTGAACTTGAAAAAAGCAGCAGGAAAGTTCCATTGTGATTGGGCCACTTTTGGACAATGCCCTACAACGAACCTTTACAAAGAACTTCCATCATGTCAGCCATAAGGAGTATGGTCATTTCTACATCCCATGCTCCCCTTGACAGAGAGGATCTATAGGCACTGATTGGAATATAGGCGGGAAGTGAGCAGAGCATGTCCCAAAATCAGCGGTAGGCACCAACATTGTTCATGGTGGAGATATTTACTGGGGTCTGTGAAGGACAATTTAATGATGGTCTACGGACCTTCATAGAACTTGCCACAGACACTTTGCCTATCCCTGCCCAAAACAGGCACAAATGTAACTAGATTGGGCCCAGATTAATGTACCCTTAAAAAGTGGTCTACTAGACAAGACTGCATATATGAGACCAGACCCTGGCTCGTGCAACCGCTCTCCTAGAAGAAAATTGGCACAGTGGCTGTTTAAATGAATGTGTACAAGTTGCATTTTAAAAAAAATATACCCAAATATGATCTTTTGGAACAGAAAACCTTGAGTTGCACAAACCTTTTTAGATTCGTAAATCTGAAAGCGTAAAGCCCAGAGGATCAGTGTAATCAATATGTCCACAACCTTAGTCAGTTTGTTCAGTTGACGCTAATCACATAAAGCAAACAAAGCAAAATAAAAGAAGCAATTTCAATAAAGATTATCCAGATATCTTACAATACTCTGTGGCAGAAGCATGAAACAGAATTCAAGACAATCATTTTCTCTATCCAACCTTCCCACCGCCAGTGAGGCCTGCTGGGCAGTGAACGTTTGATAAAATCCTAGGGCGTGGGGAGAAATGTTGAGATGTCTTTATAGCAATTAACAGTTTGACACAAAAGCAAATTAATTCATTTTTTAACTCTCCCATGACAATGGCTATATATTTTTTTTTCATTCTTGGTTTTTGGGCAAAGACTTGACAAAAAATATATATTTATATATTTTTTTCTTCTTTCTAATGAATAAAAATAATTTAAAACACTAGAGGCTATACATGACTATATAGATGCTGTTCATTTATAAATTATTATTTTACACTTTCATTTTACAGTCTTTGTTTGCCGGTTGGAAATACAAAACAAAGTCTTGGGACAGGCAGGATATTCGTTGACGTTGCCTCTCTGGTCTTCGTTATCCTTGCTGTATTTATACGGATTTTGTTTGTCCAATATTATCCTCATTACGCAAGTCTAGACATGTCTCCAAGTTCCGTCATTATGTTTTTTTTTCTTCTTTTTTTACATTTTTTTTTTCTAAAAAAGTTTTGTGTTTTTATCGTTTTTTTTTAATCAACATTCATCTTCAACCTCTCGGATTGGCGGTATCAAGCTGCTCGTCGATTTGTACTGATTTATGTGATTAGCCATGTGCGTACTCATTGGCTTAATCTGAATGTTTCTGGGATAAGGGTTATCCATTTCATCTGTATACCATCTCTTTTCTGCTGTGGAGCAAAGTTTGGGGATAGACAGGAGGAGGGAAGCAGTTTACAGGGCCCAGGGGGTATCATGCAAAAAAGACAGGTGGTGGGAAAAGAATGGGTAGATGGAGGCAGGTTTTTAAAGCAATGCATGGCAATGATTTAGAAGAAGACAATAACACAGTAAGGGTGATTCATATTTTGTGCATTACAAAAGTGCGGTTGTGTTTGCAAAAAATATGTGTGATATTAGCAAGGTGGATAAGATAAAAAAATGAAAGGAATGATTGAAAAAGCAGGTGAAAATTGTATGCACAAATTAATTATATACAAAATAAAAGTTTGTGAAGTGGATAGAAAAGTCAAGCAAGGGATTAGTAACCACAAGACAAATGTCGGTAGAAGAGAGAATGGAAGGATGGGATTCAAGGATAGACAAAATGGGAAAGAGGGAGATAGGCATAGTTAGTGCTTGAAGCCAAATCATCCAAAGGTCATTTCCAAAATAAATCAAAACATGAGCATAAATAGTAAAGAAAAATAAATAAAAAAATAAAAAACTGTGAGGAAAAGAAGGCAACAGTGATGGTATCTGGGGTGTGAGGGACTGGTATAAAATTAAGCAATATGGTCAGGTTTAAAGAAATAATAGCTCTGCCCACAAATTTTTCCACTGGGGGAAGATGGAATATTGACATTTGTGATAAAGGGCTATTCCTAGTTAACTTACAGCCACCATAAGGTAATACCCATAACTGCTAGTCAGAAAAACAACAAACTAGTTTTGTCCCTCTAGACCTCTATTGTTTGATTAGCCTGTGTATCATTAACTATTCCATATGATGTTGGATTTGATTTTTGGAGTTGATTAAAACTTATTTCTGCTGACATCAATAGATTATTCTGCATTTTATTTCGTCCTCTGCAATAAACGTCACATTAACCTGTTTTTTAATGAAGGGTTCCAGCAGAGCACCATAAGCATTTCAAATGGAGACCTCTGTTTATTCAGGTGGGTTTTTTTAGGTTTGTTATTAAGGAGACTAAATACACAATTTTTCACGAAGTGACGCTGGAATTCACAGCAACTGAGTTTAGCACATTAGAGGTTAACTGTCACTAGCACAAAAATGGAATATTTCAGTTTAATCCCTTTTCTTTTAAAGCTCCCCAGATCTCTTAGAACACATCACAGTATCTGAATTATGAATGAGGTTTTAAAGAGACGGGTCTGGATGCTTCATTTTAACAGTGGGTTGTATTAAAACTCTGAGATGTGTACACATCAAAATAATTTCAGCTCCATTTAAAAAGCCATTTAGTCTGCATCTGACACATGGTCAGACATATTTCAATTGGGAACAACCAATTGTGCCTCAAAGCAAACTTTCAATGATAGGGTGATAAAAGCCTAACACTGATCAGATAAACACATTTCATATATAATGTTTAAGATTATCTAGGGGGTTTGTTTCTGTTTAGCAAAAGACGGGGTGTGTTATGAGTCTGTGTTGAAGTGTAATACGGCTGAACGGGTAACAGAAGGTTCTGTAATACAAAGTCCTTTTTCAGCTTTTAAACCTGACATACATTTACTGCCTTGCCTCCTTTGCATCAAACCCAAACACACTTCATTTACTTTACTTAACTCTTGACTTGAGTTACATAAGGGGCCAGTAGCATATTGCTGGTACTGCTGACACTGAAAGGGATGGCATTTATTATAATAACATGAGCAGAAGGTAAATACACCTTGTGCTGAGGTTTGCCTGTGCAGGTTGACGGGTTTTAATGTCTCTAGTGTAGGGTGACCAGCCCTATCCGTTTATCATTTTAACCAGAACCAGAAAGGGAGAATGCCTATTATTAACAATGCAGGGATGGCATATTGGACTATATTTCCCATGATGCACAGCCAGGGCTGGCCTTAAGTGTTCCGGCACCCCGTGCGGGCCACCCCTGTGACCCGCCCTCCTCTCTACCCTCATGTCTGTCTGCCATGTATGTCTCTACTCTCCTCACCCCCATGTCTGTCTGTCTTTCATCCTCCCCCCATATCGATTATCTCTCCTTCCCCTCCCCATCACTTTCCCTCTCCTTCCTCTCCTCATACTTCTTTCCCTCTGCCCATATCTCTTATCTTTCCTTCCCCTCCCCATATCTCTTTCCCTCTCCTTCTCCTCCCCCCATATCTCTTTCCCTCTCCTTCTCCTCCCCCATATCTCTTTCCCTTGCCTTTCCCTCCCCATATCTGCTCTCTGTCCCCCTCCAATCCCATTTCTCTCCTTCCCCTCCCCATCTCTTTCCCTCTTCTTCCTCTCCTCATATCTCTTATCTTTTCTTTCCCTCCCCATATCTGCTCTCTCCCCCTCCAACCCCATACCTGTCCTCTCTCCCCCATCTCTGTTCTCTCTCACCCTCCTCCCCATCTCTGTTCTCTCTCCCACTCCTTGCCATCTCTGTTCTCTCTCTCTCTCTCTCTCTGCCCCCCATCTATGTTCTGTCCCCTCCTCCCCCATCTCTGTCCTGTAAAGCAGAGCGGCTTTGATCCACGGGCGAACCGCGGGCAGCATAAGCTCTGTGTGTTAAACACACTCAGAGCTCAGTAAGTGCTGCTCGCGCTCCCCTTGTTTAGTAATATGCAGTGATATGCAGAAACCTGATGCCCTGCATCATCACTAAGTGCAGTGAGTGAGAGCAGCACTTAAACACATGTAGCTTATGCTGCCCGCAGATCCTCAGTGAACCAGATGCCGCTCTGCTTCACAGGTGTCCCCTGGGGCGTTGCCATGTGATACACAGGAAAAAAACATCCCAAGGGCTGGCCCTGTGAACAGCCTGCCTAACGGCTAGCTGAGCATCATAGGAAATGTAGTGCACTAAGCCATAGACAAACTGAAATTCTAACCCACAGCAATAAACATTGGTAAACACATATTGTATGTAAAGGTGTCATTCTCTTCAAATAATGTTCCACATTTAAGATTGCATGTACTTTTTATCAGAGGCCCGTAGTACTTTCCCTCTCAGCACAGGTAAAACTGCCAAGCCATTTGATACAGTAGACAGTACAATTTTAAATATCAAATTAAGAGGGGACACTCTACATATGTACTTTTTTTTTTAAAGGTCAATGGTAGGCACAACATGTACTTATGTTGAAATTAATGTCAAGTGTATACATTTAAAGTAGACATGTTTTAATGTTATAATACAAATAAAGTACCTTATTGAGCCCTCTTTGACCCAGATAGCTCAGTCAGGGGCGGACATGTTTTTGAATCAGATCTACCTTCATCGTGGGTTGGTTGAAGGAAGATGGGACCCATGTTCAACCCCAAATAGAGCTACATCTTCTACCCTTGATGCAATTTTTCAATTAAAGAATTTTTTTATTTTTTTTTGGCCCAAAGTTGTCCTTTAACGTTATAATCATTTGCGTCAGTACGGTACATTAGTTGTATTGTTTGTAAGACATTCGGGGAAATGACTCTTGAAAAGTCAACACATTCAGTTTCATCATTAGACCATTAAAGGCTCATTATATCATCCAGCAGAGTAACTGAATTCATTGTATTCATTTAATGAGAACCTTGTTTTTATACAGATCTGTTTTCCCTGTCGGACTCAAAAATTGGATGGGGGTAGTGACAGACATTACTCCTTACACAGAATTGAAGACATATGGGTGGTACCAATCAGCACATACACCTTAAGCTTTGTGTTTAATAAATATGAAACCGATCATTTAACATAGAGCTTTTTGGTTTTCTTATGGACTCCTCCCTGTAGAGATTTAGTGAGTTTGACACTATGTTTAAACCAGGGCGCAAACTAATGGGGTCATGTCTCCTATGAGCTGCTATGTGTAAGAACTAATTATCACTCTCTGCATTTAAAATTCCACTTGGTAAATACATAAGACACATATAACATGTATAATATGGCAATGACAGGGCAGGAAGGAGAGAATTTGGAATGGGGGACAACAAACAAAAAGCACAATCAGGCTACATGCAAGATAGCAAGCAAGCTGACAGTGAAGAGCCACATAAAGGCAGGAGCAACAGTACAGCCACTTCAGTTCAGGACTCAGGTCAAAGCTGGAATCAAATCCAAACAACATTACACAGAACACAGTAAGAGAAATAGGAAGATACTAAACAATGGGAAACCTTTTTTGCAGCTGGAATGGCCTGCGGTATGCTGGAATGTGGGTTCAAAATGACAATATACTGCCACACCCGGAAATGTGCACACTTATTGCATAGTCAAGCCATGTGATACGCAGGAAAAAATGCCCTCCAGCCGTAAAAGAGAATTGGAGTTGTGACCTATGTCATCTTAGATCTCCTCTATCTGCATATTACTCATTGTTTCACAAAGGTTTCACAAGGACAGAGTTGTAGAAGGAGAAGGAAGCTCACAGAAGCCTCTAGTGCATGCAGAACTGGGGTGATCCATACCTTGGCCCATTCTATTCGTCCTTGTTGCAATTTAGAGAGAGAAGTAAGCTATGTGAGTTAATCCAAAGCCTTTTATACAATTCAAAACCCTACATAAATATTGGGAGGGTATGGCCAATATATCTTGGACTTGTTCTACAGTTGCCCCCAACTTTAAATGTACTCTCTCCTTTATCCCTTTCCTGATGTTACTTGAAAGGTCAACTGACTGGTTCAATGATTGTATGAACACTCTCACTATATATTTATGTATGTCACCTACCCAACTTCAAAGTTAAGAATGCTATAAGGTCAGGAAGAGTCCGATCTAGAACCTAACCTTACCGTATGTGATAATGTTGAATGTGTTTCAAGGGACACTGTTCTCCATTTCTGCAGCTGAAATAACTATTTGGATGGACTTCTGGAGACTACCTAAGATCTCTTGGTCTATATCCTCCTCCTCCAGTAATAAAACAGATACAGTAGAAAAAATTAAGCAGATCTTTAATCAAGTTATACACATTCACAATTGAAATCTAAATATTATTACAATGACTCCACTGCTTTCCTGACTCTTCACGACATATTTCACAAGCGTGAACAGTTTTACCAGGTCATCCTTGTGTTCAGACCCAGATATGACAGGAATTGGCAGGCCCTCATAGAAAAATATGGCTACAGATGACATACATTTGTATTGGAAGCTGCCTGACCCGCTGTGATCTCATCACAGCATCCTTAGGGTCTCAAACAATGTGTATTTCATTAGAAGTATATATCTTTTCTGAATAAACAAATAGCAATGCTAAGAAAAGTAATAGCTATGATACAGTCTGCAGTGTGTGAAAGTCATCTGCATTCAAGTGCTTTAAATTATACATCAAAAGCTTGTCATGCAGCCACATCTTGGGGGAAACCATTGTGTGTCACACAACAGCTACGTACGAGAAGGCTCATTAAATTAGTATCACCCATGTAAAATGGCTGGGACGCAACAAGTGAGAACTTTCTACACATACGTTAGGGATGAAACTAGCATTGCAGTGCTGCTGCTGGTTTTGATGTTACCATTTCTACAACCTTGGTTAAATCCCTATTACCATGTGCCTGAGGGAGAAAAGGAGAACTCACTTCTCTGGCACTGAAATGGTTAACATGTGAGCCACAAAGTGGGTACTGTAGGTTACGTGGTACTGTGTCTACTAAAAACAAAACAAAAAAACTGTAGACCAAGGACTACTTACTGAGCATATATATATATAAACATGCTACTTATATGGGAGAGTATTGATTAAAACCTTACACAATACACTAGACATCAAATTATATCATTGGTTAAGGGGCATTATATCCAAGAGAGGCAATGCCAATAGGTGTTTGGTGACAAGGTCTTTGCTTTAGTGATCTGAATTTCTATTATTTGGAGCAGTGGAGTATTACTTGTGGTGTGCGAGAACGTGCTAAAGAATTGGCTGCATAGCTTGGTCTCAGCTTGATCTTTTTTTATTCTTTCAGAGTTATTTAAACGAACAAACACAACATTTATCCACAGCGTGGAAACTAAGCAGATGCTCACTAGACACATAGGAGAGAATTATCCACAGGAAAATAAGACAGAGACAACATTGTGGTTCTCGATTTACAAGGTAATGTGCAATAAGGCACTGCGTGGCTTCTTTTTTGGGGAACCTTTGAGATGTCAGCACTATGTTGCTTTACTATCTTTTCCATCACTGCTTCACTGACAGCATAGAGCAGCAATTATTTCAATACATTGGTTACCAAGATAGTGTACATGATCTCACTGGTTCCCAATCACCTCTGATTATTCTTTTTATAGATATATACAGTGCAAAGTGAAGGTGTGACTATACACCCAGCTTGGAAAGTGTAAGCCATGAAAAGACTTGCCTCCCCTCTGGATTTCAGCTTGCTCAACTGTAATCTACCTGTTAGTAACAATCCAAATCTCTGAACAATGAAGGATATAACACTACAGGATAGGACATCCCATAATCAGAACATCGGTTATGTACAGGAGCCATCTTGTATCCAACTGCTGTATTACTGTGTGGAATTACATTACGTTACTAAACTCATAGTTCACGCTGCACTGACTCCTAGAATTAGTCTCCCCTCAGTTTAGATCCACTGAAATCCATGTTAACATGGGGGATCTACAGACTAGGCTGAGTTTAAACATTAAGCAAATTGACAAACCGTGAATTCTCATTTGTACGAGCCAACTTCCATACCAACGGAGATGCATTGGTTTAGTCTTATTACTGCCATGGAACAAGACGCCCTACTCTGCAAACATCTTTCTGCTAACAATAGTGTTACAATTATAGCCGCTCCAACATTTTCCAGTCCCAGTTAACTTTAACGGACCACTCCAGGTTGCGAAAATGAAATAAGAGAGAAATATGTATTACATTTTTTTTATATTTTGCAATACTTACCTTTGAAACTCACCTTTTGCAGCCCTTCTCCCTACGATTCTATTCTTCTTCTGAAAACTGGTGTACTGTGACTCAGTGGGAGCCCATAAAGATGCACAGGGATGCCCAAAAGTGACAAGCATGGGCAGATCTAAGTATCTACCTGTATGCTTAGAGGCGAGGGCTGGCAACTTTTGGCCCAGGGAACAAAAACTATTTAGTAGCCCATGGTGCAACTGCATCAGCCCCCTCGTTATTATTAGAGATAGACACAATTAGACAGGCAAGACAGATATGCCGACAGATAAGGTACAGAGATTTATCAACAGACAAGACAACTGGATAGAAAGGAAGTCCTATAAGCACAGGGGAATTTAGATGTAGAAAGTGGTTCAGCTCCAGCTCATTAAGTCAGGTTAGAGAAGCAGCCTGGGGGGGTATTGTCCTCTTACCAGCCCTCCAATGAGTTCAGGAAACAAGAATCTTCACACTAGAAATATTAAGGTTTACTCAGGACAGGAATGAGTGATAATAGGCGTGGTGCCATATTACAGAGCCATGTAATACACAAATAGAGCTTGTGTATTTCATATTTTGGGGATTTTATTAAAAATTAATATGCCAATAACCACTCCTAAAATATCCAGGCCTTAGACTGGAATAAGTAAACTTACTGTTATCTCATCCACTGACTGACTCACACATCCTTTTACAAACCATATATAACAACAAAGATCTCTCACACCTCACATAATACCCTATATCTTTGTTAATAGATTGTATAAGGGTGGGGGACAGTACGTGAGATCAGAGATTTATTTGGATAAAGATGAAAAAAGTGTAACAGAAATTAAGATTGTGGCTCCGTTATATCCTGTAATAATAGTTTATATATTATCTCATAGCCAACACTGGGGGAATCTAACATATGTTGTTGTAATAGCTGTCTGAGTACAGTTTAACTATTTAAATGGCAAATAACATCCGAATTGCATGAAAAGAGCACGTCAGTCTGTCTTTATGTGTATGGAGGAAGCATGATTCAGATCTGTGTTTAAACAGTGGGTAGAAGAGTAATACCATCTATAGCTGTAAATACGGATATGTGCATTCAGTCTCAGTAAAGGTGCAACATCATGCGAATGACCCTCTGATTGTCACTCTAAAGCTTACAGGGGACTCCAGCTGTAAACCCCTTGCTGACTAAGCCCAGCGATGGCTGAAATCTATACCCTGGGTTTGGTAATTACATCTAGTTATACTTTGTGTAGAGATTAGTAGTACTTTAAAAATCAATGCAACAGTTGGTGTTGTTCCCTTATTCTCAGTTGAGCCTCTCTGAAATTTCAGTGTGTATATAATGTGGGCAGACTAGATGGACCAAATGGTTCTTATCTGCCGACACATTCTATGTTTCTATGTGTCTCTCGCAAACTAAAAATTATTTTGCTTTTTTTGCATGATCTAAAGTATGTAATTTCCATGTAATATGCTGGTATATTTTATATATAGACAGGTCCAAAGCATGCCGCAAACTGGCACATAAATGGGTCAGTCTTTTTGACTTTTCATGTTATTTTCTATGGCCAAATGCTTACATTATAGATAATGTTAAGAATTTGAAATGTATGGCAACCAATCCGGTCCAGCATTTTCCAAGTTTTAATAAAAAGTTAATAGCCGCTATCGTGCTGATGTGATGTGGCCAGGGATACTAATTTGGTGAAATGAGGATAAATTAATATTAACTATTCCTTAGCAGCATCATGATGATGTCACAAACCAAATAAGGAAGATTCCATACTGTTTAGGACAGCATGTCCATGTCCATAGACAAGATCAGTGCCCTTTGGCCAAGTTAAAACAATCCCAGATCAGGAAAATATAAAGTGTAAACACTTGGGAATTGTACAAATGACTGAGCACCCTATCCCATGAGTGGGATGAATAGAAATCCATCAGATGAAGCCCTTTATTGATTTATTTTCCTTTACTATTTCTGGGACAATGTTGCTTTGAGATTGCATGAATGGATGCATGACAGGGAGTCATATCCCACCCACTCTATTTTTAATATATACATAAACACACACACAAACATATACAATGCACGCAAACACTGACATGCGGCAATGTACATAATGCTGTTTGAGAGGCATTAGAACCGCTAATTTGGCACGAATTATATAAAATACATATGGCACATAGACATTGTATAGGCATGCTGGTTAAGGGGAATCTATTTTGAAAAAAAATAGAATAAAAACCCCAGTGTAGTGCTGTGTATGTAAAGCTACACTTTGCATAACATGTTAGTGATTGCAGCATTCTGGGAATATTTTTCTCTGTAGGATGGGGTGTTTATGTTTTTTTCAAATAGTACTTCTGCCATAGAATAGTAAGGTGTCTTAGAAAATGCAGATGAGCAGAGGGACCATTAATACTACAAAATGCTTACATTCTTGGAGGGCATCGGGTGATAATATGTCAGCTGAGACAGTGCTAGCATTTACTATCATTGTGATGTGGGGTAGAAGAGCAGGACATCTCCCTAGCAGGGGAGTAATTGTGGAACTGGGCTTATGTAAAAAGGAGCACACACAGCTGTTTGCGCCAATGTTTAAATGGAGCCTCTTTTTGGGAGATTTGGGGAATTTGTTCTATGTATGCCAATTTGGCGTATCTTAATTTCTTGGCATGCTAAGGTCGACTCATCCCCACAATTCTGGTACCTTTCAGTGCCTGAAAAATATTCCGTCAAGCACTGTTTGGCAGAGGTACAAAATGCTGCACACCAAAGTGACGGGATGTAAAAATAAATAAATAAAAAGACACAATCACAGTTACACATGAGAAACAGAGATTGTGCCTTTTTTAATACATAACGCCCATGTTTATTGCCAAATTCTAAATACATTGTACTATAAAGTCTACGGAGGCGACAGCATGGCGGCCATTTTTGTTTAAAGGTGGTGCCCCTAAATGATGCTAACACAATATTTAGATATTCTTTTGTGCTCTATATTCATAGTGTATAAATTAGGTTTAAATTCCATTTAGAACAAAAACTAAACATGGTTTTGGACTGAACATTGCAGATAGATGAATGGGAATTGGGATCCTGCCATCGTTTAAAGATAAATAATGAAAGGCAATTTCATTATTGATAAAAATCAAACTAACGGTCTTTGAACTTCACACAAATGAAAAAAGTAATAACAAAACAAAAAGCTATAACAGGAATTAAACAAAATCTTAAGACTACTGTAGAATTAGGAAACCATTTAATTGTTAAATTAATTATTGCAATGTATTAAAATAATTTTTCTTCTTTTAAAGAGTGTCCTATCCAATCCTTGCTGTATGGCCATAGAATAATCATAGTGTGAAGCAATGATAAGATATTAAAGAATCTATGCTGATATAATCATATGTTATATTCATCTTTATACAATAACTTGCTCTCAGTAACGAAAATGCTTATGGAGTAGACTTAAAATATTTAAGCATACGTTACCTCCTGGGTGACATAGATGGCTACTCTACCTTTTTTCCTGAGTTTAGAAATGTAGCCTTTGGTCAGCCTCCAGACCCCGTGGGGGGTGGGTGTTGAGTTAACTTTGTTTTGATGGGGTTTTGATGGGAACTGGGGGCCTTTTCGACACCCAGGTGCGTTTGTGCAGCCTATGGACCCCAGGTGTATTTAATTATTTATTGTGGTTCTTTATTTTATTATATTGGCAGGCCAGGGCCCATAATTATTTCAGGGGCTAGGGGAAAAAAACGTATGGGGCCAGCAGCAGTCTGCTGGCTTTTTAAAAATTCCTATCAATTTTTTTTACATTCATTTCTCAAGTTTCTAATATTGAGTATGGTGAATCCACAGAATTCACAGGACAGATATCCCCGTACCGAGTATGGTAAAAAAAAAATCAGCTATATCGAATAGCCGAATTTTGGAAAATTCAGAAATTCGTCAACTTTGACCAGATCAGTCTATACTGAGTCGACTCTTTAGTCTTATATTCATTAAGCTATTATCTTAGGCTTACGGTTTTGTTTGAATGTTGACTGCAGGAGCCTATTACCTGACCAGTGTGATGTAATTTATAGCTTATTGACAAGCTTACAAAACTAAAAGAAAAGGCTATCCATCAAGAGCTGACCTACATGGGTATGAGAGAGAGCAAATGACAATAGAAATCAGGTGAAGTTCTAGACTTCATGCTACTAGTGATTCCATTTATTGACTGCGTAAACTATTTGCAACAACCAGTTTGGTATTAATACTTCTACAGTAGAACCTTTTTGGAGAGTAGCTGGATAAATCTACATAAAATAAAAATTCACTATGATTATACTCTTATGAGAAGTGATACTATCAAGAACCCACATCCTACAATCACAACTCAGAGCCTCAAAAAGTGTTTACTGAAATGTGTTTTGAAGGAATGGAGCCTATTTATATTATACTGATAGTTCTGGTTCATGTGGCTTCCAAAGAGTCGTGATGCTGGGTGTACACAGCTGGTCAATGTCCGATCATTCATAGTTGTTTGAAACAACTATACACAAACTGCAAAATGCCACAATGAAAATATGGACATAATCTTTACTCCTACCTCCAGGAGCAGCAGGCATAGTAAAAAGAAAACTAAGCTAAACAAGATATGCGATTATCTTTGGTAAGAGATTCCTTTTAAATGGCATTGTTCTACCCATACTTACGAGGGAAACGTGAACCGCTCAGTCCGTAGCATGGTGTCGGATGGTGAAGGAAGTTTTGCGATGGAGAAACACTTCTTGTAAGTGGCCTGCACATTACCTGCCAATGGTAGATATAGAAATCTTCTGGCAGTAGAAGGCTTCTCAAATTAAAACACCTTTCCTGGTGACTGTTCCCTGAACCCATATCACCCACTGACAATAGTGTTATTGTGTTTGAAACAGGTTTGGGTCCTACGGAGTTATTTTAGAAGGCAGCATCCCTCAAGTTACAAAAGACAGATAGTTACTGAGGACCTCCATGTGTTTGCAGACCCCAGTTTCCACAGGACTAACACTTAGAGCAATATGCATGGTAACAATGAAGCCATCTGGCCTTTTTTCAGCACTAACAACTTCATGCCATCTGAGTACACACTGGTCTCATACAGGTTAGTGGAAAACAAATGCCATGCACCCATGACCAAAATAAAATAGAGGAGAACAAAAGGGTTACATGATTCAGGGAAGGTTTCACCATCAGTATGGAGGAAGGGAAATGGATGTACACATGAGAGACAAGGTCAAATGTTAGGGCTTGGCTATAACTGTTTTGCTTCTATATGGGCCTGTCCTGTGAGCAGTGACCTTAAGAGCCCTGTAATACAACCGATTTCATCACATGAACCTCCTACAATAGGACAGAACTAAAGCCACTTAATTGGGGCTGTACCCTTTTCCCAGCAAGAGATCATAGCTCCTAAAACATCACCTACATTCCATACCACCAGCAGTGCTTTGATTACCCTACATTGAGTATGGGGTGACTGCTTTTAATGGTAATACATAATTTAATTAAACTTTGTTGAGAAGAAGGTGTTCTGTCTCCGTTAAGTCTCTATTAACCCCAAAAACCTGTGGTTATTAATGCATGGGGTTTGGCTGTATTTATCGGAAGTAAATCAGTAACCCATTCGCTTCCATAGGGAGCTTGCAAAGTATTGCCTCATGAAAGGGTTAATGTTCCTTCTGTTATCCTCATCCCTCTCCCACCCACACGGTAGCCCTGATCACAGTCTGTCCTCCATCACGTACTTCTGTTTGTCACGGGCATCGCGAGCCTTGACGCGGTTCTGTCGGTTGGCCGAGGCCGGGATGGAGTGAACCGATGAGCTTTTCTTGCTAGAGGAGTGCGAGGAGTGTGAAGAGTGAGACAGGCTGGCACGAGACTGGCTGGCGTTGTGGTCGAACTGCATCAGGCAGAAGATTAGGTCCGTGGGCACCAGCTCAAACTCATATGGAGGGTTAGTGATAACGTACCTGGAAAGCAGGAAGAAAAAAAATATTTTCTATTGATTAGAAGCAATTTTATTTTTACATTGAGTCTATTATTGAGGCTAAAATGTACATTTACAGACATATGCCATCTGAACCCAAGTCTACAACCTGAATATTTCAATATGAAGCATACAGGCTGTTTCATTAGTAGTGTGTGAGACACAAAGTTTTAGGAGCAAATAATATATGGCATGCTAACTCATCAGCACTGTTGATTTTAAATTATACCTGCAGCAGTGTAAGGTGCTGAGAGAAAAGTAGAACAAGTTATTTTTACATTTTAGTGGTTCTTTATAAGCTTGGCAAATAATTATTGTTAAATAAATTATATTTATCAATAGATTGCTAGAAGACTGAATGGTGTAACAAAACACTTTCCCTTCTGGATGTGATCTAGAGTGAGGAAGTGCCTAGGGCAGCACTTACTTTATCTGACTGGGGGATGGCAAGAAACACCACCCATTAAAAAATCCCCCCCAAAAAATTGCTTGCAGGCAGAGACCATGGCTGGGGAGATCAGAAGATCTCCCCTCACCACTGCTACCAAAGTGCACATACTTAATTTCATGCACAAAACTAAGATACACCACTGTATCCATTCCCTACATACAGATGCACTATAAAGAGAGGGCAGAGTGGAATGATGAGGAGGAACATTCCATTCTTAGAACTTTGAAAATGAGCAATATTCCCTTACCTTTTGGTACACTGGCTAGGTGCACTCAGATGAGCATCCCGGAGACGGTATATACCGAAGCACAGCATGTTGTATGTCTTCAGTGCTTTGCAATACAAGTCCCCGTAACATCCGCCATCCTGTCGGGGAGAAAAATCACAGTATGGGATATTGAGTGACCTCAACCCCTTCTTGGCATGATGACGTATTACTGAAGGACAGAAATTGATTTTCACTATTTGAGAGTGTCCATTTCCATTCACAGAGACATTTGGAAATCTGCCATTTAGAGCTCAATAATACTGTGTCTGCCTGAAGGAAGGTGTCAGCAGAACATTCCTAGATCTTTAAAGGGGTCAGTCTTATTACCCTAAATGTGTAATTCACAGCAATGCAAATGTTGGCTTATTGAGGGAATGAATGAGTGTCTCAGAGGGAGGTGGCATGGCATAAAGAGACTGCAGAGGTTTATCTATAGTCAAGATATTCAATAAAACCCGTTTTGGATTGTATTGTGAAGAGACAGCCCCATGATTCTCGGCATTGCTGTCATTAGCAATGCATTAAACACATGCACAACGAATGGTGATCAACTCCTTATCGTGCAACATTTCTTATATCCTGCTCTGTTAAACACTATTATTCCTCATAAAACAATCAAACCCTCAAATGTTTAATCTGTAGTAACACTTGCCTACAAACTATTACTCTCCCGTATACCTATAGCATTCACCATAGTCCTGTATTTCAATGTCAGCATACCAAACATACTCACCATTACGCTCTGCTCTTGAATATCATTATTTATTTTATATAATATATATATATTTATATATTGCACTCCGTGTATGTCCACCTCTCTATCACATTGTATGACAGTACACCTTGTGCACATGCTATACTCTATAATGTCTAGATACACCTAGATACAGGCAGTAGATTATAGTATGTACAATAAGTACAATAGTATACACACTTAAAGAGGGCATATAGTTTTCTATTCTATTAATTAATCCCTACTACTAATTCTATTAATTAGCCTCTACTAGTGGCAATCTAGTTTTTATACTCATTAGAAGACCGTGTCTATCTGTGTTGCACGTGAATACCCTTTCCTTTTTAATGTACCCTGTACATTTAATCCCACCCTTTGTATAACTGCTTTTACACGCTTACTATACATTCTCTTGTGATATTGTCATGTCAGCTGTAACGCACAGAGTGCAAATAATGTTACTATTCAATAATAAATAAGTAGATCTATTGATATGAACCCACAATTGAAACAATATGTTTGGGCTTTAATACTAACATGTATGTTTGTATAATTGATACAATCTTTAGTGCTATACATTGTGAAAAAGTGCAGCAGAGCTCAGTAATTGTCACTTCCCTTCCAAGGCTTTTTGTGTGTTTTATAACATTATTATTTTGCATTCTATGTATATCGTATAAGTTAAAGCTTCTAATCTTACCCCAAGGTCAGCGAACGGTCCATCGTAGAGTGCCAACTGGGCTACTCTGCAGCGGTCCCTGTTAGCCAGTGTCTGTGGGGTGCTGTACCCTCCACGCAATGCGTTCTCCTCTGCTATAAGAGACTCCAGTTCAGGAGTTGCTCCCCCTGTCACCAGTGTCCTTATCAATGTCAGGATGTTATCATTGAAGTATGTCTGCAAATGAGAACAAATCCTTTAATGGTGAAATAACTATCAAAACCAAATCCATCACAAAGCAACAACATTGGTTTTATGCTTTTGATTTTTTAGCCATTTCAGGCTCACAAAGTACTACTTTTGTAACAAAGTCACCATGACCCAACATTATAAAGGGGAGAAAAATGATTGGTTATGGAAACTCTTGTTCTGCTCCCAGACCACTGACAGTGTCTGTAACCTAGAAAAAAAGCAAGCAGGTTTGGCAGAGATTCTCTGGGCCTATTTCTCTTAGTATGCCCCAGCACACTGTACATTTTTGATGACAATAAAGTGCACAAATTGAGCATATTTATAAAGTGTTTTAATATTGATCAGTTGGTAAAACATTTCAGATTGACATGTAATATCAAACCTTCTATAAATACAAGATCCCAAGCTTGGTAATCCAGCCCTGCAGAGATCTATGTCCTTGATCTATGCAGACTACACTATAAAACAGATTGTGTGCATTGAAGCTGGCTTTCAGTCTATAGTGGAGGAGAAAGGTTTGTTCTAATGCAGCTGCTAATAAGGGGGCATTAGAAGATGTAATTGCAGGATCCAGGGTACAGTGAAAGCCTGGCTTCCTCTTCAGGCGTGACACAGATCAGTTTGGGAGTCTGCTTTTCAGTTGCAAATGTCACAGCTGATTATCCCTCACTGGACTCAGGTCCTTGATGCTTTTGAACTCTCTTTCAGCTGCTCTGACAGCAACACGTATCAATTAAACATTCATTTAAATGGTAGACAGGCTGGTGTCCTTTTAAAAAACTCTAGGGTATAGGGGAAGCAGGGTCTCTGCTTACAAATTCCTGTCCTCTCTGACAGCGCCTCCGCTCCTGGGCCCACAGTGGACACTTTAAATATTAATGTCATGGCAGGATGATGGCTGCTTCGTTATAAGTGTAGCGTAGCCTAGGATAAAGGGACTAATGGCTTAATACTTGGCTGCCACATGGTCAAAACGCCTCACCTAGCAACATATGTCAACATGAGTGAAACATATCAACCTCGAATATAAAGTTGCTGCATATTAAATGAGTAAAGAACTAATTGGGATACATATTATTCAATGATTTGAATACAAGCTTGCCAGTGTTTTGTGAATGCATCATGTTTAATACTAGTAGGTACTTTGATTCCTCTCAATTCCCCTTGGCGAATAGGGATGCTGAGGAGGCATAACTTAGAGAGGTAGAGTGTCTGTGTTACTGGGCATGCACTATGGGCATTCTCTGGGCCCTGAATCCCGCCGAGCTTTATCTCTGTGGCATATGAAGTCACAAGGTTATGTCATAAATAGGAGACACATTTTTTTATATTAATTTATGCATTTGTGTTCAATTCTCATAAAACAATGTACAGATCATATTTAATTTTTAAAAAAATTTTCACAGCACATGTATATTTATTAGATATTTATTTATTTATTTTGCAGGAAGTCTGCATTAAATTGTATGAACAAAGCCCTGTATATTAATATCTGTAACACATGGAAATTTCTCTTACCGCACTCATGAGGGAGTCTAGCACGCTGACAGCGAAGGCGGTGCCACAGGCAAAAGGTTGCGTCAGATACAGCTCAGTGTCTGGATCATCATCGTCATCCTGGTCCAAGAACTGAACATTCGAGTCGTTCACTACAAACCACAGAGACCAAGTAAGGAGCAGTTTTCAGAACGATCACTGTATTTGACTGAGGTCAAAAGAGCCGAAGTGTGGCCCATTCCACATAGATTTTTACCTTTGCACTCACCTTCAGACATGATATGTAACTTCATCCTGAAAACGTGAATAACGCGAATAAACCCTATACAATTCATACATGCCATCTGAGTTAAATCTTGTAAAGTCATCACTAAAGGAATGCCGTCTTACATAAACCAGGCATCAAATAGTATATGCTCGTTACATGTGTATACCTGTTCTAACCATGATAGAATAGTGGGGTCATGTTACCTGTGATTTGGGGGAAAAGTCTACATAACTGAACACCACTAGCTTTTGCTCCTTGCCAACCAAATAATTTCACATCACATCTCCAGACAATAAAGTGAAAAGGGATATAATCTGTCCTCTTATTATTATGTTTCATTTCCGGTTGTGTATTCCATATTGATGTCGGTTCCTTCCTTTCTAGGTTCTATATTATTGCGTTAAAACAAGTGGTTACTACATCATATGCGTGAGGTGGAAGTTAAGGCTAATTGAATCCATATGAACTCTATATAATGAACCCAATATTTTGTCATCAGCTGATATTTTGAAGGATATTAGAAGATATTGAACCACTGATTACCTTCACTTTATGCGTCTTGGATACCGTAGATCACTCATCTCTCAACAACTATACATTTCGACATCGCTTTATACAAAACAATACATTGTTTTGGTGAAACTATCTGCCATAGACACAAGTATGCAAAGAGCAAAAAAATAAATAAAATCAAAGGGGTAATGAGACTTTAAAATAAAATGGACAGAGGAGGATGGCATGAGTGGTGTTTAATCTGCTCTCAATATCTGTGGTTCTTTATTTCTGTCCAACACAAATGTTTCTGAAGCTCCAACTGCCCTCAAGGAAATGAGAATCTATCTGGTCTTCAATAACCCAATAGCCTGATCACTCCAGAGAAGGAAAAAATGAGAAGCAAACATGAGGAAAAGGCTGGAAGGCATGAGGAGTCTTGGGTTTTGCCTTTTGAATCATGTCTCTCTCGTCTGAACAGCCAATCATACTGACAGACAAACAGGAGCTGGGGGCAGCTAAGTATCAGTTTTCTTATAAGAAAAGATTCTGTATCAGAGGTCAGTGTGATCAAAGTCATACTGATGTCGGCATGAGAACCAAGAACAGAAAATCGTTACAGAAGCTGCAAACCAGTTTCACTCGAAAACCAGAGCCACACACACAAAGTACGGAACAGAGGCAGCCGCAACAAAAACAGCCAGCACCAAAGCACTGCAGGACGATGCTGAGAGGCGGTGTCTCTCTCCCACAGCCAAAAGAATAAATACAAAAGCACTTCCAACACTCAATGGAAAACAAAATATAGAAATAAATACAGATTAGTGGTGCAACCAGACCATCATCAGGGGATGAATATCTTTTTTGTTTTCCTTTTGTTTGGACTATACTTTTCAGCAAAGTAGAAGCACATTCTGAGAACTACCATCAGTTGGACGCCTGGCCAACTCCCAATAAAATCAAGTCTGCAAAGTCTTAAAAGGCAAAAAGTGCAGACACTGTGCGACATGTGAACACAGTGTAATATACACTTCTGTTCTAAAGTTTGGGGTCAGTTAGAAATGTCCTTGTTTTACATGAAATCATACATCAAATGAGTTGCAAAATGAAAAGGTAATCTGTCAAGACATTAACAAGGTTAGAAATAATGAGTTAGATTCTAAAGAATCCTAGCATTGGAAGCACAGAAAACTATGATGGCTACTCCTTGTACAATGAAAGCCCCATGCCTTAAAAAACGTATTCATCCCCTAATGCAAATTTCCGATGATGTGGCCACTTAGGGAGCATGTCAGTGACTGACAACCTGAAACACATAGCCATCCGCCCAACCGTGCATGTGCAATTAAACTGAGACAGTGCTAATTAACCAAGTGTGCATCTGCAATGTGATTGGTTAACTAGTCTGCTCAGCTGCAGATTCTGGGATATATTCACGAAAAAATTAACTGTGCTGTACTAACAAGTAAATTGCAAAAACAAGGCACTAATAGCCGAGCTGAAAAAAGTCTCCTATCTGCCTGTCTTTTGAGTTCAGTTACTAATGTCTGATTTTTGCAGGTCACTTCTCAGTTCACATCTTAGTACATAGACCGTACTCAGTCAGACATACTGTTCCTTTTTCTGTGGAAATGAAAATACAATTCAAGAAAACCTGGACATTAAATATGTTTTAAAATAAACATATAATGTCAAGGTAAATATTACGAATGTCGCAACTCAGAAGCCAATATAGTCCAGGTGATGGTAGACTCTAACATGCTTTACTTACAGCTCCTATAATTGCTCATTTTAAAGTGAACCTGTCACTAGCACAGCATAATTAAATGCATTTATTTATTCTAGCTGTACTGTTATTGTTTAGAGATATGTGGCTTGATCGTTATGGTCTACTTTACATTAGTAAAGCGAAGATCATCTGCATAGCCAATCACGTCCCTTCCCTTAGAGTTGCCAGAACCAATCTGCTTCCACTAAGGCGGAGGAGTGGAAGAGTAATCATCTAAATGTTATGATGACAATTTAAGATGACTGCTTCTGTTAGCTTACCGTCAAACTAGATTTCTACAGGGAGTGCAGAATTATTAGGCAAGTTGTATTTTTGAGGATTAATTTTATTATTGAACAACAACCATGTTCTCAATGAACCCAAAAAACTCATTAATATCAAAGCTGAATATTTTTTGAAGTAGTTTTTAGTTTGTTTTTAGTTTTAGCTATTTTAGGGGGATATTTGTGTGTGCAGGTGACTATTACTGTGCATAATTATTAGGCAACTTAACAAAAAACAAATATATACCCATTTCAATTATTTATTTTTACCAGTGAAACCAATATAACATCTCAACATTCACAAATATACATTTCTGACATTCAAAAACAAAACAAAAACAAATCAGTGACCAATATAGCCACCTTTCTTTGCAAGGACACTCAAAAGCCTGCCATCCATGGATTCTGTCAGTGTTTTGATCTGTTCACCATCAACATTGCGTGCAGCAGCAACCACAGCCTCCCAGACACTGTTCAGAGAGGTGTACTGATTTCCCTCCTTGTAAATCTCACATTTGATGATGGACCACAGGTTCTCAATGGGGTTCAGATCAGGTGAACAAGGAGGCCATGTCATTAGATTTTCTTCTTTTATACCCTTTCTTGCCAGCCACGCTGTGGAGTACTTGGACGCGTGTGATGGAGCATTGTCCTGCATGAAAATCATGTTTTTCTTGAAGGATGCAGACTTCTTCCTGTACCACTGCTTGAAGAAGGTGTCTTCCAGGAACTTGCAGTAGGACTGGGAGTTGAGCTTGACTCCATCCTCAACCCGAAAAGGCCCCACAAGCTCATCTTTGATGATACCAGCCCAAACCAGTACTCCACCTCCACCTTGCTGGCATCTGAGTCGGACTGGAGCTCTCTGCCCTTTACCAATCCAGCCACGGGCCCATCCATCTGGCCCATCAAGACTCACTCTCATTTCATCAGTCCATAAAACCTTAGAAAAATCAGTCTTGAGATATTTCTTGGCCCAGTCTTGACGTTTCAGCTTGTGTGGCTTGTTCAGTGGTGGTCGTCTTTCAGCCTTTCTTACCTTGGCCATGTCTCTGAGTATTGCACACCTTGTGCTTTTGGGCACTCCAGTGATGTTGCAGCTCTGAAATATGGCCAAACTGGTGGCAAGTGGCATCGTGGCAGCTGCACGCTTGACTTTTCTCAGTTCATGGGCAGTTATTTTGCGCCTTGGTTTTTCCACACGCTTCTTGCGACCCTGTTGACTATTTTGAATGAAACGCTTGATTGTTCGATGATCACGCTTCAGAAGCTTTGCAATTTTAAGAGTGCTGCATCCCTCTGCAAGATATCTCACTATTTTTGACTTTTCTGAGCCTGTCAAGTCCTTCTTTTGACCCATTTTGCCAAAGGAAAGGAAGTTGCCTAATAATTATGCACACCTGATATAGGGTGTTGATGTCATACAGCTTGGAGTAAGACAACATGCATAAAGAGGATGATGTGGTCAAAATACTCATTTGCCTAATAATTCTGCACTCCCTGTAATACATATAAGCTGATTATTTTAACCTATAACCTTAGTTTTAAAGTAAAAGTAAGAACATGCCACAGAAATATGTACTATATGCAAAAAATTAAGCTAGTCGGACCTGTCCCTTTAAATAGGTTGAAGCAGCACACTTGCTTACAAAAAAAGGTGAAATATTTGGAACGGTGACAGGTTCACTTTTAAGGGAAAAGTAATTAAAAATAGATATTGGGTGCCAAAATTTCTGCAGATGTTTTTAAACAATTTCCATTTTAAAGTACCAGTTAAAGAAATCCCAGCTAATTTACAATGCGTCCAATCAATTTGGGGACACACAGGTTTTCCTGGTTGCGCCTCTCAGTTGGGGGCAGCCATAAATCCACAGTGATGAAAAAAATAAATAAATATAGGTAAAGAAAGAAGTGAGGCTTCTTCTTACCCAGCTCTGTAATAATTGGTATGTGAGTTCCACTGTTTTTTTCCTGACTGAGTGAAATCAAAGGCAGCAGTTTGCCAGGTTTAGCTGAATGTGGCAAGAGTTAAACAGGAAAAAGAGGGAGAGGATCAGAGAGAAAAGACAGAGAGTGAGGCAACATGGCAGCTCCAGCTGAAGAATGATGAGGACGTGTGGAAGGGGACACACAGGAGAGGTTGCTCATGGAATATAAATACACATAATTAGATGGGCTGTAGAATTAACCCAACTAACATATGTTCCAACATGGTGGCTGCGCCGTAAGTTCCGTGTTATAAGGCATTGTCAAAGCACTATATAGACATATGGAAAAGTAGGATTCACCATTGTTTTGCCTTATTTTATGTAACAGAATACTTTCGCTCGTGGAATACCAACATATAGTGTATATCATATGAAAGC